>SJYT01012581.1:41315-105498 GCA_006410635.1 Cephalophus harveyi
AAAGCTGAAACTCCAGTACTTTGGCCACCTCATGCGAAGAGTTGACTCATTGGAAAAGACTCTGATGCTGGGAGGGATTGGGGGCAGGAGGAGAAGGGGACGACCGAGGATGAGATGGCTGGATGGCATCACTGACTCAATGGATGTGAGTCTGAGTGAACTCCGAGAGATGGTGATGAACAGGGAGGCCTGGCGTGCTGCGATTCATGGGGTCGCAAAGAGTCGGACACGACTGAGCGACTGAACTGAACTGAACTGAACACTGGGGCATGCCTGTCTTTTTCACCTTTTCAATTCTGGTTTCCTCAGGGCTTACGCCTAGGAGTGGGATGGCTGGGTCCTTTGGTGGTTTAGCCCCAGCTTTTTGAGGAATCTCCATATCGTCTTCCATAGTGGCTTCATCAGTTCACGTTCCCTCCAGCAATGTTCCCTTTGAAAAGAGCGTCCCCTTTCCTCCACACCCTCTCCAGCATTTATTGTTTGTAGACTTTTCGATGATGCCCGTTCTGACTGGTGTGAGGTGGTATCTCGTTGTAGTTTTGATTTGCATTTCTCTAATAATGAGCAATGTGGAGTATCTCTTCACATGCTTGTTAGCTGCCTGCATGTCTTTGCAGAAATGTCTCTTTGGGTCCCTTTCCCACTTTTTGATTGGGTTGTTTGCTTTTTTGGTATTTAGTTGCATGAGCTGCTTGTATGCTTTGGAAATGAATTTTTTGTTAGTTGCTTCCTTTGTTATTATTTTCTCCTGTTCTGAGGGTTGTCTTTTCACCTTGTTTGTAGTTTCCTTTGCTGCGCAAAAGCTTTTAAGTTTAACTAGCTCCCACTTTTTTTTTTTTTAATTTCCTTTTCTCTAGGAGGTGGCTCATAGAGGATCTTGCTTTGATTTATGTCATCAAGTGTCCTGCCTATGTTTTCCTCCAAGAGTTTTATAGTTTCTGGCCTTACATTTAGGTCTTTAATCCATTCTGAGTTTATCTTTGTATATGGGGTTAGGCAGTGTTCTAATTTCATTCTTTTGCATGTAGCTGTCCAGTTTTCCCACACCATTTATTGAAGGGGCTGCCTTTGCCTCATTGTATATTCTTGCCTCCTTTGTCAAAACTGAGGTACCCATAGGTGCATGGGTTTATCGCTGGGTTTTCTATCTTGTTCCATTGGTCTGTATTTCTGTTTTTGTGCCACACCATACTGTCTTGATGACTGCAGTTTTGTAGGACAGTCTGAAGTCAGGAAGGTTGATTCCTCAAGCTCCGTTCTTCTTTCTCAAGACTGCTTTGGCTATTCGGGGTCTTTTGTGTTTCCATATGAATTGTGAAATTTTTTGTTCTAGTTCTGTGAAAAGTGCCATTGGTAATTTGATAGGGATCGCACTGAATCTGTAGATTGCATTATAGTCATTTTCACAGTATTGATTCCTCCTACACAGGAACGTGGACTCTCTCTCCATCTGCTTATGGCGTCTTTGATTTCTCTCATCAGTGTCATAATTTTCTGTTCCTTTGTCTCCTTAGTTACCTTGAATTTTTAAGTTACGTGAACCCCTCCCTTCCTTTCTTAAGCCAACTTGAGTAGTGTTTCCGTCACTTGCTCAATTGTTTGACTCCACCATCTCCACCAAGGGTTAGGTTAAGCCATATGAAATTGCTGTCTTTATAGGTAAAAAATGACTGACTGAACATCAATAATTTCATCTGGCTAAGTTATTTAAACATTCCAAAGACAGGGAGCTCACTACCTATTATGCTCAACCGACAATTAGATAAACTGACCCAACAGAAACTTCCCTGGTCCATGGTTAAGTGTGTGTTCAGTCGAGTCCAACTCTCTGCTAACCCATGGACTGCAGCCTGCCAGGCTCCTCGTCCATGGGATTTGCCAGGCAAGGACACTGGAGTGGGTTGCCATGCCCTCCTCCAGGGGACCCTTTCCAACCCAGGAATCAAACCCAGGTCTCCTGAGGCTTCTGTATTGCAGGCAGATTCTTCACCACTGAGCCACTTGGGAAGCCTAGTGCTTAAGATACCTTGCTTCTAATGCAGGGGGTATGGGTTCAAACCCTGGTTAGGAACTAAGATACCACATGTCACACAGCCAAAAAAAAGAAAAAGAAAAGAAAAGAAAAAACAAGCTAATCAACAGAAAATTATTTTTCTAAAATTAAAATCTATACCCTGGTCACTTCACCCTGAACAAACCTCATGTCCAGGCTGGTCCTTGACTACAAACTCCAGGAAGGGGTTTCCCTCTGGGATCTTCATTCTAGACACAATATCTTCTGTAATGCAGCCTAACCATCCAAATTATTTTTTAAATGTTCTATCTTAAGCCATGTTTCTCCATCTTGTTCTAGAGTATCTTAGACTAAGTTCAGGACCTTGTATTTAGCCCCAGTGAATTTCACTGTTCTCTATAGCCAACTTTCCCTGAAGGCTGTAGGGAATGACCACCGTTGCCCATTAGGTCAGTGTCTTTGTCAATCACTTTCTCTATAGCATGCCAGTACGATGGAAATCCAGTTCCAAGATCTGTATGAATCTCCTCCAGCACTGTGGACCCTGCATGTTTGAGAACCATGTCTTCTTTATACTCAGCTGAGTCACTGCAAATGTTGAAAGGGACAGAGCTGAGTCCAGCCCAAAGGAGAGTGTGTGGTTGGACAGTGATTCATTAGCTGTTGGGTTTGGTTAAGTCAGTCATGACTTCTGTGTCCTGGGCTAGCAAATGCATTTCTCAGCAGATGGGTAGGAAGTCACAGGACACTCCTAAGTGCCTTACTGAAACCTGTAAAGGGCTCCTTGTTACTGGGTGTGCTGTATCCCATTCCTGAAGGGAAGTGGAGCAGTGTACTATCTGGGATAAATGAAGTCACGGTGATAAACAGACCCAAATATTCAAGAGCTAAAGGCACTGGAATGCCATCTGTAGCTTAGCCAGCCACTCAGGGCACTCCGGTTGGGCTCTCATCTGGGCAGCCCTTGGGACCCGGGTGCCGTTCTCCAGGGCTTCGCTGACATCGGCATTCAGCCCGGAGGAGCACGGCGCATAGACGAGCACACGCGGGAAGATCATGTGGGTCAGGCGTGAAACCGACTATCGCTGCCGCTCACTCAGCAAAGCCAGGTCCAGCCACGCAGGCAGCAGGAAGATGCTGTTCAACTAAGAGCTTAAAGACAGCGAGCATGGACTTGGTGCAGAGCTGGTAGAATGTGCTGTAGACAACTGACGGCACCATGCCACAAGATTAGTCCCTGAAAATTGACCTCACCCGCTCACATCCCTTCCTGAAAAACCAAGCTTCTGGGCCTGTCTGCTGGGCTGAAATCTTTGTCCAGTACCCCATCCCTAGAGTAGTCAGGCTACAAGAACACAATGTCCATACAAGGGAAATAACATCAGCTTTGATGGCAAGACTGATGGCAACACGGAATGTCCGTCTTGCAAAAGAAACAAAATTTCAAGATTAGGAAAGCCATTTTGGGAAACTGCCCTTGTCATTGGCAAAGTCATTGACAAATGTGGAAATGGCAGTGTTAGATCAGGAGGATGGGGCCCATAAAGACATTTTGAGTGAGAAGATACTACTGTCAAAAGGGTAAGAGGCACCCGGGGAAAAAATCAACAAACTCCTCACTTTTGCTGAAGTTATACTGTTTATTTTTAAAAGTTTATTTATTTTTGGCTGCACTGCACCTTTGTTGCTGTATGTTGCAACAAGAAGGGGCTTCTCTTTGCTGTGGAGAATGGGCTCTAGGTGCCCCGCTTCAGCAGTTGCAGCTCGCAGGCTCCAGAGTTCAGGCTCAGTAGTTGAGGCACACAAGCTTAGTGGGTGGGATCTTCCCAGCCCAGGGGTTGAAACTCTGTCCTCTCCATTGGCAGGCAGATTCTTAATCACTGGACCACCAGGGAAGTTCAAAGTTATACAGATTATGACTGTGCTATAAATGTCAAATCTCATTTGAAGAATTTCATATTGTATGATATTAATTGCCAACATCCGCTGGATCATGGAAAAAGCAAGAGAGTTCCAGAAAAACATCTACTTCTGCTTTATTGACTATGCCAAAGCCTTTGACTGTGTGGATCACAATAAACTGTGGGAAATTCTTCAACAGATGGGAATACAGACCACCTAACCTGCCTCTTGAGAAATCTGTATGCAGGTCAGGAAGAAACAGTTACAACTGGACATGGAACGACAGACTGGTTCCAAATAGGAAAAGGAGTACGTCAAGGCTGTTTATTGTCACCATGCTTATTTAACTTATAGGCAGAGTACATCATGAGAAACGCTGGACTGGAAGAAACACAAGCTGGAATCAAGATTGCCGGGAGAAATATCAATAACCTCAGATATGCAGGTGACACCACCCTTATGGCAGAAAGTGAAGAGGAACTGAAAAGCCTCTTGATGAAAGTGAAAGAGGAGAGTGAAAAAGTTGGCTTAAAGCTCAACATTCAGAAAACGAAGATCATGGCATCTGGTCCCATCACTTCATGGGAAATGGGGAAACAGTGGANAGGAGATCAGCCCTGGGATTTCTTTGGAAGGAATGATGCTAAAGCTGAAACTCCAGTACTTTGGCCACCTCATGCGAAGAGTTGACTCATTGGAAAAGACTCTGATGCTGGGAGGGATTGGGGGCAGGAGGAGAAGGGGGTGACAGAGGATGAGATGGCTGGATGGCATCACGGACTCGATGGACGTGAGTCTGAGTGAACTCCGGGAGATGGTGATGAACAGGCAGGCCTGGCGTGCTGCGATTCATGGGGTCACAAAGAGTCGGACAAGACTGAGCGATGGAACTGAACTGAACTGAACTGAAAGGTTTATCAGAAAAAATACATGAGAAGAAAATTCTTCAATAGTTGATCATTTTCGCGGTGGTGGGTATTGCTATTCTGATAAGCCGGTGGCAAAACTCTTCTCCAAGGCCCTGCCTCCAAGCGTTGGGGAGCCCCCAGCTTTGCCCTGGTCCTCTCCCCATCCGTGTTTTCCACGTCCTAAGTGATCCCACCCAGTCCCCTGGCTTTAAATATTACCCAGATGCTGCTGACTCTCAAATTCATAAATGTGGGCTTGGCCTTCAGATGTGGATCCTCCTGTCTACTTGACACCTCCATTTGTGTATTCAATAGCCTCGCGGACTTAGAGGTCCAAAAGCACACTTCATTTTAAAAAATATATTCTACTGAAGTATGGTTACAGTGTTGTGCCAGTTTCTGCCGTACAGCAAGGGGATTCTGTTATACACACGTGCATTCTTTTCCGAATCCTGTTCCTTTATGGGAACTGAATTTCGCTTGATGTGCTGCACAGGAGACCTTGCTTATTCACTCTACATGTAATAGCCTGCATCTGCCAAGCCCAAGCTCCCGCTCCATCCCTCCCTCACCCCATCCTTGGCAAACAGGTATGTTCCCTGTGTCTGTGAGCCTATTTCTGTTTCGTAGATAAGTGCATTTGCGTCATAGTTTAGATTCCGCGTATGCGTGATATCATATTTATCTTTCTCTGTCTGACTTCACTGCGTATGCTAATCTCTAGGTCCATCCACGTTGCTGCGAATAGCATTATTTCATCTTTTTTGTGACCGAGTAATATTCCACTGTATAAATGTACCACCTCTTGTTTATCCATTCATCTGTTTATGGACATGTAGGCTACAAAAACACACCTCTGAATCGCAACTCTTTCCCTCAAGTCTTCCCTGCCCCACTCAGCAAATGACGCCACCTTTTAGCCACTTTTCAAGTCAAAATCTCGACGGTCTCTCTTAGTGCCTCTGCCTCTGCCCACTCCCACATCTCATGAAAGAGTAAGTGTCGTCAGATTTGTCTTCAATATACGCTCTCAGTCAACTCACTCCATCTCCCCGCTGCCACTTGGCCTCGGGGCCCCGTCCCTCGCCTGGGCCCTGGTGGCAGCTCCCTAATTCCCGCTCCTGTCCCCCCTCTCGCCTTCAGGGCCGTCCCATTTCCGCAGAGCAGCCACGGTCATCTCTCGAATGCATGATGGATCTTGCTCTCCCTCAGCTTCGATCCCTCCCATGGCTGCTCATATCACACGGATAATAAAAGCCAAGCACTTGCCGGAGGCCCTCCAAGCCCCACGTCATCTGATGTGTCACCGTGTCCATTTCAGCACCGCATCCTCCCTGTTCACCCCCTGGCCATATCGAGGGCGGTCCAGCCAGCCCCCTTCTCGGGGGCTGTGCCGTCCCGATCACTCCTTCCTGCGGATCTGTCTTGACCACTGTTTCCTGCAGAGCATGAGTGCCTCCCTTCTCCTCCTCAGATCTCAGCTCACACGCCACACTCACAGAGAGCCTTCTCCAGCTCCTGCCTGAGGCTGCCCCCACCCTCACGCCTCTTGATTATCCTATTTTTTGTTGTTCATCATAACAACTCATCGTTATCACTCACTGTAAGTATTTTGTTTACTTTTGCATTTAATTTTCCCCCCCTGTCTTCCCCTTAGACTCTCAGCCACAATGAAGGCAGGGATTTTTGTCTAATTTGTTCACCGATGTGTCTTCATTGCCAGAGGCCGTCGCATAACTGATGCTCAGTAAATAATTGTCAACAGTATTTCAAAGAGAATTAAAAAAAAAACTTATTTTCATAATTTAAAGCTTATTTTGCCGAGTAAAGCACCAATAAAACCCCCTTTTCATTTTTAATGTAAAATTTTGCTTTCCTTTATAAGTGGGTTAATTTACGTGGTCCTTTCCTGTACCGATTGTCTTGAAACAATGAAGATCTCCTGTCTTGCGTATTTCCTTCCTTGGCTGAACTAATAAACCAGTGGAATAAGGAAGGGAGGGCAAGGCTGACGTGATTTGTTCTTGGCTAACTCAAGCCAGGCCACGGTGATCGATCATTTTTCTTCTGTGGCACAGAAACGCCCTTTCTTCTTAAAGTCCATCCTAGAAGTGTGTCTGCGGTCTGTCATGCTCACTGATTTGCAGTGTATGGAACCTCTTTCTTTTCTTTTTTGATTTATTTATTTTTAATTGAAGGATAGCTACTTTACAGTATTGGTTTGATTTCTGCCGCAAACCAACACGAATTAGCCGTAGGTGTGCAGCTGTCCCCTCCCTCTTGAACCTCTCTCCTGCCTCCCACCCTTGCCCACCCCTCCAGTTTCTTACAGGGCCCCAGGCTGAGTCCGCTGAGTCATGCAGCCAATTTCCACTGTCTGTGTGTTTCATGTATGATTGCATGTGTGCTTCCATGCTGCTCTCTCCATTCACCTCGCCCTCTCCCTCCTCTCCCCAGCCCTGTCCATAAGTCTGTTCTCTGTCTGCATCTCCAATGCACATAGGGAACCTTTGTCTTTTGAAGGGAACACTGTTTTCCTGTCTCCATGATTCCAGCACCATCCAAAATATCTGCAGGCCCTTTAATATCAGAGATAAACAGTGGAAGTTCTTTCCTGGGTCCTCTAAGTACTCTAGCCTTCAATTTAGCCGGGTCAAGAGACTTGAGCTTAATTCCATTTAGGACACAAATAAAGGTTCTCATTGGAGGGGAGCAGCCACAGTGCAAGACAGTTTGGCAAAATACTGATGTCCCTGAGTCACAGAGTTAAACGGATGCTTTGTGACCTGGAGGCTCTGATCCCTTTCAAAGAACAGGCTTCTGCTGCTCCTTGAGTTCTAAGAACCAGTCATCTAGGGGGTGGAAAGCATCACTGAAGGGTCTGAGGTCTGCTTTGAAGCTCTCTTCCCTCTTGCCCTGTGCCACGGTCCTTGGAAGTCAGTAGGGAGGGTGGGGGGAAGGCAGAGGGCACCTGCGTCTCTTCCTCACCTTTCGGCACCACCTTAGGCCGGGCTGTGGCCTGTGAGAGTGAGCGGGCTGGCCTGCCGGGCTCTGAAGCTAACATACACCTCCCAAGCGGTCAGCCGCTCCTCACATCTCTAGACTCTTTCGAAACAGAGAGGGCGAATTTCCCTGTTGTATTGCCTGCATTTAAATTGCTGGATTTTAACTCCAATCTATAGAGCTCTGTGCCAGTTGGACCACACGTGCCGTCGGTCTGATCCAGCCAGGAGCCCGCAGCTTGCCACCTCTGACAGGTGAGGATGCAGGATGGCACGTGGACCAGGAGAAGACGCTGATGTCAGCCTCTCCTGCCGCTGCCACCAGGGTGAGCGCGGACACAACCCGTTCTTTAGTCTGGAAGAGCACTTTCCATTTTAAAGGGGCTCACAAGGACGGGGGAGCCTAATGGGCTGCCGTCGATGGGGTCGCACAGAGTCGGACATGACTGAAGCGACTTAGCAGCAGCAGCAGTAACAAGCAGATGCAAATAATTTTTTAAAAGATCTGTGTTGCAGGAAATCTTCATTTAAATGATCTTAACTTTTGGCAGAAAGAGCCTTAATTTCACAGTAAGGAAATCTGTGGCTGCTTCACTGGGGCCCACGTCTAGTGGTGGTGTGTCTCGCCAAGTAGAAAGACCCTATGACTCTATCATCTGCACGTTTGGGGTGCTCGAACTGGGACCTGGAATTGTGCATACGTGTCAGTTCAGTCACTCAGTCGTGTCTGACTCTTTGCAACCCCATGGACTGTAGCACGCCAAGCCTCCCTATCCATTGCCAACTCCTGGAGTTTACTCAAACTCATGTCCATCGAGTCGGTGATGCCATCCAGCCATCTCATCCTCTGTCGTCCCCTTCTCCCGCCTTCAATCTTTCCCAGCATCAGGGTCTTTTCCAATGAGTCAGTTCTTCTCATCAGGTGGCCAAAGTATTGGAGTTTCAGCTTCAGCATCAGTCCTTCCAATGAATATTCAGGACTGATCTCCTTTAGGATGGACTGGTTGGATCTCCTTGCAGTCTAAGGGACTCTTAAGAGTCTTCTCCAACACCACAGTTCAAAAGCATCAATTCTTCGGCATACATGTCAGAGGTGCTCAAAAATGTATTGAATTCGTATTGCTGACCGCTTTCAGCAAATTTCACTTTTAAACACTTTTAAAAGATCTCTTCCATAACATACCTGTTTCCCTCAGGTTTAAGCCATGGGGTAGAGGAAGAGAAAACACAGAACGCACCATGAAGTGAAGCTTTGCCGTGTGCCAGTAATTCTGTAAATATTTTCTTTAACATCCACGTCTCTGACTGGTGCCCTTAGCACACAGGCGAGGACACTCAGATTCAGAGAGAACAGCCAGCTTGTCCAAAGTCAGCTCACAAAGGGTTCAGCTGGGATCTGAACCCCGTTCAGATATGATTCTTGTTACTTAACTCTCCAAGAGCCCCACCAAAACCAACCCCACTGCACCTCTGTTTCCCGGAGGCCCCTGGTCAGGGGTCAGACCGGCATGCTCCTTGAGGACCAGGTGAGCTGCGTCCACTTGCTGTGGCAGGAAGGGTATCAAAGCCTTCCGGAGAGATTGGTTCAACCCTTGGGTAACTCGGATCCCTATTTCCAAATACAACAGATAGTCAAACTGCCCGGGTCTTCCCTTTAAAATCAGTATGTTCTAATAAAAAACCATAATTTCTTACCTTCCCAGCCCAAACTCCCATAGAACAGGTCCCAGTTAATGGTGTCATCCAGTCACTCAAACTAGAAATCACCTTTTTCCCCCCTTTTGGCTGCACCGCGAAACATGCAAGATCTTAGTTCCCTGAACAGGAATGGAACCCACTCTCCCTGCAGGGGAAGACCCGCCACCGCCTCCAGGGCTGGGCCGGTGCCTCCTACAGCCTCCTTATTCACGGCTGACGACCTTGCTCACTGTTTCACTGAGAAATGGGCGGCCTCCTCACCCCCTGCCTAACTATCTTGCTTTCTCTCCTCAGGTTCCTGGGGCCCCCGCACATCCTCAGGGGCTGGAGTGCTTTCTCCAAGGGGATGCAGGATTTGCACTCTCACTTCTTGGGGTCTTGGCTTCAAATGCCCTCCTGAGAGAGCCTTAGAACCACAGTAGCACCCCATTTCCCTTCCCTCATCCATCCCCTGCTTGGACCCTTGATCCTGGTCACCCTGATCTACCTATTGTATCCTTGTCTGTTCTCCCCGTGACAGTGGGAGGTTGCGTCTTTTGTTCATAGCGATACTCTGACGTCTGGCCTATTCAGTTCTCAGTAAATATTCGTTGGATAAATAAATCCACAAATGAATGAACGGCCTCTCGTTGTCCATGGTCTACAGTCCAGAGGTTGAGCCTGGCACCCACGGCCCTTGATGACCTGCCCGACTCTGCTTTAGGCTGATTTCCTGCTCCAGCCACCCCCACTGTCTTCCCTGGGTCCCAGGTCTACACGCTCTCTCTTCCTGCTGTTCCTGACCGTTCCAGCCCCTCCGTAATTTCCCCATGTTATTCCCTATCTGGAAAGCCCTTTCCTTCTTTCACAAAATCCTCCTCTCTTATTGGGCTTCCCTGGGGGCTCAGCTGGTAAAGAATCTGCCTGCAATGCGGAAGACCTGGGTTCAGTCCCTGGGTTGGGAAGATCCCCTGGAGAAGGGCAAGGCTACCCACTCCAATATTCTGGTCTGGAGAATTCCATGGACTATACAGAGTCCATGGGGTCACAAAGAGTTGGACACGACTGAGAGACTTTCACTTCACTTCCTCTCTTGTTTGTGAAAATTCTTTTTGTCATTCAAGGCCAAGTGTCGTCTTCTCCATAAAACCACCCTGGCCTTTGCAGGCAGGAGACGGGTGAACTCCGTGCTTCCACAGTGGGACATGCACGGCCCTTTCCCAGGAGGGAAAGGCTGCTCCTTCAGTGGCATGAACAGCCAACACCATCGCTCTTTCTGCCCTGAAGTCCACCCAAGCTCCCTTCCCCCAAAGACAGGAGAGTGAGGCCCCTTGAACACGGCAAGATTTTCCTTGAGTGTTTATTACATAAGCTGGAGTTTCTCTTCACACCTATGGAGATAGAAACATCCCCACGTGCTCATTCCAGAGGGAGACGAGATGGGGAGACAGTCTCTCTTTTGGACACCTGCTTCCTTTATCATTCAGGAAGGAAGAGGCTGGGACGGTAAACATGCGACCCCAGTGAGGAGGTGGGGTTATAAAAGTTCAGTTCAGTTCAGTCGCTCAGTCGTGTCCGACTCTTTGCGACCCCATGAATCGCAGCACGCCAGGCCTCCCTGTTCATCACCATCTCTCGGAGTTCACTCAGACTCACATCCATTGAGTCAGTGATGCCATCCAGCCATCTCATCCTCGGTCGTCCCCTTCTTCTCCTGCCCCCAATCCCTCCCAGCATCAGAGTCTTTTCCAATGAGTCAACTCTTCGCATGAGGTGGCCAAAGTACTGGAGTTTCAGGCTTTAGCATCATTCCTTCCAAAGAAATCCCAGGGTTGATCTCCTTCAGAATGGACTGGTTGAATCTCCTCGCAGTCCAAGGGACTCTCAAGAGTCTTCTCCAACACCACACTTCAAAAGCATCAATTCTTTGGCGATCAGCCTTCATCAATATTAATGCCATGAAAGAAACCAGATCCTGACGAGTAAGGACCCGTTCTGGAGGAATCTGTAAACCCAGGCTCATCCAGCCAGCTACCCTTCTCCCCCTTCTTTCTAAAGGTCAGCCCACTGTCCTCAGGGGCAAATGGGACGACCCAGAGGCTGCGATCATCACCCAGGACGGCTTTCAGCTTGAGGAAGTGGAGGAATAGGGAACAGACACACACAGGCTACTTCCCCCCAGTTTAACCAAACTGCAAGGAGGTCGTGAAAGTAAACTGAACCGAGGGCCAAAGAATGTCGCCTGGCTTCCAGTGGACAAAGAATGTTGCGGCCATCAGCCACGCAGCTGCCCCCCAGGCAGCCCCGAGGGGATTCAGGTGGGAAAACCCAGGATGCTGGCCCTAGGCAGTGAAGGCGCTTATCCAAGGAATAATTTCAATGAACCCAGACTCTGCATCTAAGCACTAAAGTCTTACCTTGAGAGCTCCCCTTTTGCGCTTAGCAATCATCTTTTGATGTTTGACCACACTGGCCATCCCACCCCCAACGCCAGCACAAACTTCTTACTTTTTAATGTCCTGGCTGCACCCTTACCTCTTTGCAGCCGTTCCTTCAGAGCTATCCGAGAGGCTGCCTCTCCGCCCACAGTCCTCAGTGAGCTCCCTGAAGAAAACGTGACCTGCAACTTTTAGGCTGTGCATTTTAATTCGGAGGACCGCAGGGAGTATATCTCCAAGTGAAGGAGTCCCTGGGGTTCTGTTCCATTGTCAGCTATCCACACATTTGCCCATACCATGAGCGATATGATCAAGCTGCCCCAAATCACAGCTTTGGTACCGTTAGGGGAACCACTGACTGAAACCGCTCGGCCTGCTAGCAACCACGTGCGTGAGTCAGCTTAAACAGGAGATACCGGTAAGGAAAGTGCAACTAACAAGCGATCACCAATGGAAAGAACTTAAAGAAAGAAAAGAAAGTGAAGTTGCTCAGTCCTGTCCCACTCTTAGCCACCCCCTGGACTGTAGCCTATGAGGCTCCTCCATCCATGGAATTTTCCAGGCAAGAGGACTGGGGTGGGCTGCCATTTCTTGGGAAAGGTCAAAGAGACAGAGGCAATGGCAGCACATATGTCCTGCCAGCCTCCCAGGATCCTGGAGTCATCTGGGCTGAACTCCAGCTTCCCTCCATCCATCTCCCCTCAGGAAGGACCCTGAGTCAGGGCTGGCCAGAGACAGCCTGGACACTAAGCGCATCGCCGTGAGACCCGACTGTGAGCCGCGAGGCAGGGCAGCCCCCTGGGGGCTATTTGTATTTCTCCGCCTGCTCTCCATGCAGTGCCCCTTCCCAGCAGTCTCCTGCTTTGTCAGAACACGTGTCTCCTCGGACAATTCGTGTCCCAGTGTCAGACCAGAGCCCACTCTGGGGTCTCCCTCCTGCAACAGTGCGGTGCAGGCGTCCTCCCGACCACTCCGACCCCTCCAAGCCCGGCAAGGCGCAGCTGTGTCCTTGGAAACCAACCTCACACAGACAGCACTAAAAATCTGTTTTCTCCAAAGGGGGCAATGCTCTAACTGGGCAATGGATTCTTCAGAGGAACTGGAAAAATGTAGATCCCAGGAGCTAATCCCTCACGAGCAGCGCCTTATCTACTGATCACAATCATTTCCATTGTTAAATTGTATTTAAAGGCTCTTGAAATGGGCGGAAATGTACTGTGCCCCAAATACTCCACCAGTGGCCAAATTTGAGGTCTTGGGGGTAGTGACGAGTCTTTTGAGTGAAGGAGGCAGTGGGACACTTAAATAGAAATAAAAAGCATAGCTCCAACTGGAGGATACGTTTCCTCCCGCTCAATGTTTCTTAAACTTTTTATTGCCGGTACGTCCTTATATTTTTTTTAAGTGATTGAAGACCTCAAAGAGCTGTTGTTTATGTGGAACATCTATAGGTGGTTGCTGCTGTGTCGAAATGAAAACCACTTAAAAAACTTTCATGAATTCATCTAAAAATAACACGTTAATGCGAATATAATAATTTTATGAAAGATAACTCTAGCTTTCAAAATGAAAAATAAACATTTCCAAGAGAAAATAAAATACTGACAAGGTCATTGTTTTCCATTTTTGCACATTTCTTTAATGTGTGGCTTAACAGACGATAGCTGGATTCTCATATCTTCTGCATTCAATCTATTGGGATACCATGTGTCATGCAACTTTTAGGAAACCCCAGTGAATATTCATAAGAGAATGAGAGTGAGGAAGGCAAGTCTTGTCTTGTATTTCTCTGCAAGTTTTGATCACATGTGTATTCTGAAAGTTCTCAGAGACGTCCAGGGATCTCCAGCCCATCCTTTAGAGTCATTCACCCAGATCAAATATGGTAGTCAAAATGAACATTAAGCACTTATTTGGGTTCCAAGCCCCTTATAAGGCTTGCCTCCTTAACACGTGAGGTAGGCAGCCATATACCTTTGCTCCATTCTTGTACATATTCCTGTAAAATGCTGGGAGCTTGTGACTATGATGGGACAGCCACCTCCACGATTATGCTGTGAAGATGGCAGAGCTGACTTTATCCTGTGTGGACCTGACCTACCCACATGAACCCTTAGAAGGGACTGGGCTCCCCCGGAAAGAGAGACTGAAGTGTGAGATCAAGGGAGGTCAAGGGAGGTCCTCTGCTGCTGGCTTTGAAGATGCTGGGGTCACATCGCAAGGAATGTAGGCGGCCTCCAGCAGCCAGGAATGGCCCTTGGCTGACAATAAGGAAACGGGCGTCTCAGTCCTACAACCTCAAGAAGTCAAATCCAGCCCACAGCCTGAATGAGCTTGGAGGGACTTTTTCCTTAGAGCCATCAGAATGGTCTGGAGCCTGGTCGACACCCTGGTCCGGTCTGGGAGACCCTGAGCAGAGAAGCTAGTCACACTGTGCCTGAATGTCAGGCCTACACTTGTTGTTCGGTTGCTAAGTTGGGTCCAACTCTTTGAGACTCCATGGACTGTAACCCACTAGGCAGCGCGGTCCACGGGGTTCTCCAGGCAAGAATACTGGAGTTAGGTCGCCATTTCCTCCTCTAGGGGATATTCCTGACCCAGGGATCGAAACTGTGTCTTCTGCTTGGTCAGGTGGGTTCTTTCCCACTGAGTCTGCAAGGGACGCCCCCTTCCCCGTTATAAAACTGTGAGTTAATAAACAAGCCCTGTTTTAAGCTACTAAACTTGTGGTACTTTGTTACACAGCAACAGAAAACAAATACAATATGCATTATCTTAAATTTATCTTAGAATTACACAGATAATCACAAATATATCCTCCTGATAAAAATGAAAGTATTATCGAGAAATGAAGAGTTCCCGCTGACATCTCCAACCCCCGATCCTAGCCAGTCTTGGGCCCTTCCCTACCCTCCTTCGCAGGGCTAGCCACTCTTGGGTGGGTACAGAGTCTCCCTTGCAGCTCTCTTCCTGTGCATGGATGTGCATATGTGTGTGTCCGTAGAAATATACAATAGTGCTGTGCTTTATTTTTCTTTTTTTAAACTTCAGAACACTTGTTGGGATCCTTGCTATAGCTGGCCTAGGCCTTCTAAAAATAAAGCAACAAAAGTCTACACTGACGTTCAGAAGCCGTTTCCCTGTGTCCCATAGAGGCACTGAACCATCTATTGCTCTTAAGTCTAAACTTAAACAGGAATGTCCTCTGGAGGCTGCTGTTTGAATGGTGATGATGAGGTTCCACCACTAGGAAGCATTCAGAATCAGAGCTGACCTCACTTCTCTTGTTTTGAACCTCTGTCTCAGTTTGTTCACAGCTGGGGTCAGTCTGTTCAGGTACAGGCTCAGTTCCAAGCCAACACGGAGACACTGGTGGCTCTTGTGTCCCAAAGTGACTCTTCATGGCCATCTTGACCCTGCCTTCATCCATCACTGGAAAATGAAAAGCAACTATGTGGTTAGCAAGGAATTTGAGAACATCTCACGAAGAATTGCTGACTCTCTCTTGATTTAAAGAACAATGAACAGGTGTGACCTGTTCAGAAACAAACCCACGACAGACACCGGTAGTACCTCCAGGAGACAGTGAAACTCCTTTGATGTGGAGGACCACGGTGCCAGAATGTGTAAGGCGGAACCTTGCCCAGGGGGTAACCCCCCACCTTGGCTTCTGATAAAACCAACCATAAACAGTTTTCCCAAGGCTGGCTTTAATGACAAGCTCTCAGAAAGAAGCTCCTTTCCCAAGTAACTCTGCCCTCCAAACTCAACAGAGCCCACAGGCCCCAAGCCTTTGTGTAGAAAGAGCGTACACTCTGGGTTTTTGTAGTGAAAGAGACGTTAGCAATGGCCAGTGGCAATGTCCTCGCCTGCTTTGCTAAGGTCATCTGACCTTCTGCTCCCCTGACATCACAGTGGCCCTGACATTTCATAAAAGCACAGACATGACCTTTATTTGGATTTTTTTTGAGTTTACGAGGCAAGTTCTGGTGCCCCACTCTGTTCAGGGTGGGCAGGAAACCTCCTCAGTCAGTAACCCCTTGGATGGAGTGTGTCCATTAACAGAGGTTAACACTCACATCTCCTGCAGAAGCTGCACGCACACATGCAACCACCCACAGCCCTGATCAGTGGACTTTCCATGCTTCCCAGCTATTCAGGTAGGGCCATCCCACAACTCTGAAAGCAGAGCTTCTTGGGCGTGGAGCTCTGCTCAGTGGGGGCACAGCCTTCGGACAAAGAATCCACTCCTGGAGCTGGAGCCGGCTCCTCTCCGGGTCGTTTGTGTCTATGTGAGCGCATGTTTCCGTTCCCTTTTCTGGGGATACATTTCCTCAGCTTCACCCAAGGGAAGGGAAAGGCTTGGAGTGTACACAGGGGTTTGAGTCTTGCAACTGGTCCAAGGTCGCGGAGGACGGGGACTTCAGATGGTGGCTGCTAAGTCGCTTCAGTCGTGTCCAACTCTGTGCGACCCCAGAGACGGCAGCCCACCAGGCTCCCCCATCCCTGGGATTCTTCAGGCAAGAACAGTGGAGTGGGCTGCCATTTCCTTCTCCAATTCAGATGGTGGAAATACCCCAAACTTTCCTTTCACCGGGCTTCCCTGGTGGCGCAGACCGTAAAGAATCCGCCAGCAACGCAGGTGACCCGGGTTCCATCACTGGGTCAGGAAGATCCCCTGGAGGAGGGCAAGGCAGCCCACTCCAGTGTTCTTGCCTGGAGAATCTCCATGGACAGAGGGGCCTGGGGGCTAAATCCACGGGGTCGCAAAGAGTCGGACACCACTGGGCGATTAACAATTTCCCTCCACGGAGTCACTTCGCCTTGGCAGAGGCGGGAGGGGGAAGAGCACCCGGACCCCCGGCGGCCGACCTTGGGGAGCTGGCGATCTCTTCCGGCTGCTAAGGGAAGACTGGGGTGAGGGCTCCCCCATCTCACCACCTGCGGGCTTGCTGGTGGGGAGGTTTTGTGACGGAGCGCGGTTCCCCGGGCGGCCGGGCCGAGCCGGGGCGGCGCGGGGCGGGCCGGGGGCGGAGCGGGCGGCGCTGACGGCCGCGGCGCAGAGGGGGCGACCGCGCCCACTTCCTCCGGAGCCCGGGGACCCGCGGCCGCGAGCGGCGCCCAGCTCCCCGCCCGGCCGTGGCCAGGAGGCTCCGGCGCGACCTGCGGCCGCCAGCCCCGCGCGTCCCTGGCCGCCGCCGGCATGGACGCGGCGCCGAGGCGGAACCGCCCGGAGGGGCCGGCGGAGCGCCCGCCGCCCGCCCGGGACTCGGAGGAGGAGGAGGAGGAGGAAGCCGGGATGGAGCCCGGGCTGGCGGACGAGGAGGAGGTGGACCCCCGGATCCAGGTAGGCGGCGCGGGGGGCGCGCGGGGCCCTGGCCTCCGCGCTCAGCCCGCCTCGGAGCTCCGGGTGCCTGCGCGCAGGGAGCGGCCCGGGCAGGCCCGGGGCTGCGGGGGAGAGAGGCTCCGAGCCGCGTTCCGCCCGGTTCCTGGGGAGGCTGCGGTGCCCGCGCGGCCGCGGCCCGACTCCATCGCCGGGACTCCGGGTGGGACCCGGGGGGTCGCCCGCAGCGTGCCCTGCGCTTGGGGCGGACGTGCAACAAAGAGGAAAGGGGGCGGGGGCGCCTCGCCGGGTTCGGGGGTGCCCGATCCGGCTCTGCGCGCCGCGGGCTCTGCGCCACCTCGGGACTCCCGGAGCCCGGCCGGCGGCGTAGCGCGCGCCCCCGGGGCGGTGGGCGCCGGCCACCCCCCTACCCCTGGGGCGGCCGCCCTGCCCGGGGGGTCGGAGCCCTCACCTGGCAGAGGGGACCGTCCGGAGCCATCCCCGCCCCGATTCATTGTTAGCAAACCGAAGGGTTTATTGTCACCCCCGGCGCAGCCCTCCGGCTGGCCTCAAACGGTTTAAAACCCAGCTTTTCCTCCTTGTGAGGTCGAGTGTGAACAGAAACCGGGGCCAACTGGTGCGCAAAGCTGACGCGCGAGAAGGCGAGAGGGTTGGCCTGCTTCCTGCGCCTCCATTTCTCCGGGAGATGATTAAAAAGCAATTTCCTAGCCGAGATCTCAAAGTGACAGCTTAACCTCTTCACCCTCTAAGCAAAAAAGCACAGCACATCCCTTTGTAAGACCCATTTTTCTCCTCTTCCATAAGTCACTTGTAACAAAACCCTGCTTTTCAGCATGAACTGCGGTTTCTGGAGACCTAATTGGTTTTTCAGGGTGCAGATCTATTAAAAAGCTCATTTAACTCAGCTGTTGTGTTTAACTGAATTGTTATGGCAGGTGAACAAGATAAAAATCAGGTGGAAAAAGCTTCGTATTAGGAATTCTATTAAAATCAGTTTGGGCTACTACATTTTGTTTTCTTGGTAGGGGAATTCTGTTAACAAGATCCTTTGTTTGCAGAGAGTTAACTTCATGCTGGGCGCTTTTTACAAAATGTTAGCTTGTAAATATTTAAAGGATCAGGATTAAAGCTAGTTTTAGTTGTTTTGTAAACAGCTAGGTAGTTTGAATAATTGACAGTTTGAAAAGCAAATGCTCTCTACAGAAAAATGCTCAACTTTGGGTGAGTTAATGCCAGAATTCCACCCTTGGTTCACATGATTTCAATACTTTAGGCTTGTCTTTGTCTTCTTTTATCTTTTCTGTAAAATTCCTGCTCTCAAGCAGAAAGCATTATTTTGATTTAGCCTCTAAACCATTTGTAACAGGTGGGTTTACCTGAAGGCACAAACCTGTAATAAATAATTGACCTTCTAAGAAAAGACAAATTCCTGGGACCTTAAGTCATTTTCAAAAAGGCCACTATCAAGAAAAGGGTTTCAGAAATGCTGACATTCATTTGTTCTTCCAGCCAAGGCACAACTGTTTTTGTTGATAATTAATATGGACTGGTTCCTCTCCCTACAAACTGGCCAGAGTAATTTTGCAGATTTTGGGGCTGAGTCACAGTGGAAACCAAAGACATGCATCCCTGAAGTCTTTTTTTCTGTCTCTTTTCTTCATCAGGGAGAACTGGAGAAGCTCAATCAATCCACGGATGATATCAACAGACGGGAGACTGAGCTTGAGGTACAGAGAGCTGGGTCCTGAAGTGAAGGTGGCTCCTGTCCTGCTGACCCCAGGCTGGTTCATTCTGTTTTAATAGCTGCCGAGTGGTTGCTGGCGTTCCCTCCTTGAAGTTGAGCAATAGCAAGCTGCCCGACAGAATGAATTACACCACTGAGGCCAGCTTGTGGGTGGAACACACGAGGATCCAATTTCACGTGGTTTTCATCCTGGAAACTCGGAGGGGCCCAAAACAAGGCCTTTAGACACTCTTAAGCCCTAAAGTTAACGTGTCCGTTGATAAGTTAGAAGGATTGAGGGGGAACTTAGCTCTGCCCTTTAATGGATAAGAATGAATGAGCTCACAAAATCTCTTCAATATTTTACAGCGACTCCTTACATTGCTACTTGGAAATATCATGTGTTTCCTCAAAAAGACTTAGATCGTTTTTGACTTTTGGGCCCTAGCCATGTGCTGCCTGCCTGTCCCCGCCCTTCCACTCGCCTGCTTTTTTTTTTTTTTATTGTCTGCTTGGGTGTAGAATATTAATGATCTTAATGGTAAAGAAAAGCTGTTTAGTCTTAGAAGTGCTTTCCTGCCTGGAAAAATCTGGGGAGCTGAGACCTCGATTTGAAGTTCATGGGCATCTTCCCCCCTGAGTGAACAGACTGACACTCTTCGTGGCTCCCACTTAGCCCCCATCCCTTTCCAGCAGTGGTCGGTTTTCCCACCACTTCCCAGCAGGTTTGACAACCCCCGCTTGTGTCTGGGAGCTGTGGGAGGACCCGCGTCTGTAGCAGAAGGAATGGCAGGGAAGGTCAGCAGAAGGGGCGGGCGCCGCTGGTCCGTCCGGGTGAGGGGGTGGGAGGTCTCAGGAATGTGATCCACCAGCCTGGCAGCCCTGCTTTGTCCCTGCATGTCGAGGCCAGAGGTGGCCCGAGAGGCAAAGCTAGTTTGCCGAGCTGCTTCTGAAGGACTCCCCCTGTGTTCTGATTCATCTGTGAGCCCTCTTCTCCCCCAAGTGAAGTACCTTCTGTGTGTGGCAATTTTTTGCACGTATGATGAATCAGGACTGTTTGTTGGGCAGTTGAAATCTCTTAGAATCTCACGTTTGGAATTCATTTAGCAGCATGACCTGTTTCATTTCTATCAGGGTTTGATGTTTCCAAAAAGTTTTTTTTTAATTTTTAATGTCTCTCTCTTTGGCTGCTGTGAGTCTTGGTTACAGCACGCAGGATCTGTAGTTGTGACGTGCGAGCTCTCAGTGGTGGCGTGTGGGGTCTGACCAGGGGTCGAACCTGGGCCCCCTGCATTGGGAGCGCGGAGTCTCAGCCCCTGGGCCAGCAGGGGAGTCCCCCGAGGGTTTTACAAGCTTTACCTCCTTGCACCTTGTCACAGCAGCCCAGAGCTGGGCTGTTCATGATGCCGCCTCTAGCCACGTGTGGCTATTTGAATTTAAATTAATAACAATTAAACAAAATTAAAAGTTCACTTCCTCAGTCATAGCAGCAGCAGGGACGCAGTAGGCCTGGCATTGGACAGATCAGAGAAAACGCCCATCATCGTAGACAGTTCTACCAGGTGGCCTGGGCTTGGCAGGTAGGGTGGGAGGCAGGGACCACCGGTTCTCCAGGGGAGGACACGGAGGTCAGTGTCCTCACAGGTCAGCCACACGGCAGAGCCTAGTCATTTTTCAGATCCCCTTCCATTTCTCATGTTCTGCGATCCCAAATACCAGCAGACAAGTTAGAAATTTTTGTGTTTTTTTTTTTTTTGCAAAGTACTGATCTATTCAGGGCCTCTCAGGTGGCGCTAGTGGTAAAGAACCCGCCTGCCAAGGCTGGACATGTAAGAGATGTGCGTTCGATCCCTGGGACGGGAAGATCCCCTGGAGGAGGGCATGGCAACCCACTCTGGTATTGTTGCCTGGAGAATCCCATGGACAGAGGAGCCTGGCGGGCTACCGTCCATGAGGTCACAAAGAATCAGACACGACTGAAGCGATTTAGCACGCACGCACGATTTATTCATCCAGCACATATTTATAGGGCTGCTCCACGCCAGCCCCCGTCCAGGTTGTGTTCCTCTTCTGAGGCACAGTTGTTTCATCTCAACTCTCTTCAGCCCCGATTTCCGAAGCCCCTTTCTGGACACACTTAGGTCCTTGAGTGTCATGGGAAACTCTGACAGGTGTTTCCTGCCTGGCTCTGGAGGGCACTTGGCAGCTGCCGGGAGATGGGGTCAGGCTGGCCTGTGTCACCGGCTGCCCTTTCCATGGCCTTATTATAACCAGGGTGTGTGTGCTTAGTCGCTCAGTCGTGTCCGACTCTCTGCGACCCCATGGACTGCAGCCCGCCAGCCTCCTCTGTCCATGGAATTTTCCAGGCAAAGGATACTGGACTGGGTTGCATTTCCTTCTCCAATAACCAGGGTGGACTCAGACAAGTATAGTGCAAACTCTGGACGTCATGAAAACTTCCTTAGCAGCCATGTTGAAAAGGAACAAGAAACAGCTGGAGCTAATTTCCATCCAATTTCCTTTAACCCGGAATTTTTGAGATAGAATAATTTCAGTGTGGAATCAAAACAGGAAAACCACGAGTGAGATGTTTTGCATATATTTTTGTACCCAGAGAAGTCTTGTGCATCTTTTACACCTAGAGCACGTCTCACTTCAGACCAACCGGGTTTAGGAGGGCAGCCCGGGTCTAATCGGTGGGGTTTCAGCCTCTGTGCAGGCTCTCTGGACGCTGCTCACACTCGCAGAGCACACCGGGAGCGGATGGCTGTTGTCTGGCGGGCTCTGTCCCTTTGGGCGGGCACTGGGCACCCACCTTGGTGTCGGGCTTGCAGCCTCTGCTGATCCAAGCAGATAGGGGTTCAAGACAGGCCCTGCCTCAGAGAGTTGATGTCTCAGTTGAGGCTGGGGTAGGGAGGGGTGGCTAGTAATTACGGATTGCGAGTCCAGTAGAAGAGCGACCCGACAGAGGACTCTCCGGAAAACACTGAGCGGAACAACGGAGCCTGTGTGCGGAGCGGCAGATGGAGGGAGCGGTGGGGGTGCCAGGGGAGGGCGGGCACCGATGGGTGTGGGCCAGGGAGCAGCCTGAGCACACGGATGGTCCTTCTTGTTTGCAGGAGTTTCCGCTAAGCTTGCGGGAAACCGTGGTTCCCGAGGGAAATGTTATGACCAAAGGCTTTCAGTAAGTTCAGCCTCATTAGGCTCCTGTGAGCCGCTGGTCCCCCACATCCACTGATCAGTAGGTAACTTTGTGTTTCTGTTTAAAGACGCATTCAGTTCAGTTGCTCAGTCGTGTCTGACTCTTTGTGACCCCATGGACTGCAGCACGCCAGGCCTCCCTGTCCATCACCAACTCCCGGAGTTTACTCAAACTCATGCCCATTGAGTCAGTGATGCCATCCAACCGTCTCATCCTCTGTCGTCCCCTTCTCCTCCCGCCTTCAATTGTTCCCAGCATCAGGGTCTTTTCCAGTGAGTCAGTTCTTCACATCAGGTGGCCAACGTGTTGAAGTTTCAGCTTCCACATCAGTCTTTCCAATGAATATTCAGGACTGATCTCCTTTAGGATGGACTGGTTGGATCTCCTTGAGTCCAAGGGCCTCTCAAGAGTCTTCTCCAACACCACAGTTCCAAAGCATCACTTTTTCTGCGCTTAGCTTTCTTTCTAGTCCAGCTCTCACATCCATACGTGACTATACTGAGAAAACCACAGCCTCGACTAGACGGACCATTGTTGGCAAAGTAATGTCTCTGCTTTTTAATATGCATGTGATTTTATTGTAAAGATATTTTTTTAAAATGTGGACCATTTTTAAAGTCTTTATTGAATTTGTTAAAATAGTGTTTCTAGTCTCTGTTTTGAGTTTCTGGCCTGTGGAATCTTTGTTTCCCAACCAGGGATGGAACCTACACCTTCCTGTGATCCAGGAAAGGCAAAGTCTTAACCATTTGACCAGCACAGAAGTCCCTAAAGGCACCTTATTTAATGTGTATTTTTGGTTCATTCATGTTGAGCTTGGCCATCAGCACCATGACTCAGCCTGATCAGAGGTTATTCAACTCGTGGTTTCTCCGTTAGGGTCATCACAGCTTTCCTGGGCTTAGGACACTAGCCAGCCCTTTAGCACTAGGCTTGGGGTCCATTTTAAGCAGCAAAATCACCAACGTAAAGCCCAAGCATGCAGAAAGTGTGGCACTAAATGGACTGTGTCAAGGATGCCTGTGGGTAGCAGGAGAGCTGGGGCGGGGCAGAGGGGCTCTGTCCCTCCTCCCCGAGAACAGCCCCGCGGGTGCCTGGAGCCTCTTGCCCTCTGCGCAGGCCCGTGCATGGCTGTAGAGCAGCACAGTGTTTTCTGGAATTAGTGAGTAGACAGATTCACAGATAACGACGATTGACTGTGTATATTTCAGGGCCTCTGGGGCGGGCTTCTGCTGTCCGCATTTCCTTTCCTTTGCTTTTTGATAATGGTCTGCGGGGCCCAGCTCCCCTCGTGACTCGGAGTGATTCAAGTGAATTGGTGACCCCAGTGTTCTTGCACCGTTTACAACATCCACGATATGGAAGCAGCCCTGTGTGTTCACTGACGGGTGAATGGATAAAGACGTGGCACAGGACTTCCCTGGTGGCCCAGTGGTTAAGAATCCAGGTTTGCACTGCATTTGATCCTGGGTTGGGGAACTAAGATCCTGCACGTGGTGCAGCCAAAACACTTTTGGTGCATATATACACAATGGAATGTTACTCAGCCATGAAAAGTGAAATTTGCAGCAACATGGATGGACTTGGAGGGCATTATGCGAAAGTGAAAGAAGTCAGAGTCAAATACTGTGTGATACTGCTTATATGTGGAGTCTGAAAAATACAGCCAACTGGGGAACGTGGCGGAAGTGAAGCAGACTCAGGTGTAGATGACAAGCTAGTGGTTATCAGCACAGAGTATTGGGTGTAAGGTAGCCTCAGGGATGTTTGTATAATATGGGGAATATAGTCAATATTTTGTATTAACTATAAGTAGAAAGTTCAGTTCAGTCGCTCAGTCGTGTCCGACTCTGCGACCCCATGAACTGCAGCACACCAGGCCTCCCTGTCCATCACCAGCTCCCGGAGTTTAACCAAACTCTTGTCCATTGAGTCGGTGATGCCATCCAACCATCTCATCCTCTGTCGTCCCCTTCTCCTCCTGCCCTCAATCTTTCCCAGCATCAGGGTCTTTTCAAATGAGTTGGTTATTTGCATCAGGTGGCCAAAGTATTGGAGTTTCAGCTTTAGCATCAGTCCTTCCAATGAACACCCAGGACTGATCTCCTTTAGGATGGACTGGTTGGATCTCCTTGCAGTCCAAGAGACTCTCAAGAGTCTTCTCCAACACCACAGTTCCAAAGCATCACTTCTTCTGTGCTCAGCTTTCCTTATGGTCTGACTCTCACATCCACACATGACCACTTCTAAGGACACACTTCCTTAAAGAGCACGTTTCACAGAAGAGGAGGTTGAAATTGCAGAAACATTGAAGTAAAGTGAAGTTGCTCAGTTGTGTCCTACTCTTTGCAACCCTATGCACTGCAGCCCTCCAGGCTCCTCCATCCATAGGATTTTCCAGGCAAGAATACTGGAGTGGGTTGCCATTTCTTTCTCCAGGCGATCTTCCCAACCCAGGGACTGAACCCAGGTGTCCCACATTGCAGGCAGACGCTTTACCCTTTGAGCCACCGGGGAAGCCCAGCCTTTTATCAGACAGACTCTTGAATATGAGCCTGATGTTTCAAGTAAAGAAAACACATGTATTTTCCCACAGGCACATTGGTTAATCAGCTTTAATCATTAACTCCTGGAGTATTTCTTGAGCACTCACTGTGTGCTTCCCTGAAAGCCTGTCTGAAGGGGGCTGGCCTGGGACGGGGAAGGACCCTCCAGAGGGAACAATTAGTGCTAAGGAGGGGCGCCTCTTGGGCTGAGCACCGGTGCCCTGGGGTGGGGCGAGCCGGTTGGAGAAAGATAAAGTGGTCCTTCTGCTGTGGCAGCCTTGCCCCGGGGTGCAGCAGGCCGGGAGACGTGCTGATGCACTTGGACGCTGTGTACCCGACCCCGCGATCTGTTCTCGAAGGTTTGAAACAAGAGGCAGCACAGAGACTTCCTCAGTCGCTGTCATGAGGATTTGTGATATTCCACGCCCAGTTCCTTAGCTTTTTACCGCCCTGTGTAGTGTTTCCTTACCCCCTGGTGCTCCCTGTGTAGTGTTTCCTTACCCCCTGGTGCTCCCTGTGTAGTGTTTTTTTACCCCCTGGTGCTCGGAAGGTGGGCTCGTCTTGGGGTGAAATGGTCACTGATGAGGAGCAGGAAGGGCTCTCCAGGCCCAGTTGCCCACGCACACGTTTCTGGCTCAGAAAGCCATTGCACACTGACTTTTTCAGCCTGCCCGTCCCAGCGGGGGCAGAGGCGCGTCACTGTAACTGGCCGTGCTCTTTCTTTCCCTCTGTGCCTGGGTGGAGGCGGTTTGAAAAAGCATCCGAGTTCTGGACATCTGTGTTCCGCAGACTCACAGAAGGCCTGCACCCAGCATCAACCTTCTCCTTTGCCAAAAACCAGCAAACAGTTTCTCTTTAAAAAACTGTCCCGAGCTTGGAAAGTTGAGGTGGGGAAGGAGAAGAGCGGGTGAATTGGGAGCAGCCTGGGCTCTTCCTAATGACTCACTAGCACAAGTCAGGGGGAGAGAAATTCTTTTCTCAGAGGACAGTGTTGTCACGTCTTAGCACTTTCTCCTTTAAAGTGTGTGTGTGTGTGTGATGTGTGTTGTGTGTGTTGCATGAGTGAGGCTGGAATCTTTTTGTACTTTCAGTAAGGTGTGTGTGTGTGGGTGGTGTGTGTGTGTTGCATGAGTGTGTGTGTGGTGTGTTGTGTGAGTGTGTTGCATGACTGTGTGTGGTGTGTGTTGCATGGGTGTATGTTGTGTTGTGTGTGTGTGGTGTGTGTGTGTGTGTGTGTGTTGCATGAGTGAGACTGGAATCTCTGTACCCAGCACTTTTTTCTGTAAGATGTGTGTGTGTGCTGTGTGTGTGTCTGTGTGTGTGTTGGATTAGTGTGTGTGTGTTGTGTGTGTTGCATGAGTATGAGTGTGTATGAGTGTGTGCTGGGTCCTTGCTGTGCCGGGGGCCTTGGCCGCAGAGTGGGGGACCTGGGCGGGGTCTTGGGAGCTGGGGGCGCTCTGATGTAACGGGGGCTTTGGCGTCGAGGCCTGGGGACTCGGGTTTTGGGGGGGGCGGAGAGTGGCCGTGCAGACGCCCCGCAGCTGGACGGCGTGGCGGGGACGGGAGCCTGCGGGGGAAGGCCTTTCAGCAGCCGGCTGGGTGTGGTGTCTTCTCTGGGCCTCGGGGGCACCCAGGTCTGGCCCGAAGTGTGGCCACCAGACCAGTAGGGCTCGGGGCTGCCTGCCTGGGTGACAGCCCCTTGCTGCTGCTGGAATGTCCGTGACTTTTCTTGCTGCTGCTGGAATGTCTGTGACTTTTCTTGCTGCTGCTGGAACGTCCGTGACTTTAGGTGGGGGGGGGGGGGGGGGGGGGGGGGGGGGGGGGGGGGGGGGGGGGGGGGGGGGGGGGGCGGAGAGTGGCCGTGCAGACGCCCCGCAGCTGGACGGCGTGGCGGGGACGGGAGCCTGCGGGGGAAGGCCTTTCAGCAGCCGGCTGGGTGTGGTGTCTTCTCTGGGCCTCGGGGGCACCCAGGTCTGGCCCGAAGTGTGGCCACCAGACCAGTAGGGCTCGGGGCTGCCTGCCTGGGTGACAGCCCCTTGCTGCTGCTGGAATGTCCGTGACTTTTCTTGCTGCTGCTGGAATGTCTGTGACTTTTCTTGCTGCTGCTGGAACGTCCGTGACTTTTGACCCAGCGATTGCACTTGGAAGAATTTGTCCTAAGGGGGTAACTGGGCACAGATCCATGTCTCTAGCAGGGTTCACCTCAGCCTTGTTTGAAAATGCTGGAGAATTGTGGCTCCGCCTGACTGTCAGTAGGGGGTTGCTGAAACAGATGAATCCCGAGCCCAGGCGCTGGTTGAGAGAATCCGGCTTCACGTGTTGACCAGCTTGTTATTAACCGAGAAATGCATCTGAATGGGAAAAAGCAGGTTCCAAGAGCATGGGTTCGTGATTTAGAATCATGATGCTATTCTAAAAACTATGTTTATGTGTATAAACATATCTGGAAAGAATTACATGCCAGCTATTATATCTGCTGGAGAGATGAGTGAGATGTATTCTCTTTATATTTTTTCTGTGTTATCTGAATTATTTGCTTTGAGTTTGTACTCCTTTATAGTCAGAGGGGAAAAAAAAAAACCCAAAGTCACGGGAAAGGGGTGTGTGGAGGGACATCTTGGCTTCAGGTGACGTGGCTGGAACCTGAGCTCTGACTTTTGGGGACGCTTGCCGCTTTGGAGCCTGACTCGCCCAGTCTGTGAATGGGAGTCATGAGTGGCCTGGGGGTTCTGGGGGCCTGGGGCAGGAGGAGACATTGTGTGTGGGAGGGCTTTGCTCGCTGCCCAGCCCCGGGGAGGGCACGGCTTCCCGCATGCGGGGCTGGCCTGGAGCCTGGGGACCCGCTGGGTGTTCAGGATGGATGCAGGGAAGGTTCCAGCGAGGTGCTCCGCCCTCCTTCCCAGGGCCCTGCCATGAGGTCCCTTTGTCAGAGACAGGCTCCGGGCAAGGGGCCAGAGAGAAGAGAGGGCTCGTGGGGCCAGGATTGCAGCAGGATGGCCTCTGCGGGGTCTGGACTGCAGACCCTGGGCTCTGGAAGTCACCTGTTCTCCGCCTGAGCTGTGCTGGGTTAGGCTGTGTCTCCTCCTGAGGTTTGCCTGGCGCATAGTGGCTGCTCACTTGATGTTTGAGCAGATGAATGTTGACAGACGGCCCCTTGATGGCTGTGTGACCTGGGGCAAGTTACTCGATATCTCTGAACCTCAGTTTCCTCATCCCACTGATGGTTGCATGATAAGCTGTCAGTAAATATCGCTGCTGCTATTACTGGGAGAGGGCATGCGAGGGCTGTAGCGTGGTGGGGTCCTTGCAGGAAGGACTTGTGTCCCTCCTGGAATGTCCTTGTCTCCTAGCTGCTCTTCAGTAGTAACGAGAGCTAATAATAGTAATAATGGCAAAAAAAAGTGCCTCCCGTGTGCCAGACCCCATTCTAAGCACTTTGCATCTCTGAATCCTAAGCAGGACTTTGTGTGATCGAGCCGATCCTCCCTGTTCTGCTGATAAAACCAAGGCCTTGAGTATCTTGCTTTCAGGGAATTGCCCAGCTCTGCTAGTGACACCGTTTGCTGACATTCTTCGCTGTGGGGGCTGTCTTGTCCATTGTAGGAAATTTAGCAGCATCCTCTCCCGAAATGAGACCACTTCCTGCGCCCCCCACCCCTGCCCTGCCCAGCTGTGACACCAGGAACATCTCCAGCCTTGCCAGTGTCCTGGGGAAAAGGGGACAGGGTTGCCTGGGGGGAACCCCTGCCCTCAAGAAATGCCACCGAGGCGTGGTCCTTGCACTGCAGAACCAAGTTAGGATTGCCCGGTCCTGGGCCCCACCCAGGCCTGCTGACTCAGAATCTCTGGAGGCTTGGCACCAGGAGTCTGTCTGAGCAGCACTAACGGTCTCACGCGTCTCTCTCAGGCTGTCTTCTGGTCATTTCTGTGCCGGCCTGGCTCCCTGTGCCCTGGACTCAGCCCCTGGAAGGAAGGGCTTGGCCTCCCCATCTTTCTACCCCAGTATCCCCCACAGTGCCTGCTCACAATGAGTTGGGGAATGAATGGCTGGAGTCGTGGTTAGAGCCAGACGCTCTGTGGACTCACCGTGGCTCCCGCCACACACACTGTCCCGCAGAACGGGCAGGGCCCTCTTCCCTCGTGCCTGCTCTGGAACTGCCCCTGGGCCGTGCCTGGGCAGCCTTGATCCTGGGCACAGAGGCGGCGTTGGTAAAGCACGGCCTGTGACCTCTTCCTCCCCCAAGCCCCTCGGTCCCAAAGGTCTGAGCTCACGGAGGTGTAGGACTCTGCCCTGCTTGGAGGCTTAAGTTTTAAGAGTGTTTCACACTGGAATAGGATGATGTGTGGATATGGACACATGGCCATCATCTATTCAGTGGGAAAAAAGCTAGTGGAAAAAACGGTTATATAAAACTATGCTGGAGTTTATGTAAAAGCATGTATACATGCAGTACAAGAACATGTACATATAAGAGGGAAAAGGGTCTAGAACAGGGAGAATCATAGCATGGTCCGCAGACACGACTCTCCTTGTTACCAATTACGGTGAAGTACCCACAGCAATTGAGAGTAAGATTTTACAAGTTTTTCTTTTTAGCCGTTTGACATTGCTGTGACATCCCAGTGGCTTTTCACTTTTCTGGTTCATTGTGTTCTGCAAAAATGTTGACTCATGTTGATTGGTGGTGGGGTTGGGGTATGCAGTATCATAGTTTCAGAAGCACGTAGCCTCACATGTTATTAATGGTTACTGCTAAGAATGCTGAAGATTTTATTTTTTTCATTTCTCAATGTTTTCTGCATTATTTGCGATGACCATTTTCATAGGCAGGGCATAAGGGTGGAGAATGTAGCACTATTATAAAAAGAAATCTTTATGAATCAAAGAAATGAATTTTCATGGAAGGAATTTTAGGAGCGATGAGGGCTGGTAGGAAAAAATTTCTGGAGTGGTAGTGCCTGCCCTAACTGTGGATAAGTCCTGATGTTGGTGGGTTTGCTTGGTGAATTATTGTATTGTTAAATTCTCACGTGGTAATTCATGGAAGGTTGAAAAGAGCCTTAAAGGCCTTGTAGACACCCTCATTTGTAACAATACAAAACAATCCCCAAGATAGAACAGTGGGAAACATTCCAAGTATTAAGAATGTTTAGATATTCAAACTTAGTGTATGGGTTTGAGTAGTAGCATCCTTTCTGCATGGATAAAGGCTTGCAGGTGCACATAGCCCTTGGACGGTGTCAGGCACCGTTGTGTCACTTAGGGAAAATGATATTAGTGCAGGCTGTTGGCTAGAATGTAGAAATAGCTGTCAGTGTTGAGATGGAGTCTGCTGTCTGAAAACACATCAGCTGTCTTCTTTTTGAACAATTCTGCAGATAGTATGTGAACTTTCCTGGCACCATTGTGGGAAGCTGGGCACCTGCAGTACAGGGACTCAGCTGTGTCCCAGCGTTATCCAGGTACCTTCCCTCTGACTGCAAGGCATCTAGGGTGTTGTCACCTCAAAGGAAGACAGGCTCCGAGGGTTGGCGGAACTGTCGTCTCCACGGTTGAGAGAATCTTCAGATCCCCCTGTTGCCAGAAAGCTGTGGCCCCTGTGGGCTGCAGCCTTTTAATATTGAACTCTTGTTTTTCCTTCTGAGCGTTTATTGTAGAGACTTTTAACATAGCAGTGTATTTGTGTGTGTGTGTGTGTGTTGGCTGCATGAATTAAACATCTCTTGAACCTCATCCTTTGGCAGGCATCCCAGGTATCTTCACCCAGCCCTCTGTCTCTGAAAGTTACTTAATCTGCCTATCACCACATAGATGCTTCTGAAGTAGAGGCTGTATCCCTCTTATGCAACACATCTTAACCAAGAGTCTCACGGTCATTTGCAGATTTGCAAAGGTGCTCTTAGAGAGCTCAGAGAATCAGCCTCTTTCATTTCCTTAAAGGAAGATGGAAAACAGTTTTGATCTCTTCTGGCCTGACTGTTTTTCCTATGCTGTGTTTTGCTGGATTATCCAAGAGACATTAGTGTTTGCTCTGACAGATAGGAATTGCCGTCAGGAAGACGATCACAGGAACGTCTGCTGCTGTGTATTCTCACTGCAGCCGAATCCGCTTAATGTAAATGCCTATCGTGTGGGGTCAGAGTCACATACAACGTGATGAACGGAGTTCGGGTGTCTTTGTCCACCTGACCCTTTTGTTGCTAGCACACAGCTTCATTCTGATAAATTTGAAACCAGCAGATTTGACATTTTCTCCCTGGTTTTTAGCTTTTTTTTGAAGAAGAAATGTCCTTCCTCATGGTCCTAGTTCCTGTTTGTACCTAACAAATTACCCCCAAACTTCTTTACCCCAAATCAGATGCTTTCTCTTGCCCATGATCTGTGGATCGGGAATTTGGAGTGAGCTCCGTGGGGTGGTCCTCGCCGGAGGAGCGTCATGCACTTGTAGCCACGATGTCAGTTGGGTGCGCTCATCCGCAGGCCCGGCTGGGCTGGTTGTCTGAGGAGCGCCCCCCACCCCATGGTGTCTGGCCGCAGATTCTGCGTCTTGGCTGCCGGGCTCAGCTGCTCCCTGTTTCTATCCGACTGCCCCAGCCTGGTGGTCCCGGGCGCTCTGACCTCCTCGCAGTATCTGGCTGCCCCCAGTGGGTTTCTCTGCCCCCAGTGGGTTTCTCAGGATGACGAGGTAGAAACCCCAGAGCCTTGGGGGTCCCACAGCAGCACTTCGCAGCGATCTGCTGGTCCAGGCAGCCAGGAGCCCAGCAGATTCAGGAGGACAGGCCTACACTCCATCTCTGGACGGGGTCAGTGCCAAGGCATTTGAGCCCCTTTAGAATGTCCATGCTCTTGGTGGTAACACCGAGTCCGAAGCCAGCAGAAGTCCATCAGCTTCAGGAACAGCCACGGTTCGTGGGGCCTTGCCGAATTGCTTTAATGGTTAACCAGCCAGCAGAGGAAGGACTTTGATTGTTCCTCTCAGTGACCCTTAAGCCAGCCAGCGGCAATTAAAGCCACAGCGAGCCATTTTGAGCCGTGCTAGGGCTTCTGCTGTGAGGGACTCTCTGCTGCGTTGCCCCATTTCTTTAAAATTTTGTCTGAGAGAATATTACACCGCGGCTTCAACGCCTATTATAAAAAATTAGTGGCGCCCGGGGCCCTGGAGCACAATAGCTAGACAGACACTTTATAAATTCAGGGGGAAGGTTCTTAAACCCCTCGGGCAGCTTTTGACACACTGCGTTCTTCCCCTGCCCTGGATTTTGCTGGCGTTCCCACTGCAGACATAGGATCCTGGTGTTGTAGGCGTTTGCTAGAAATTGGATCCACGCGCCAGCCCCGCCCCCCCCAGGTTGGAACTTGTTCAAGCAAATCGTACTTGAATGCTATGAAACTTGGGATTGAAAAAGCATAAGAAAACTTGTTTTAGAGCTGATGCAGGGAAAGTGTGGACTTGGGCCTTCAGGAAATCTAGATTTGAATCCTCCCTCTGCTTCTTCGTAAGCTATGCAGTCTTGGCAAGGTTTTTAGCTTTTCCAGGTTTTTCATTTCCTTTTCTTGGGGGAAGGGGAATACCTATCTTGCAGAGCTCTTAAGGATTAAATAAAGTGATGATTGTAAGGTGTCCCCTGTACCTAGCATGTTAAGTGTTCACCCAGCTGTGGTCCTTTTCTGTCTAACCGTTGCTGTTTATTGAATCACAACTCTTCCGAAACAATCACTACTGTTTATTGAAAGCTGATTGCATTCCAAGCACTGTCCTAAGTGGTTTTATATAGGTTAGTTCTCACAGCAGCTCTTGAGGACGGTGCTGGGACACAGGGGCTGAGAGACCAAGCCAGTTCTCCTGGGCCACCCAGCCAGTGGGATGAGGACCCAGGATTGAAATCCAGGAGTCTGAGGCTGGAGCCCAGGCGCTGGAGTAGTTTTAAGATGTGTGTTTGTGGGTTTCGAGGGTGCATCCTCTAAGGTCCCCACCAAGGCTGGTGACGGGGAGGAACGCTGATCTAGGACTTGGGGACCAGGTGTTCAGTCTCTGCCCTGACACTCGCCAGATACACATCCTTGGTGAGGGGGAGGCTTCAGTTACCCGCTCCGTGCAGTGGCAGCCTCTGAGTTAGATGACGGGCAGAGGCTTTGCCATCCCTGATAGTGAATGACTGAGACTTTAAAAAATGATTTCTTTTATTCAAATATAGTTGATTGACAGTGTGGTGTTAATTTCTGCTACATGGCAAAGTGATTCAGTTATACATATGTATGGATTCGTTTCATATTCTTTTCCATTATAGTTTATCTCAGGATGTTGACTGTGGTTCCCCATGCTGCACAGCAGGACCCTGCTGCTTATCCATTATACCTAAGAGTTTGCGCCTGCTAATCCCAAACTCCATCCCGTCTCTACCCCGCCCGCCCCTCGGCAACCGTGGATCTGTCCTCTATGCCTCTGCGTCTGTGTCTCCGTGTAGGTGAGTTCCCGCGTCTGTGTCTCTGTGTAGGTGAGTTCCTTCGCGTCATATTTTGTTTATTTTATTCGGTTGTGCTGTGTCTTAGCTGTGCCATGTAGGATCTTTACTGCATGTAGGATCTAGTTCCCTAGCCGGGGATCCAACCCTGGCCCCCTGCATTGGGAGCGTGGAATCTTAGCCACTGGACCACTGGGGAAGTCCTTTTTATTCTTTTATTTTGAGGCCACACTGTGAGGCATGTGGAATCTTAGTTCCCCAACCAGGGATCGAACCCATCCCCCTGCAGTGGGAGAGCAGTCTTACCGCTGGACCACCAGGGAAGTCCCTGTGTCATATTTTAGGTCCCACGTATGAATGATATCGCATGGTGTTTGTCTCTGTCTGGTTTACCTCGCTTAGTATGATATCTCTAGGTCTGCCCGTGTGGCTGCAGATGGCATGATTTCATTCTTTGTTATGGCTGAGTAGTATTCCACTGTGTGTATTAATATATACAAACACACATGTATACACACACATACACACATATATATCGTTTAGTCACCAAGTTGCGTCTGTCTCTTTTGTGACCTCAGGTACTATAGCCTCCCAGGCTCCTCTGTCCGTGGGATTTCCCAGAGAAGAGAAATCCATTTCCTTCCATTGCCATTTCCTTCTCCAGGGGATCTTCCCAACCTAGGGCTCAAACAGGCAGATCCTTTGCCACGGCGCCGCCTGGGAAGCCCCCCACATTAACACCTGCACACGCGTCTTTTTTATCCATTCCCCTTTGAAGGGCATTCATGTCGTTTCCAGGCCATAGTGTTGCTGTGATCACAGGCGTGCAGGTATCTTTGAATGACAGTTTTGAATGACAGTTTTCGTTTCCTCCAGACATATGCCCAGGAGTAGGGCTGCTGGATCAGGTGGCAGCTCTGTTTTTAGTTGACTGAGGAACTTTCATGCTCTTTTCCACAGCGTCTGTACCAGTTTACTGGCAGGACAGATTTTGATTTGAATCTAGTAACATGCTGAATGGGCTGAGTTGTCCTCAGTCTTGATCACGGGGAAATAAAAAACGTAGGTGAATCTGTGCTGCGGCCAAACCTTGATCCTCATTGAAGCCATACTTGTGCACAGTCGAAGAAAAGCCCTTGAGAAAATGGAAGTCCTCTGCCGCGTTCCTTCCCGCTTCCAGATCTGCAAGAAGCAGCCTCTTTTGACGTTTTCAGCCGTTTCTTCTGGGTCCTTCCACGTCTCTCTCAGCAGCGGATTTTAACTTTGGTTCCTTTGCGTCCTCCACCCTCCCTTCTGTGAGCTGTGTCAGGAGGAAGGGCCTCCCGGAGGAGTGGGCAGCATCTTGCCTGCAGTGCCGGGCGGGGGTGCGTGCTCTCCAGGGAGGCTGTGCTGCCTGGTCCCCGGAGCCCCGAGGCCGGCTCTGAACTCGCCACCGCCCTGATGCTCGCACTCGTGTTCATTCTGAAACAGACCTGTGAGGCAGGACCGCTTGATGCGAGGCTGACGCGTCACTCCTGATAAGCGTGCACATTAGCTTTATGATCCATCTGAGATCTGATATTTGCAAGCGTGGGGGAAAAGTGGGTCTTCAGGTTGAGGAAATAAGCCTCTCAGCATAGACATGGAAAATAGTTCACTTGTGGCTGAACTCTTGTAAAATGCCACCGTTTCAGCAATCCTGCCTCCTCTCACATAAAGAATCCTGTGGGTTTAAAAACACGTGTTTGGCCCTGAATGAAACAGCAGCAAGTCCTGTCAGCCTTCTCAGCTTTGTGTGTGTGTGTAAGTGTGTGAGTGTGTATGTTTGTGAGAGAGAGAGAGAGGGAGTGTGTGTGTTAGTGTGTGTATTTGTGTGTGAGTGTGTATGTATGTTTGTAAGAGTTGCATGTGTCAGTGTGTGTATGTGTGTGTCTATGCTTGTGAGAGTGTGTCAGTGTGTATGTGTAACTGTATAAGCGTGTATGTTTGTGAGAGAGTGTGTATGTGTGTGTGTCAGTGTATGTGTATGTGTAAGTGTGTCAGTGTATGTATGTGAGAGTGTGTATGTGAGAGTGTGTATGTTTGTGAGAGAGAGAGAGAGCGTGCGCGCGCGCGTGTGTGTGTGGTTATGTAACTTCTGTCCCTCTTCCAGGGTCTCAAACCACTGACCCTTGTCCCTGAAGATTAAAGGGTTTTCTCCTTTGTGGTGCTTTGGACCTTAGGCTATTTAAATATATATATGTATATTTTAACAGTTTACAGTTTTAAAAATATATTTGATAGTTTAAAAGTGTACTTATTTACTTTTGGCTGGGCTGGGGCCTCCTTTCTGCTTGCGGGCTTGCTCCAGTTGCCGGTCCTCTGCGGTGTGCAGGCTTCTCGGCGGCGGCTTCTCTTGTTGGGGAGCACGGGCTCCAGGACCGCCGGCTTCCCTAGCTGCAGCTGTGGTCTCGGCGGCTGAGGCGCTCGGGCTTAGTTGCCGGGCGGCTTTGGGCTCTCCCCCGGCCAGGGATCGAACCCCTGTCCCCTTTACTGCTGGGCGGATTCTGATCCGCTGCAGAGCCAGTGAAGTCCTAAACGTGTCTTTTCTTGTGTTGGTTAGCTTCCATTCTGGTGGCTCCGGCCTGTGTAACATCAACAAAAAGTGATGATTTGAAAGTGAGTCTTTCCCACAGTGACATCCTATATTATTGAAAACTATCAAGGCCGTGAAATACTGAAGAACACTTCCAGATTCGGGAAACTAGAGAGAGTTTAACAACTAGATCCTGTGTGAGTCCTGGACCGGATCCTGGACCAGGAAAAAATACCTTTTCTTCCTTTGCTGTAAAAGATGTTGGCTCAGATGGTGAAGAGTCTTCCTGCAGTGTAGAGACCCAGGTTCGATCTCTGGGTCGGGAAGATTCCCCTGGAGAAGGGAATGGCTACCCACTCCAGTGGGTAGAGTGGGAAAGAATAGAGATCTCTTCAAGAAAATTAGAGATATCAAGGGAACATTTTAGGCAAAGATGGGCTCGATAAAGGACAGAAATGGTACAGACCCAACAGAAGCAGAAGATAGTAAGAGGTGGCAAGAATACACAGACGAACTGTACAAAAAAGATCTTCACGACCCAGATAATCACGATGCTGTGATCACTCACCTAGAGCCAGACATCCTGGAATGTGAAGTCAAGTGGGCCTTAGAAAGCATCACTATGAACAAAGCTAGTGGAGGTGATGGCATTCCAGCTGAGCTATTTCCAATCCTAAAACATGATGTGAAAGTGCTGCCCTCAATATGCCAGCAAATTAGGAAAACTCAGCAGTGGCCACAGGACTGGAAAAGGTCAGTTTTCATTCCAATCCCAAAGAAAGACAATGCCAAAGAATGCTCCAACTACTGCACAATTGCACTCATTTCACACTCTAGCAAAGTAATGCTCAAAATTCTCTAAGCTAGGCTGCAACAGTACGTGAACTGAGAACTTCCAGATGTTCAAGCTGGACTTAGAAAAGGCCGAGAAACCAGAGATCAAATTGCCAACAGCCATTGGCTCATAGAAAAAGCAAGAGAATTCCAGAAAAATATCTACTTCTCGGATGTGAGAATTGGACCATAAAGAAGGCTGAGTACCAAAGAATTGATGTTTTTGAACTGTGGTTCTGGAGAAGACTCGTGAGAGTCCCTTGGACAGCAAGGAGATCAAACCAGTCAGTCCTAAAGAAATCATCCCTGAATGTTCATTGGAAGGACTGACGCTGAAGCTCCAATACCTTGGCCTCCTGATGAGAAGAACTGACTCCTTAGAAAAGACCCTGATGCTGGGAAAGATTGAAGGCAGGAGGAGAAGGGGATGACAGGGGATGAGAGGGTTGAATGGCATCACCGACTCAATGGACATGAGTGTGAGCAAGGTCTGGGAGTTGGTGATGGACAGAGGAGACTGGCGGGCTAGAGTCCATGGGGTTGCAAAGAGTTGGACACAGCTGGGCGACTAACACTTCCACTGTAAAAATGTTGGTGGGACATCAAAATTTGAACAAAATCACAGATCAGATTAGTGGTGTTGTATTGGTTTTAAGTTTCTGATTGTGATCATCTTACTCTCATTATGTAAGAGAATGTCCTCATTTTTAAGAAATAGACACTGAAATGTCTCAGGCTAAAGGCCATCGTGTCTGCATCTTACCCTCATTTTCCCCAAGTCTGAACTATTTTAAATAAAAAATGTTTAAATAAGAGCCTTTTCTGCATTCCCAGACCTACCAGCTCTCTTAAGTCAGCCTGCAAATGGCGGTGGCATCTTGACTTGGCCAGGGCTGCGTGTCCCAGGGCAGGCTAGCTGTGCGGGCTGTGCGTCCTGGGCGTGGGAGAGGGCCTCACCTGCTTGTTTGGAAACTTCCTCTGGTTGAATCAGAGTCCTAGAGCACAGCCTCTGTGCCTGGGAGGCACTTGGTTCCGCTTAGGCCTAAAAGAGCTTTCAGATGCTTGAACACCTCGGAGGAGGCCAGCTTGTGCAGGAAAGCATGCTGACCGGCACCGCTTCTTTCCTCTTCTCCCCTCTCAGTGGGAGGAAGTTCTTGCTGGTGCAGAACCCGGACAGCTGGTGTGCTGGTGTGGAAAGAGGAAGCAGGGCTGGCCTTGTCGGCCGCCTGGCTGCCTGGGGCCTGCCCTGGGCCTGGAGCTGAGGCTAGAATCCCCCGCACTTTACCCCAAACCACTCAAGCAGCTTAAATAAAAGATGGGTTTTTGAAAGGCGGAAGGGCGGGGGAACCCCGGGAAGGGAAGGGCGTTGCAGAGCCTTGAGCAAGCGCTCCGGGCGTCCCAGCACCTGTGGGCCCGGCACGGTGACTCGCCGCGCTGGGGGCCTCCCCTCCAGAGCAGCCTTGGCCGGGTTGGTAGGGGATATGGCCGGGTGGTTGCAGGGTCAGGGTCAGGGTCCCAGGTCGTCTCCTGCACCCTCCGTCTGCTGCCTGCTCTCCCGCATTTGCTTGCTCTGCCCTCTCCGTGGGCACCTCTGCGTGCTGTCTTGCCCTCCTCCGGCTCCTTCCACTCTGGCCCTCGGGAGAGGATCGTATGTCAGAATCACGGCAGCAGGATCCTCCTTACATGCGGGGCACAGTTCCTAAAGAAGCTGGGTTTGGGAGATGCCCCAAGAAGTTGGGGTTCAAGGTGGGGCAGAAAGGTGGGCAGAGGCGGGGAGCTGGGCACCAGTCCCTAAGCCGTGATTCTGCTGCTTCCTGACTGGGAGGCCCTGGTGCTATCTCCCCATTTTCTTTTTTTTTTTCCATGTATGTTCCCATCCCTTTGCTCCTGTCTTCCCAGGCTCCCTGGTTGGGTGAAACTTACTGATGGGTGGTTGGGCCTGTGTGGTGCTGGGCGGGGGTGGGTGGTCCCTGTGGGGCTGGGCCTGGCTCCCTGGGGGCTCCTGCCCTCGCACCCCTCCTCTGCCCCCCTCCCAGCTCCGGGGCCCTCTTGCCTTGGCGCCCGAGACCCTGGCTCTGCCCCAGGCACAGTCTTTCCACTTCTGCCTCCGCTGCAAAATTGCCGGAGCTGAAATCAGATCGTCCCGGCTGCCCGTCCGTCCCCCAGGGCTGTGATGGCCACTCCCTGGGGCAGGAAAGGCAAGGAGGGCAGGCAGCAGGGGGACCCAGGAGCGTGGCCGGATCCCTGCAGGTGGAGCACAGAACGGAATCCGGGTTCAGGAGCCGGACCCGTGCCGCCCAGGATGGCAGTCACCAGCCCTGTGGGGCACTCGAGTTCTACTTTAAAAATGACAGTTTGATACAGTATCCAGTCAGCCACACTAAGCACACATCAGGTTTTCATTTAGCCACGTGTGGCCGGTGGCCTCTGCCGAGCCCTGCGCAAACTCAGAGCATCTCCGGTGTTGCAGAAAGCTCTGCAGACAGCCTGGGGGGCGCTTGATCCTTCTCACCGAAGCCCCAGAAAAGTGGCTTCTTTGTGTTTTAGCAGCTGCCACAAGTGCACTTAAAGAATAGATTGGATGGGTGGGGGAAAAAATAAACAACATGATCTGTAGAAGCTTTAAAAACATGTCGGTTACCTTAGAACTGGTTGGGAAGTCAGAGCGAGTCTGACGATGCCTTGCACTATGGAAACCTGGAACGTTCCCGCTGCAGAGACTTTACACCCCAAGTCTCTTGTTCTTCTGCCTCTCTCATAATTCCTGCTTTGTTCTTGCTCTGTATTTTTTTTCCCACTTGGATTCACATTTGTCCTTTGTTTGAAAGTGAGACTTAATGACTGTAAGTGAAAAGCCATCAGAGGGAAATAACTTTGTTTAAAGCGAGGTTTTTAGTGAAGAATCACGTGGATGAGCCCAGCTTGCTGACTTTGAGAGCAGCACTCTCTTGTTTTCAGGAACTGTATCAGTTTGCTTATCAAATTCTTAGCAGATTCCCTTTTCCAGGGAAGGCTCTGAGCCTGACCAACTCCCCCTTTCTTAGAAGGGAGATGAGCGAATGTGAAGAGGCAGGGTGGCTCCAAATGCAGGCTTTCTCCTTGGGGAAATCAGAAGGGGTGAAGGAGGGCCTGAGAGGGAATGGCTGCTTTGCTGTTACTGAACCCACGCCCGTGTTCCCCTCCAGCGGGGTCTCTGCAGGGCGGCCCAGGGCGTGGGTGGGCGGGTGTGATTTGGTGCCACCAGCCGACCTGGTGCTTTTGGGCCCCAGGTTCCTTTCATGCTCCTGTGATCACTGAGCATTTCAGAGAGATTCTGTTTTTATGAGTAGCATCTATTACCTGGTGGGGCAGAGGTTAAAGTGTCTGCCTGCAATGTGGGAGACCTGGGTTCAATCCCTGGGTTGGGAGGATCCCCTGGAGAAGGAAATGGCAACCCACTCCAGTATTCTTGCCTGGAGAATCCCATGGATGGAGGAGCTTGGTGGGCTACAGTCCACGGGTCGCAAAGAGTCGGACACGACTGAGTCACTTCACTTTCACTTATCTATTACCCATTTTTAAAAACTGTATTCATTTTTAAATGGATTTTTATTTTTAAAACCATTCATTAAAAGTGACAGTGAGAAACCTATTACATGTATATCTTACCAAAATAACTTTTCCCAAACCCCCCCAAAAATATTGTGAGAAAGCCGTCTTTCTGTGGCTTTTGCAAGTCTCTTTCCTGTCGGGCTTCATAGGAGCTGGATTCTCACTTCTGCTCCTGCATTCATTCCTTCTTGTGATGGCACATATCAAGCAGTCTCTGGAAAACTCCACTCAACAGTCACAAGAGAACGAAAGTAGAAAAGGAAAATTAAATTGAATTTGATTATGAAAATGATTTTGACCGAACAGAGTCCCAGAAAAGGTCTCTGGGAACCCCCGGCCCCTACCTCCGTGTTCCCTGGACCAAACTTTGAGAACCACGGGTGAGGGAAAGCCAGGTGGGATCTGTCGATGCTCTGCAGACTGGCACTCCCCTTACGAGGCCGCGGGCCAGGCCAGCCCTTCTCCCGGGGCCGAGGTCGCTTATCTGGGGACTGGGGATCTTCTTGCTGAGCCTGGCCGTGCTGTCCTGCAGGGTCTTTGTGAGGCTCGGAGCATGCCTGCGAAATCTTTCCACAAGCAGAGAGCAGTGTGTTTATAAGTGGCATGACTCGGGACCTTTTGAAGTTCGGTGACTTTAGTTTGTAGGACAGTTATTTTTAAAAGCTGACGTCCTCTGCTCACCTCGCTAGGTTCCGGGGAGGCCTGTGAAGGGGAGAGGCTGCTCTTCTCAGCTTCCAGGCGAGATCACCGAGGCTCAGGTGGCTGGGTTGGCCAGAGAAAAGGGCTTGTCCCCGGTGTGGCCACCCTGCCCGCCGCTTCCCAGGCGCCGTGGTGCAGGCTTCGTGTGGCGGGGTTTCTTGTCCGATCCAGGGCCGTGCCTCCGACACACTGACACCTTCACACGGGGAGCCTGGGCCACCCTCTGCAGTTCTTTGCTTGGATAAATGGCCCTCAGTCTGAGTCGCCTAATGGACATGGCACAGTGTTCAGACTGGAAGCTCTGAGGTCTCATCCAAGCCAAGGGATGGCTTAGAACACCTTCAAAGGCTGATCTAGAAAAGAATCCGCCGGTCAACAGCCCTGGCCGGTGTGTGGCTTATTTTTCTTGACCAGAGAAAGATCTGCTCATTCTCCAGGGACGTCTTCTGAACTTACCTGTGGATCACTTAGCGCTGGGAAAACAGTTGGCTCTCCTCCCTGGACACCCCAGGAAGCAGCCCAACTCTGATCTTGGGAGACACATTGCTTGTAATTATAGATGACAGAGAACCGTGGTGGAGTCCTTTCTCGAACTAGGAAATAAGGTAAAAAGTACAAGTTCAGTTGTGGCCAGCTGGCTTTAAGATGAATTGGGAAAAAAAAAAAAAAAAGAATTCTTTCTACAGAATAGGTTGAATTAAGTTCTCCAGAAGCTCCTTGTAGGTGTGGCTTTACTGTCTGGGGCAGAAGCCCTCCAGCAATTACCTGTATTTAGTTACAGAACTTTGCCACTTATAGACCGTGATTGACTTTCCCCTGCCTGAGTACATTAGCCTGGCTACCTTAAGGGATACAATAGTTTTCAGTATTTTTTTTTTAAGAGACTTAGTTCAGTTGCAAAGGACAGAAATCCAGTTCCAGCTAGCTTAAAACATGAAGCAGGGATGACGATTGTGTGTGTCCGTGTGTGTACCATCTCGGCTCGGGGGAAGTGGAGTTTAGGGCTAGACTATAAAGCATTACTAGGTCCAAAAGCTCAAGTGTCATTAGGGACTCCTTCCCTCCCTACCTCTGGTGGGCTCTCCCCTCATGGTGCCAAGAGGGCTGCAATCTGCTCCAGCTTTTATTCCATCTTCTCAGCCATCTCAGTACAAAAAGTTTCCTCTTAACGGTTTCAGAAAAGTCCCAGAATGAAACCTTACTGGTTCTGATGGGTCCCGTGCCCTCCCTTAACCATCACTGAAGCTACGAGTATCTTGTACTGATGGCCAGGCATGGGATCAGTTCTGAGACCAAGGTGAGGTCCAGTAAAATCAGGGCTGTTATGCTGGGTAGGCAGGGAAGATGTTGGTTTTGTGGGCTCCCACACCTCAGGATTTTATGGTGAATTATTTCTCGGACAGCTGTGCCCCTCTGGAATGGTGGAAGAACTAGGCCCGCTCTCTTTTATCAGGGAGAAAGCTGGCTTTGTGTCGAGCGCTTAACACAACAATCTTGGATGAATAGTTGTTGTTTGGCTGCCAGCCAACCCTGCGTCATCATCCCTGGCAGCACAGCCTCTTTGATGGAGGGAGACGCTAATGTCAAATGATATCTCTCGGACTCAGCAGCCTTCGATGGTCACACGCTCGACCACGCTGGTGGTCCCTGAATCTGCCCGCCAGATTCACGTGGGGACCCCAACCCAGATTTGATCTGCGGATGCTTCTGCTTACAAAGACACTGTGATAATTTCCTACAAATTTTTAAAAGGGCAAAAAACAAGGCAAAACAACCCCTCCCAACTAGTATCCGATCCTCCCACCCCAGTTCCGTATTTCCCTCTCTTAGAGGCAATTCAACTGATCCATTTAACGTATTTTAGCTGATAATGTAGGTATTTACTTCCGTCACTCTAAACAGCAGGCTTTGTGTGGCGTTTCAGTTCTGACCCCACCGTGCCGCTCTGGAAGAGGAGGCTCCAGTCCCTTTCCTCCTCGGCCCTGCCCCGCTTCCTCCTGGCAGGACCAAGTTGCAATCAGCCTTCAGCGTGTACGTTGTTGCGGCCTGGAAAGTTCTGTTCACGGTCCCGAGGTTTACTTTTCTTTAAAACAAAAAACAAAAAAACTCTTTTCTGTCCTTATCCATTTATTTATTTATTGGTCTTACAGCCTGTGGGATCTTAGTTCCCCAACCCGGGATCGCACGTTGCCCTCCCTGCGACGTAAGTGCGGATTCTTAACCACGGGACCCCCGGGAAGAGGCAGAGTGGGGTTCAGGCATGACTGACAGCAGGCGCTTGGGGGGTAAACGGAGGCTCACTCGAGAAACCTGCCCTGTCCCCCGATGCACGTGGGATCGAGGTCAGAGCCTGGCGCGGCTCCCGTGGCCTTCCTCCTGCCAGCCCTCCCACCTGCTGCCCTTGGCTCTGCTGGTCCTTCAGCTGCCATGCTCCCTTCTCTCTCCGGTGAAATCCCCTCTCCAAGTCCTGGCTGGGATGACTCCCTCTGGGTGTGGCCATCCTGGGTGTGTGTCTGCTGCAGCATGCAGACCGAGGTCTTCAGTGCCCCTCACGCTACATGGTGCTTATTTATTTACCACTTGAGGAAGTCTGAAGTGAACTCCGAGCTCTGCCGTGGCCCAGCTTTGTGAGCTTGGGCAGGCTCCCTGGTCACGCTGTGCCTCGGTTTCCCTCTTGGTACTGTGTGGATCACACCATGGCACTCACGGGGAACTGTACTCAACATCTTGTAGTAACCTAGAATGGAGAAGGATCTGGGAAGAAGAGATAGGTGGGTACAACTCGACCTCTGTGCTGTATACCTGAAGCTAGCACAACCCTGAAAGTCAACTGTCCTTCTTCAGTTAAAAAGAAAGAGCAACCGAAGCGCCTTAGCTGGTAAGGTTGCTAGGGACTGCACCCACGGACGGGTAAAAGCATCTGTGTCTGCCCCATGGGAGACCGGCCATCTGTGCCCTGCATGCCCTTTCACGCAGGTAGGTGGCTTATATTATAGTCGCTGGTGCCTGAGGTAGCTCTGGGCAAATCTGAAGTCTCCGAGGGCTGGAAGGGGAGGTCGGTGGGTGAAGCGGGCTGGGCGTAGCTCAGGCACAGGGCCTGGGGACCGGAAAGGACCGTCTCTAAGGGGTGTCTTCTCCACTTTTAACCAGTGGTTGCCAGGTAGGAATGGGGGCCCAGTGTTGCCTGATCATCTGATTAAAAAAAAAGAAAAAAACACTTATTTTTTTTACGAGGACTTTGGATCTAAATTAAAATTGTATGAGTTTTCCTGAAATGGATAAATTATGTAAATTTTCCATTTAGTATATAGCATACAGCCAAGGGCGTGAAGCCTGTGGGTCCATGGGCTCCTGATGTGGGGCCCGACTCTCAGTTCCCAGAGAGGATGGAGAGAGATGGTGTGGCCCGCCCCCAGTTACGGGCCGACTGATTTGGGCCCCGGTATTCCCGCCTGTGGCCTGGAGATGCAATTGTGTGTGGGGGTGTGTCTGCAAAGCAGGTTTTCCTCCCCTGGGTTAGCTGCCCGTCAGAGCCACCCCCTTGTAGAATCATGGGTCTCTTTTTATGCCAGGGGGAAAAAAACCATTGTGTGCATTTATTGAGTACCTACTGTGTGCCCAGGAGCTAGCTGTTAGGCACCCAGCTGTTACAGTCACTGGTGCCAGGAGTAGCTCTGGGCAGTCAGAAGTCTCCAAGGACTGGGAGGGGAGGTCAGTGGGTGAATCAGGCTGGGCGTGGCCCAGGCACAGGGCACGGGGCTGGAAAGGACCTTCTCTAAGGGGTGTCTTCTCCTCTACTTCTGGCCCCTGGTTGCCAGGTAGGAATGGGGGCCTGTGTTGGCCAATCTAGGTGTTAGCTTTTAGGAGCTACCAGCCCTCCCTATGAGATGGAAAAGAACCACTTTATAGGTAATAAAAACGATGCGTAAAGAAGTGACTCAATCGGAGCTTGCAGAGAGGTTTAACCCGGTTTAGCTCCGTCTCTGCTGAAAGTCTGGAGCTGCAGCCAACACGTCGCCTCCCACGGACTGAAGTCCAGCCTGACAGCGGCTCAGCAGGGCTTTGCTTGTCCCCGGGCGGCCCGCGCGCGTGCGCGGCGTGTCCTCTGGAGGACAAGTCTAGCTTGTTCTGTCCTCAGCAGCTGTAGCGGAAGCACGTGACTGCAGACCTGGCCAGGGGAGAAGGCGGAGCAGCTTCTGATGATGAGGACGCAGGACTGGGGGGAGGGACCCTGGTACAGGATGGGGGGCTCAGGGGCTGAGACGCTCGTGTAAGACAACAGCCACATTCGTATGTTTCAAACCCACCTAGAAAGCCCAAGCGCGAAATGATGGGGGGAGAGCAAGGTAGGCGTGATCGGGGCCTTCCTGACCCCCCATGAGCTATCCCAGTGACCCACGAGGTCCATATAATCTGCTTAGAAGCAGTCTTCAGATAGCGAGGCAGCCCCTTTGCAGCCAGTGACGCACACGTGTGAACCGGCGGGGTGGCCGGCTGCTCTTGGGGCCCCCCGCGGCTGGTGAGCATGTGCTGTTCCTCCTCCCCCAGCGCCCACGTCGCCCCTCTGATGCACGCAGGCTCCCCAGGCTGTGGCCATGCCAGGCCAGCTCCATGGGGGAGGAAGGGTGGAGGGGACTGGGTCTCTGAAGCCCCAACCGACCCTTCCAGTGTCTTCCTAGAGCTGGAACCAGACTGTCTTTGTGATTCTTCTCCTCCTCGGGGCATCCGTGGACCTGGTTTCCTGACTTTGATGGTGTGGTGAAGCCTGGTGCTTCTCACCCCCTGTTCCCCTCTCCCAGACGCCTGTCCAGGCCCGCGTGGCTCGTGGCGTCTCCGTAGCGGGTGGCCGCCCTCATCTCTAGCCATTCCCCACATTCTGGACGTCCAGCTTCCTACAGTCTCTGGGAAGTGCCAGCCCGATCCCTCCCCTCCGCTGTGGGCGTGGCTCTGCTGCTGCTCCAGACTCCTCCCATCCGTGCTTCAGGCCTCCGTGCAGATGGTACGCCTGGGAGCTCGCCATGAGTCCCCCTCTCAGGGCGAGTCTCCCACCCCCTTACCTGGCCTGCTGAGGCTCTGGGTCCTGGGTCCCTCGCCAGCTGTGCGGGTCCCATCCTCACACACACTCTGGGGATGGGCTGTGTTTATCCCTGTCTCACCCCCGGGACTGGAGGCGTCCTGAAGGCAGGGGCCAAGCCCAAGGCCGAGCACAGGGTCTGGCCTGTCGGAAATTGGCACGCACTGTTTAGTGCTGACCGCGTCACAGGACTGGGGACATGATGGGGGAGTGACGAATACTGCCATCATTGTGGGCTGAAACTGCCGGGGTGACTGGGTTAGGCATCTTCCCCTGGATGGAGCTTTGTGGTCTAACCCGCTCTATCTGATATGGTAGTCATGGCCTCACTGATTGTTTAAACATATCTAAATAAAATGAACTAAGTGAAAAGCTCCTTCTGTCCGTCTCGCTAGCCAGGGTCAAGTGCTCAGTAGCCACGTACAGCCGGGGGCTGCTGTACCAGCCGGCACAGGTGCTGGGACGCTTGCAGTATCATACCAGATTCTCTCGGGGACCGTTGTTGTTGACACGGGCTTGTGCGCACAGGCTTCCTGGTCAAGTGGAGGGCCTTCTGGATGCTTCTGGGGAAGTCAAGTGGATTTCCGCAGGCCCCTTAAGCCTGAACTCTGTCCTTAATTTCCTGTCTGCAGGACATCCGTCAGAAGTTCCGCTCTGTCCTGGTGGAAGCGACGGTGAAGCTGGATGAGCTGGTGAAGAAGATCGGCAAGGCCGTGGAGGACTCGAAGCCCTACTGGGAGGCTCGGAGGGTGGCGAGGCAGGTAAGCGCCCGGTCTGCCCGTTGCCCTGCCCGGCGCTGTGGGCACCTCCGGGCCCTGCTACTGAAGGCCGGGGTGCAGGAGAGCCGTGACTTCATCAGGAGGCGTGTTTGGAGATGGTGCCTCGTTTTCTCACCCCATAGTCTGCCTTCATTCCCGCTCTCAGTGCTGTTAATGCCATGTGGGTGCTGGCGTTTGGATGTCCCCACCAGTGGCTTCCCTGATAGCTGAGTTGGTAAAGAATCTGCCTGCAATGCAGGAGACCCTGGTTCGATTCCTGGCTTGGGAAGATCCCCTGGAGAAGGGATAGGCTACCCACTCCAGTATCAAAGAGTCGGATGTGACTGAGCTTTCCACAGTATATTATTATGTCCCTGGTAGCTCAGGTGGTAAAGCATCTGCCTACAATGTGGGAGACCTGGGTTCTATCCCTGGGTTGGGAAGATTCTCTGGAGAAGGAAATGGCAACCCACTGCAGTACTCTTGCCTAGAGAATCCCATGCACGGAGGAGCCTGGTCGGCTACAGTCCCCGGGATCGCAAAGAGTCGGGCACGACTGAGCAGGGTCACTGGGCAGTGCCTCGCTGCTGGAGTTGGTACCTGGTCCACTTCCCAGGCGGTCAGGCCAGCTCACGTGGACGGGAGGCTGTGATTAGAAGAACATCTGGCTTGTCCTCTGCTTCCCTAGTGACTGCCTGTCAGCCCCAGGAAGAACGCTCCTTCCCTCGAATTCTCCTTCCAGGTTCGGGAGGAGCTGACCGTTTCCCTCTCTTGAAACGCTGGTTCTTTGTCCTGAGAGCACAGACAGGCGCCAGAGGACCTGAGACCAGAGAGGGGGGCGGCCGCTGGGGCTGCCAGCTTCAGAGGGCGTCTTCGTGGATTGTCAGCGGTGTGAGGACCTCCCGGGGTCAGGTTGAGGCCCCAGGAACAGGAAGGAAGAGAGCTCCCGACACACGGCAGAGCCGGCCGGCTCACCCCAGGGCTCAGGAGTTGGTCCATAGTGAGGTCCTGTCCCTGCCGTGCGTTAGGTGATGGAAGATGCTGCCTCCCCGAGTCTCTGCCTGTAAGCCGATGCTCGGCAAGGGCGGGTGCCCCTGTGAGCTCCCTCTGCGTGTGCAACGCGTGTTGTTGGGCCCGGAGGTGGGGAGGCAGCAGGCAAAGGGGAGCCCTTGGGAAGAGGAGCCCCAGGGATGCAATAACACTGGAGCCATGGAGGATCTGGGCCCAGGACGTGGGCATTCCTCTCCCTGGCCCTGCCCTGGGTACCCTTCAGACGTCTCATCGGGGATCCCTTTGATGTTTGGTGGTTCTGCCCAGATCCTTGCTGCAGGCTTGGGTTTTGCAGCTCCGCACCTTGAGTCGAGCTTTCTGCTTGGAACCTGATGCAGACGCTGCCTGGGCTCCTGGACAGAGTGGCCTGAAACCCGTGCTTCCCTGGCTTGCTGCCCTGGGCTGTGTGACGTCACAGGGCCTGGGCACCTAGGCCTGCGAGAAGCCTGCGTCTCAGCCACTCTGCTCTCCTTCTCCCTCTACGCTCCACCCGGGCCCTCAGCTTTCCAGGGAGAAGAAGTCCTTCTTCAGAAGGTGCTCACCAGTCCCCAGAAGCCCCCCACCCTGAGGCATCCCCCCTCCAGGGTGCCCTGTGTCACAGCCTTCAAGGTGCCCCCTATTGGGGGACGGGTCTCACCCACCATGTCCCAGGGTGGTAGTAGTCTTGACCTCGTAGTGTGAAAGGTTCTGTTTAGATTGGAGGAGACGTTTCTGATGCTGTAAACATTGGGTCAGTCCTGAGGAGGGCACAAAATCCCCTCTTCTGAAAGGCTCCGTCACTTGAATCCTTGGGCCTTTTGAGGCCCCAGAGGTCCCCGTGCCGTCGGGGGACTTTGCAGGGGCCTGTGAAAGCGTCCCCTTGGACCCTTGGTAGTGGCATCCCCACTGGGAGTTTCCCCACTGGGTCCCCAGCACTGAGATTTTGGAGCGGAACTGCTGAAGGGACCTCTGTGTTGAGGGGCCTCTGAGGCGGGCCCTTCAGGTTGTCAACCCTGGCTGATGGGCGGTGACCTCTGGCTGAGCTGATGCCAAACCAGCTGTCTCAGAGTCTGTGAACTTGCGCGTCCCTCTGTGTGTTGCCTTAACGGCAGGATTTGCCTGGTCCATCCCATCTCCTTCAGGCTTCTGTTCAGATGACACTTCATGGTTGCTCAGAGGGTAGAGAATCTGCTAGCAATGCGGGAGACCCGGGTTTGATCTCTGGGTCGGGAAGATCCCCTGGAGAAGGAAGTGGCAACGCACTCCAGTGCTCTTGCCTGGAGAATCCCACGGACGGGGGAGTCTGGTAGGCTACAGTCCACGGGGTCACAAAGAGTTGGACATGACTGAGCGGCTTCACTTTCTTTTCTTTTTAATCAATGAGGCCTTTCTGGGCTCACGTTGGAATGATAACTGCCAGCCCACCATCTCCATCACCCCAAACCCCATTCCTTGATAGGCCTTTTCTCCATAGCCGTTCTCACCCTGTGACCTCTTACCTACTTATTTATGGTAGTGAAATCCCACTGCCAGACTTAGAGAATTTGGTCTTAGAGAAGTTTCCAGACTTAGAGAATTTGGTCTGCTTGGGTCATTTCCATGTCTGCAGAGCCAGCATACAGCAGGTGTTCAAGTCTTGAGGAAAGGAGCAAATGAACTGGTAAGTGAACGAGCGGTTGACCAGATGTTCCTCCCAGCCCTCCCTTGGCATGCTGAGCTTTCCTCTTTGATTGTTGCGCTCCTCGCAGCTTCTCCCCTGCCGTGTGGCTAGGTGAGCAGACTGGCAAATCCGGCTCCATCTGGGTTGGGCTGATTCAAATCTGATTTGGTGGGTGAGTCCCCAGACGGCTTTGACACACCTGGAATAGATTTCACACCGCTCCCTTTTCTCTGCACCCAGTCCTCTTAGATGGAGGATAGCGGGGAGCTGGGTTGGGCGGGCACTCCTGCTGGCCAGTCATGAATCGTGGCATTGTGTTTCTCCCTCATCTCTTGGCCGGTGAGAGCTGTGGTCACGCGGTGACTGAGTCCCGTGGGCAAGCCGCGGAGTCGTCAGGCCTCATGACATGGTGCAGACCCTGGGGCTGAGCGCTCTCCATCAGCTGGCAGAGCCCGAGATGAATGTCGGGGAATCCTGCCCGGCTTTATGCCTGCAAACCACCCCCCACCCACCGCAAGTTCCTTCCTCACAAGTGGGCAGGAAGAAGGGCAGAGAAGGCTCAAAGTGGCCCCTGCACCCCAGCCTCCGGGGACCTTGTTGGTCTCCGGCAGAGGAACTGACAGGGCCTTCGAAGGCCAAGGCTGGGCGCAGATGTGGCTTGTTTCATCTCTGCGGACGGTGGGCCATCTGGGCTTGGCCAGGTGGCCGGGTCTGTCTGTGCGTCCGTGTCCTCAGACCTTCCTGGTGGCGAAAGGGGCGGGCCTGCCTCCAGCTGCTGCGAAGTGGGGCTCCCTGCTCTCTCCCTCTGCTCTTACCTCCGCCCCTTCCTGTATGTTTACGAGCCCCTCTGACTGTGAGTAGCGGCGATGGTGTCAGAGATGCCTTCAGAGCATCTCCTCCCATTGTGTGTGATAAGGCACCTTCAGAGCCTCAGCATCCTCATCGCTGTGGAACAGTGATCTGAATACAGTGAAACAGTGGTGGTCACAGGCCGTGAGAGTTAGGAGGTGTCCTTCGGCCTTAATGAAGTGAAAGTTGCTTAGTCCTGTCTGACTCTTTGAGACGCCATGGACTATATACAGTCCATGGAATTCTCCAGGCAAGAATACTGGAGTCGGGAGCCGTTCCCTTCTCCAGGGGGTCTTCCCAACCCAGGGATCGAACCTAGGTCTCCCGCATTACAGGCAGATTCTTTACCATCTGAGCCACCAGGGAAGCCCAAGAATACTGGAGTGGGTAGCCTATCCCTTCTCCAGTGGATCTTCCCGACCCAAGAATCAAACTGGGGTCTCCTGCATTGCAGGCGGATTCTTTACCAGCTGAGCTACCAGGGAAGCCCCTCTTACTACTTAAATAAGATGATATTTGATGACGGAATCCCTGTATGACCTTGTTATTGTTGTTTAGTCACTGAGTTGTGTCCGACTCTTTTGCAAACCCGTGGACTGTAGCCCACCAGGCTCCTCTGTCCGTGGGATTTCCCAGGCAAGAGTACTGGAGTGGGCTGCCATTTCTTACTCCAGGGGATCTTCCCGACCCAGTGATCAAACCTGCATCTCCTGCGTTGGCAGGCGGGTTCTTTACCACTGAGCCACCAGAGGAGCCTCCATGTGACCTTAGGCTTCATTAATACATTTTTTTTTAGAAAATTCAGAAGAAAATAAGTCCCCATGCTGCTGCTGCTGCTGCTGAGTCGCTTCAGTCGTGTCCGACTCTGTGCGACCCCAGAGACGGCAGCCCACCAGGCCCGCCCATCCCTGGGATTCTCCAGGCAAGAACACTGGAGTGGGTTGCCATTTCCTTCATACCTCCTGTTAGTATTTATATATGTCCTTTTTCTTGCGTGGATAATCCCATGGACAGAGGACCCTGGCGACCGTGGGGTCGCAGAGTCGGACACGACTGAGTGACTAACACACACACGCAATTTTTCTTGAAAATAAAAAAGAGATAATACTGTGGTATGGTTTTATGATGTCTGGAATGCCCGTATCCATCCATCCATAGTCTCAGGGGAACAAGAGATGTATAAAGGGAAAGACTTATACAGCTTGATTTTCCAAAAAGAGTTTGCAAAGATCTGTGGTTGTTGGGCCATTAGAAATTGTGTCTGCTCATCAGTAATTTGCACTGACTTTATTGTTCCTGATGTCAACTCATTTTCCTACCATGAGTCAGATCCAGGCCTGTGATCTTGAGAACCTAATCTGGGTTCTGCTAAGAGGAAGCAAGAACCTTTTTTTTTTTTTTCCCCTGGGTTGAGCCGGGGCAGGAAACAGACTTTGATTTATTTGAGGGTTTTTGTCTGTGAGCCAGAGCTTGTCTTTAAGGTGGCTTTGACGTATCTGCCAGCCCATCTAGCCTTCCGTGTGTGACCAGGACGTTCTGACGAGGGGGTGGAGCCCTGTGACTCGGCCCTGAATGACACTTCCCTGCTTCCTCTGTTCCTTGGGATCTAAATAGTCTAACAGTGGCCCCAAGCCTATCATATCGTTACTGTCCATCCCAACCCTTGTTATAGTTTCCTTCTTGAAAAATTACAGTAAACTGTATTTAGCATAGGTTTTACCATTTTTAACTATTTTCACGTGTACAATTCAGTAACATTAAGTACATTCTTACTGTTGGGCAGCACTCACCACCGTCCATCTTTAGAACTTGATCATTTTCCCGAGGTGTAGCCCTGCGCTTGGTAAATAGTGACTCCCCACTGCGCCCTTGCCCCAGCCTTCGACGACCTCCATTCTGCTTTCTCTGCCTATAGTTGTGACTCCTCCAAGTACCCCAGGAAAGAAGACCGGTACAGAGTTTGGCCTTCTGTGACTGGCTTTTTTTCACTTAAGCATCGTGTCTTCAAGGCTTATCCATGGTGGCTGTGTTGGAATTTCATCCCCTTTTTAAGGCTGAATGATATTCCCACTGCTTGTGTAGACCACACTGTGTTAGTCATTCAGCTCATTTCCCTACTGTGAGTCAGATCCAGTCCTGTGATCGCAAACCTTCAGGCCCTCTTTGTTGTTTTTAAAATGGTTCGAGTGTGTCAGGAGACTGTGCAACTCTGAAGTGCAGCACAAATGCAAAATAGTCAGGGTTATTCAGTGCTGGCAGTTGCCCGTTTTGTATTTACGGGGCCCACGTCCAGTCCTTTAACCTCCTTTGGGGAGGCAGTGGGAGGGGAAATGTTTGAAGCTTAGCTGACTTAACTGTAGGACAGCTGGCAACGCTTGGCCTCTGAGCCGGACTGCCTGGCTTTGAATCCCAGCTTACCACGTAATAGCTGTGGGACCCGGGCAGGCTGCCTAACGTTTGTGCCTCAGTGTCTTCATCTCTAAAATGGATCTGTAGGGACTTTGCTGGTGGTCCACTGGTTAAGACTCCCAGCTGCCAATGGAGGTGGCTTGGGTTCGCTCCCGGTCGTGGAACTAAGACCCTGCATGCTGTACAGCGTGGTCAAAAGAAAAAAGAAAAATGGAGTTGTGTATCAGTTAGCTTTTGCTGTGAAACAAACCAAACTCAGTGGCTTTCTACATTTGTTTAGCTGATGGTTCTGCTGGGCAGTTTCTGATCTCAGCTTTTGGCTGATCTCACGAGTGTACAGCCAGCTGACGGGTTGGCTGGGGTGGCTGCTCTTATTTTCTGGCTGTGCTGGTTGTGCTGCAGGCGGGCTTTCTCCAGCTGTGGCCGGTGGTGGCTGCTCTTCTTTGCGGTGTAAGGGCTCCTCACGGCCGTGGCTCCTCTTGTTGTGGGGGACGGACTCTGGGGCTCCTGGGCTCTAGAATGCAGGCTGACGGGCTTGCTTGCTCTGTAGCATGTGGGATCTTCCTGGACCGGGGATTGAACCAGTGTCCCTTGCATTGCAAGGCAGATGCTTAACGGCTGGACCATCAGGGAGGCCCCTGGGGTGGCTTTATCTGTCACAGAGTTGGCTGGCTGTCAGCTGAGGTATTGGGTGGCTGGCCGACAGGCACCTTATCCAACAGGCTAGTGCAGGTTCCTTCACATGGTGCTGGGATTCTAGGAACAGAAAGGGAGTGAGTGTGAGTGAAAGTCGCTCGGTCGGGTCCGACTCTTTGAGACCCCAGGAGCAGAAAGGGCAGCGCCTTTTCAGGCCTCGGCTTGCATCGCATCTGTTAATGTCCTGTCAGCCAGAGTAAGTCACACGGCCAGTCCAAATGCAAGAGGTGGGCAAAAGACGAACTCCATCTGCAAGGCACCTGCAAAGGATTACGGCCATTTTTGCAGTTTAGCATGATGGTTATAAGTTAGCTCATGTAAAGCATTGGATGAAAGAAAAAGAATGTAAGTTATTGCCCCAGATGTATTTTGCCATCAAAGAATACCTTTTTAAGGTGAATCTGCTACATTAAAAAACAAAACCACCACCACCACCCTCAAAAATACCCTATGGTAGAAGAGGAAACAGGCCTCCGCTGGTTGGCAGGGGATGTGGAAGATGCAGATAGAAGGGTGACGCCAGGCAGGGCAGGTAAGAACTCAGTGGCTTGTGAAGATACAGTCTGGCAGAGGGCAAGAAGAGGGCAGCTACCTTACCTGTTCCTGATGGAAAGCCCTCCAAGCCCAAAGGGATGGGCGAGCGCTGGGGACCTTGAACGGCAGGGAAATCACGTTTTCAATGAGAGGAAACTGCCAAGTACCCTGAATTCCCATGTTAATCCCCACTGTAGTCTTCTTTATTGGGAAATCTGGACACTGGCTTTGTTTGCAGAAGACCTTCCCTAGGTAGAGAATTACCTCTTGAGAAACCTGTATGCAGGTCAGGAAGCAACAGTTAGAACTGGACAGGGAAAAACAGACTGGTTCAAATAGGAAAAGGAGTACATCAAGGCTGTACATTGTCACCCTGCTTTTTTAACTTATATGCAGAGTACATCATGAGAAATGCTGGGCTGGAGGAAGTACAAGCTGGAGTCAAGATTGCCAGGAGAAATATCGATAACCTCAGATATGCAGATGACACCACCCTTATGGCAAAAAGTGAAGAGGGACTAAAAAGCCTCTTGATGAAAGTGAAAGAGGAGAGTGAAAAGGTTGGCTTAAAGCTCAATATTCAGAAAACTAAGATCATGGCATCTGGTCCCATCATTTCATGGCAAAGAGATGGGGAAACAGTTGAAACAGTGGCTGACTTTATTTTTTTGGGCTCCAAAATCACTGTAGATGGTGACTGCAGCCATGAAGTTAAAAGACACCTGCTCCTTGGAAGGAAAGTTATGACCAACCTAGACAGCATATTAAAAAGCAGAGACATCACTTTGTCAACAAAGGTCCATCTAATCAAGGCTATGGTTTTTCCAGTAGTCATGTATGGATGTGAGAGTTGGACTATAAAGAAAGCTGAGTGCCAAAGAATTGATGGTTTTGAACTGTGGTGTTGGAGAAGACTCTTGAGAGTCTTCTCAAGATCCAACCAGTCCATCCTGAAGGAAACCAGTCCTGAATATCCATTAGAAGGACTGATGCTGAAGCTGAAACTCCAATACTTTGGCCCCCTGATTTGAAGAGCTGACTCATTGGAAAAGACCCTGATGCTGGGAGAGATTGGGGGCAGGAGGAGAAGGGGACAACGGAGGATGAGATGGCTGGATGGTGGGGGCTGGGCGTTAGCAGCATGGAGGGGACACTTACCCGGAGGACGGCGTGTGGTCAGAGGTCAAGGGCGGCGGGAGGAGGGGAAGGAGAGTTGCAATGCCCTTTGTACCCCAGGCCCTTTCTCAAGTGCTGCGTTTTTACCTGCGTTTGACTGTTTCCTGCCTGGTAGGGCGGCAGGAAGCCAGGATCGGGGCTGCGGGCAAGCTGGGATCCCAGAGCGCTGTCCCCCAGCGCCTGGTCGGTCGGGGGTCTTCCCGGGGACTGTCCCTTTTCCTCTAGCGGCCTTTCACTGAGGCCTGCCCCCTTCCCGTATTATTAGGATCTACGGGGCTCCCAGGCCCCCAGGGGTGGGTCCCTTATGGACATGAACCCGTCACTGCTACACAGGTTTGCCAGGCAGCGGAGGGGACAGGGACTGAGGCTCTGGGAGGTAAGGAGGGTGTCTGGACCACAGGCCCCGTGGAGAGGAGCTGAGGTTTGAGCCCTCGTCTCCCTCCTCCTGGTGGCAGGCCACTGCTGACACTTCGGCAGCATTTAGGGGCGGTCGCCAGGCCTGAGCACAGCCTGGCACGTCCCGGGGGAGCAGGCGAGAGGCGATCGGCTCACAGGGCTGCCTTTGCCGCCCTGGGGTAACTGGGGGGCCCTTGCCAACCGTCGGGCCCCTTGAGGCTCCCCCCCCCCTCCGCCGGGGCCCCCGTGTCCTTCCGTCCTGCCTCCCTGGGTCCTGGTCGCTTATGTTTCTGCTGAGCCCGTGTCTGCCCGGGGTGGGCAGCGTTCCCCGGGGGCCCGGGTAAGAAGGTCTGGGTCACTGACGTCCTTGGCCACATTCCCACGGGGTGGCTGTGGGCCGGGTCCTGGGAACCGCGTCCCCTGGGCGCCCGGGCTGAGGGCTGGGTGACGGGGCTGGGGATTTACAGCAGGCGGGGGGTGTGCTGTTGACCTTCCCGGGCCCACGGGACCGGGTCCTGCCTTGCTCTCCTGGTGGCTGATTCCGGGGAAGGAGCTGCTGTGTTTGGGAAGGGATGGGGTTTGGGGGGCGGGGAGAGGAGGGGCGGCCCGCGACCCAGGGTGAAGACTCCTGACGGACAGCGGGTCTCCAGGCTCCCTTGGGAAGGGTCTACGCCCTCCATTCCCCTTGGAGCCGCCGTCCCTTCTGCTGACCTGGCCATGCCTCGGTCGGATGGACGGACGGACGGACGGACGTCCTCCCCGGCTGATGGCTGGGAGGGAGGGGGCTGATCGGAGGTTTTCTCTCCCGTGGTTCGAGGACCATCTTTACCTGCGTTTGACTGTTTCCTGCCTGGTAGGGCGGCAGGAAGCCAGGATCGGGGCTGCGGGCAAGCTGGGATCCCAGAGCGCTGTCCCCCAGCGCCTGGTCGGTCGGGGGTCTTCCCGGGGACTGTCCCTTTTCCTCTAGCGGCCTTTCACTGAGGCCTGCCCCCTTCCCGTAAGTGCTGCTCAAAGCTGACAGCTGCGGTTTGTCACCGCAGACCAGCGGGGGTGGAGTTCTGCGCCGAATCTGAAACCACGAGCCTCCTGAACGTTTCTCTTTTTCTCATCTGTCTTCTCTGCCCCCTCCTGTAAATCATGGGCCTTCCCTCGGGGGGCAGCAGCAGGGTGACTGGCTTCTCAGTTGATGGGTAGCAGTGAGTAGGCCTTTTATGTTGCCAGGCAACAGGATTTGGTCCCCAGCCAATGGTAGCCTTCCTCTAGAGCATTTTGACTGACCTTTCCTCACCTGGGGATGCTCCCTGCCTGCCCTTCCGTGCTCCTTTCCTCTCCCCTTCCCCCGTCCCAGTAAGACCTCATGTCCGCGCTTCCCTTCTAGGAAGACTTCCCATCTAAGACTCTGATGGGCTTATTCACGCTGAGAAGTCGATGACTGATGAGGTTTCAAGGTTTATGGTCTTTGGATGTTCAAGTCCTTCTGCTTAGAAACACCCCCATGGCTTGGGATGCTCTGCTTTGGGCCTGGTGGTGCGGCTGAGTCCCAGCTTGGGGCTCATCACACAGTGGGAGCTTCTTAAAACGTGTGTGAAGGAACCATCCCCGTCAGAGCGAGAAGGAGATGGTGAGGTGTCTGGGCCAACAGGCGAGTTTCCTTTCATGCGTGGTGGAAGGTCCTGGTGAAGTTTAAGCCCTAAAGGGTAGGGTCAGCAGAAAGAACACAGGACACCCAGTTCAGTTAAGTTCCTAATCCTTGTTTGTTTTTTTAAGCATCTTTCTGTCCGATGCAATGCTTGGGACACATTTCACTGAAACAGATTGTTTACCTGAAATTCAAGTGGACCTGGAAGTTCGGTGTTTTTATTTGCTAAATCTGGCAGCCCTGCCGAGGAGGGGAGTTGTGGTTTGAGTCATCGGCCAGATGGAGAGAGTAGTTTCAGAGTCAGCCTCTGTTCTCGAGGCCCCCGCAGTCACAGCGCTCACAGCCTTGGAGGCTTGTCCCCCCCTTGCCACCCGGCAGGCTCACGTGTTAGGGTTCCAAATAACTAAAACATGCCCAGCCTTTGGTGCTTCTAGGAGGAAATGGGGTTTCTCAGATAGCTGCCTGAGTCTGAGATTTTTTTCTGTCCTTTAAAAAAATTTTTTTAATTTATTAATATTTACTTTTTCATATTGAATTCTTGTTTTACGGTTGCACCGCGAGGCATGCAGAATCTTAGTTCCCTGACCAGGGACTAAACTCGTCCCCCAGGCAGTGAGAGTGTGGAGTGTTAGCCCCTGGACCCTCCAGGGAAGCCCCTCTGTCCCCTCCTGACCCTCCCTGGCTTGATCGCTGCCTTTCACGGGGGTTCGTGGGAGGCTACACCCGCTGGGTCTCTTTGAGGGACCTTCCAGAAGGTGGGCTCCCAGCTGTTCTTCCTCCGACTTGCCCAGCTACTGTCCTTGGTCAGCTTCCCTCCGGCTCTCTCCCCCTCCTTTTGAGTGCCTTTATTTGTTAGTTTAATCATTTATTCATTAGCTTGTTTATTCATGTTTCCATTTAGAACTTACTTAGGCCCTTGGGAACACGTGCATTCTTATAGAGGAAAGAGTGCCTCTTTGCTTCAACTAAACAAGTGATCTGGGGCTTCCGGGGGGACTCACCTGGTAAAGAATCTGCCTGCAGTGCAGGAGACCCAGGTTTGATCCTTGGGTTGGGAAGATCCCCTGAAGAAGGGAATGGCAACCCACTCCAGACGTCTTGCCTGGAGAATCCCATGGACAGCGGAGCCTGGCGGGCTACAGTCCGCGGGGTCACAGAGAGTCAGACATGACTGAGCAACTCAGACTTTCACTTTCAAGGTGGTGATCAGCTGACTTAGGAAGCCTCACTTCAGAGACGTATTAATGGTTTACATGGAAGTAAAAAACAAAAATACCACGTGTTTGTTGATTTGTTACGTCTCAAGTGTCTTCCTCAGCCTCTTGGCAGAGCAATACGGCAGAGATGGTGCCTGGCCTTTTTTATTTCTGAAAATCATGCTGTATCTTCTAAGGTTCTCTCATTTCTTTGAATTTAGGTCTCTTGATCTCAGGCTGAAGCCAGCTCTCTTGGTGCAGAGACGACAGGGGTGTTTTCATACTGGCCTGGGCCCTCAAGCAGGGCAGCTGCAGGCATGTGTTGTGGGCTCTCTTGAGGGTGGTTGTTGGAAGGAAATTAAGTGTACTGTATCATTTTATGCAGGTTCCTCTTCCGTCTGGCCCCATCTCCACCCCAAGCCTGTAAGAAAATACATAGATTAACCTCTACAGCCTACAGTTCTGAAATTTATATTGCCTTATGCACAAAGTAATGGCTTCATGCTCTATCAAACAGAAACCGCATGTTGCTGCAAGTAACAGAGGACTTAAAAACAGTGGCCAAAACACACAAGAATCCTTCCCCCCAACCCCCCACATGAAAAAAGGCCTGAATGAGGCAATCTCGACTCATGCTGTGAGTCCAGGGTCATCTGGGATCCAGCCTCATTTTTATTGCTCAATCCTAGCATGTGCGTCCTATCCTCAAAAGCCCCTTCACGGTCCAGATAGCTCCAGCCGCCACGTTCTGTGTTTCAGACGGAAGGAGAGGAAGGGGAAGGGAGGGATGCCCTGTCTAACGTAAGAGTCTGCCTGAAAGTCCCGGAGAACCACGCTGCTTCCCTTTCATTGCAGGTCCGCTCATTCTTTGAACTTAAGTCTCTTGATCTCAGGCTCAAGCCAGCCGAGCAGAGGTTCCCTTTGAACAGAGAAGGCCGAGAGGTGTTTTCCCCTGAGCCTGGGCGCAGCCGTGGGGACTGCAGAGAGGCTTGGCTTGGAGAGTTTTAGCTGGCAGCTCGTTTCTAAGGGGGGAGGGAAGCGTGGGTCTTGGGAGGCAGCTAACCAACTCTGCCACATCTGTGCTGTGGTTTATTTATCTCCTAGAGAGGCTCTGGGTTGGGATGAGTTTGAAGTGGGTGAAGGTGACCCAGAGTCAGCGCAGGACTGCTCTGAGGCGGGAAATGCTGCACGCCCTGTATCTCTCTGCTCCATCACTTCCATCCCTTTCCGCTCTGTGGAAAGCTCCCTTCCCTTTGTTTTATGCTGGAGTCCTGGGAGGAAATGCTAGCTTCTCATAAAGGGGTGTGTATGTGTGTGTGGTTTTGTCAAGTCACAGAACCCATTCATACTTCCTTTGAGTACATACAAATTAAAATGACTCATTAACCACTGTCCCTTCTTTGCTGGAAGCCCTCGTGTCTTGCCTGGATTCTTGAAACTGCCTTTCATTTGATATTCCTGCCTCCCGGTGCCCCCTTCTCCACTTGTCCCTCCCTAACCTCTTGACTGACTCTTGACAGAGACAGTTCTGCTGATAATCTTGCTCAAAAACTATAGCGGAGGTGATGGTTACTTTTATGTGTCAACTTGGCTGGACTGCAGTGCCCAGGTACATGGTCAGACATTATTCTGAACTTTTCTGTGAGGGGATTTACTGGATGAGATTCACACTTAAACCCATGGAATTTCAGTAAGCAGATTGTTGTCCGTGGTGTGGTGGGCCTCACCCAATCAGCTGAAGGCCCGGACTAGAGCAGAAGCCCCCTCCCCGTGAACAAGGGGGATTTGTGCAGCAGAGGCCTGTGGACTTGACCTGCAATATCAGCCCTTTTCTGGGTCTCCAGCCTGTTGGTCCAGCTTGCAGATTTTGAACCTCTAACCTCCATCATCATGTGAGCCAGTTCCTTAAAATAAATCTCTTTCTATGCACAAATCTTCCTCCGTTTACAGTGGGATGACATCCTGATAAATCCGTCATCAGTTGAAAATATCATCAGTTGCAAGTGCACGTAACATGCCCAGCCTCCCGCGCATCCTCGCTCAGCCCAGCCCCCCACGTGTGCCCAGAGCACGCACTTTAGTCTGCAGGTGGGCAGGACCCTCTAACACAAGGCCTCAGGCAGGCAGGCAGTTCAATCGCTCAGTCATGTCCGACTCTTTATGACCCCGTGGACTGCAGCACGCCAGGCCTCCCTGTCCATCACCAACTCCTGGAGTTTACTCAAACTCATGTCCATTGAGTTGGTGATGCCATCCAGCCATCTCATCCTCTGTCATCCCCTTCTCCCACCTTCAATCTTTCCCAGCATCAGGGTCTTTTCAAATGAATCAGCTCTTCGCATCAGGTAGCCAAAAGATTGAAGTTCCAGCTTCAGCATCGGTGCTTCCAATGAATATTCAGGACCGATTTCCNCAAACTCATGTCCATTGAGTTGGTGATGCCATCCAGCCATCTCATCCTCTGTCATCCCCTTCTCCCACCTTCAATCTTTCCCAGCATCAGGGTCTTTTCAAATGAATCAGCTCTTCGCATCAGGTAGCCAAAAGATTGAAGTTCCAGCTTCAGCATCGGTGCTTCCAATGAATATTCAGGACCGATTTCCTTTAGGATGGACTGGTTGGCTGTCCTTGCAGTCCAAGGGACTCTCAAGAGTCTTCAAGGCCTAGTTTATCATAAAGGATTGAATGTCTCACAGAATTTATGGAACACCGTACTGGAACGGAAAAACCAAATGGACTGGAACGGAAAAACCGAACGGAGTGGCGCAGATGGTTGTCAGAGTGCGGGTTGTTCACCCTTGTGATCTCGGGGCCATGTCTGCCCTGCGTAGGATTAGAGAAAGGGTCGTGCTTCACATCTCTTGCCCCGAGAAAGGCCCACCTTCAGAGTAAGTGTCTACTGACTGGGTATCACGTTTGCTCCTTCGTGAAGTGGGTAATTATAAGTTGAACCGTCGTGAGTCGAGGACCAGCGGTGTCTACACGGCCTGTTGGTTCTGTTTCTCCGGAGAAAGCTGCCTGGCACAGTGCTTCTTCCGTCCCGGTGTGAAGCCCAGATCTGACCAGAGCACGCAAGGCTTTTCGTAGCCCTTCTCACCCTCCACGTCTGCTCCTGTGTGTGTTGAGCCCGCGTGTGCCCACCCCCTGCCCCAGCCACCACTCTTAGCTGCCGGCCGCATTGTGTTGCTTCGCTCACAACCTCGGGGTCCATCAAGGGGTTTTGCATCCATGCACACCCTGTTCTCTTTGCCTGGGATGTTTTTCTGCCAGACTGACTAGCTCTGCGAGGTTCAGAACAGTGACCAGTAGCCCCTTAAATATAAATCATGAAATGTAACTCAAAGGTCAGTCCTTCAGTTTCACCAGCCACACGTCAGATGCTCACTCAACACAGGTTGCTGACGGTGGCTATTTGGGGACGTTGCAGACAGAGGGCACTTCCATCATTGTGGGCAGTTCTGCCGGAAGCTTTCACCCTTTGCCTGATGGCCTGATAAAGTGAAGGCACTGGTCAGTGCCTGAAATAGTCCAGAAGGTTCTGGAGACTTCCTGCAGGCTCCCTCGTGCTCTGAGGTCTCCTTCAGCTTTGCTTTGAGAATTTGCTGGAAGTGTGGATGTCATTCTCTGAGAACACACATATGCGCCTGGGTGTGTACATCGTAAACAGCATTTCAAGGTGTAATCATCAGCTCCCCTTGAGGGTCAGCCCTGTCCCGTGGGTTAATAATAACCCACACGATAAGCTAACTGCAGCGTGAGACCTGCTTGCTGGGATAAAAAGCTGAGACTTCCGTCCTACTCACGTCCGCCCGTTCTGTGTTCTACGCGGTGGTGATGGTGGTGGTGGTTTTTTTTTCCTTCGCGTGTTTTAACTCACTTGCCTCTCAGAGCAACCCCACGAGCTGGCTTCTGTTGTCCACGTTTTGCAGCTGAGGAAACCGAGGCACAGGGCATTCAGGTGCTTGGGGTCCCTCGCTAGCAAGTGGCCTGGCCGGGGTTTGACCCAGGCAGCCTGAGCTCTGCATCGGGGGCTCCTAACCTTTCCGACAGGGCTGAGAAACCCGCCTGCCCCCGAATATGAGCTCCTCAGGCCTCAGATTGCATCTTGCCTCCCTGCCCTTCGCGGGTCTCTGCGGTGCCTGGGGTTCCTTCGAGGGCGGGTCTCTGCGGTGCCTGGGGTTCCGTCGAGGGTAGACGGGTGCTGCGGGAAGGGGGGCCTGGGGATGCCGCAGTTACACAGCAGCTTCAGGTCGGGCGGTCTCAGCCCCGAGACCTTGGATTCTCCTGCTGCCTGTCTTTTCTCTTCTTTCCACTGGCTGTGATTTGTTCCTGAGCCCCTAGGGCTGGGAGAGGCCCCGAGTCCCTGAGACCGGTTTCGCCTGGCAATCCCTGGTGGAAAGTCAGCCGGGGCCCAGCTGGCCCTCCAGAGCCGGGGGCCCCGCCGCGCCCTGTCCCAAGGCCGCTCCTGTCTGCCTGGAGCTCTCTGGGTGCTCCAAGCGGCGTGGGCTCTGGGGTGTGTGCTCCGGGTCCTGTTCTGGCGATGGCCTCTGTCCAGGGGCAGCTGGCTCTCCCGCATACTGAGCCGGGTAGGAGGGGTGTGTTTACTTTGACTTCCTTCCTTGTTTACTTTCATTTTCATCTGTGTCCCACTGACCTTGAGTCCTTTTTGGGTTCATCTTGAACTGCTAGTTAAAACTGAGCCAAGTCACACCAACCCGGAGGTGGAAGAGGGCTTGGTGGGGAGGGGGTGACCTTTGAGTGAGTCAGTTGCTCCTTTGGCTGTGCTTGTCCCGGGCAAGCTCTGGTGCCATACCATCCGGGGCAGGCCGAGGCCTGGAGAGAGTGGGAAGCGGGCAGCCAGGGTCCCTGACTGAGGGAGGGCGGGGAACAGCACCTGTTTCCACCTCAGTGTCCTGCTGGCAGGGACTCAGGATGTGCAGAAAGCATCCTTGCCTTCACAGAGTTGGCTCTCTGGTCAAGAAGGCCAAGTGAAGGATAAAATCATTCAAGATGTGCTGGCAGTATATTTGGGAAATTTCCAAAGTGTTTTTCCACCTATACTATCTTATAACATGGCAAAATGCTGTAATTAGAAATACAGAAATTTGGTCCCGTGAGTTCCCAGGAAGGAATTTCCCAAAGACCCACTGGGACCTGCATTATATATTGTTCAGCTTGGAGGAGGTGAGGTCCAGTGGAAGGAGAACTATTTAGATCTTGAGGGAATGGTGTTCCCACCTCATGATTTAGTGTGTGCAGCGAGGTCTTTATTCGGGTGAGTTTTCACGTCATGTGAACGGACACTTCTGAGGCTACGTGCGCCCAGAGAGACATTGATTTAATTGTGGGAGCCACAGAAGAAAATCACAAGGTGCGTTAGGACGGCCTACCACCAGGAAGTCGTTTACGGCTTATCATTGGTACCTGGTTTAAACAGGCATTACATTTTTCAGTATGGAGGATGGCTGCTTTGCACTGTTGTGTTTCTGCTGTACCGCAGTCAGCTGTATTATCCACATCCATCCCCTCCCCAGGTCGTCACCCAGCACTGAGCCGAGCTCCCTGTGCTGGACAGCAGCCTCCCACGAGCCCCCGTCTACGGTCGTGCACACCTGCAGCTCTCCCAGTTTGTCCCACCCTCTCCTTCCCCTTTACTTCATGGCAAATAGCTGGGGAAACGGTAACAGACTTCATTTTTTTGGGCTCCAAAATCACTGCAGATGGTAGCTGCGGCCATGAAATAAAAAGACGCTTGCTCCTTGGAAGGAAAGTTATGACCAACCTAGACAGCTATTAAAAAGCAGAGACATTACTTTGCCAACAAAGGTCCGTCTAGTCAAAGCTATGGTTTTTCCTGTGGTCATGTATGG
>SJYT01012589.1:0-28893 GCA_006410635.1 Cephalophus harveyi
GCTTCAGCATCATTCCTTCCAAAGAAATCCCAGGGTTGATCTCCTTCAGAATGGACTGGTTGGATCTCCTTGCAGTCCAAGGGACTCTCAAGAGTCTTCTCCAACACCACAGTTCAAAAGCATCAATTCTTTGGCGCTCAGCCTTCTTCACAGTCCAACTCTCACATCCATACATGATCACAGGAAAAACCATAGCCTTGACTAGACGGACCTTAGTTGGCAAAGTAATGTTTCTGCTTTTGAAAATGCTATCTAGGTTGGACTTAACTTTTCAGCTTGTGTTTCTTCCAGTCCAGCGTTTCTCATGATGTACTCTGCATATAAGTTAAATAAGCAGGGTGACAATATACAGCCTTGACGTACTCCTTTTCCTATTTGGAACCTTTTCCTATTTCTAGCCTGCTTTGAGCTAAGACTTGGCTTCTATAGAGACGGGTGCCATCCTCTACTCAGATCCTCATGGACAGCTGGGGCTTATTAGTGTGGAATAGGATTTTCCTGAGTTTGTAATCATTAGCAATACTACCCTCCTGAGGAAAGAGCTCTTGGCTTCACTCCAAATCAGAAGTTTTGGCTGCCTCAGGAGAAATATAAGAATTCCGGAAAACGTCTTCCAAGTGTTTGATATGTCTCCAAATCTCCTCGGGTCGCTGAAGATCGCAGCATTTTCGGAAAGTTCCCAGTGAATACCAAGTTTGGATGTAAAAATCCCAATAGCAGTATTATCTGCAACTAGAATATCTGTGTGATAAAAACTTCTAAAGAAGAGGTTCTCCAGGAGAAGTTTGGTAATACACAATACCGTTGAAGTCTTGGAGAGACTCTATTCTGTGAAGACACAGAGAGGCAACATTTATCCAAATGGCCTGTGGTTCATCACAAACACACCAGTATCATACTTGAGGAATTAAGAATATGATCCTGGGTTCACTTATTATTTTCTGTATAATTAATATGACAAATGTAGGAGGTGGATCAGTCTCCCTTGAGGCTACTTTTGGCATTTCCACAGGCTCTGTTGCTATTTTATCGGTCTACTTTTCACCTCCTTGATGTTATCCTTATCACTGCTGTGGAACTTCCTAACTTCCTCCTCTGGGTCTCCCTTCAATTTCCCAGCTTCTGCCATGGTACCTTGTGCATGACCATCAGTCAGTTCATATCAGTGTTTCTTAACCAAATGAATGGCTGGTTTCACTTTCTGCCCTAGCTCAGATCAACATAGTCAGCCACTTCAATGATGTAGTCTCTTCTCTCACTCCCCGCTGCCCTCCAACTCTTGCTGCTTTGTTCAATTTCTTCTGCCCCACTGGCTGGTGGTTCAGAGAATCAGTGAAACATGGGGGTAGGAGGCACTTTAAGCATCAGAAAGTGCAGTGTGGCTGACTGGGGTCAACACAGCTTGTGATCCAATAAGCCAGAAAGCAATTGGGGCTGGGGTTCAAGTCAAAGAGGATTCTTTGGGGAACTATTAGATCAAACCCAAATGTTTACTTATTTATTGAGATTTCTTTCCTTATTTTTATTTCTAGCCTATTCTATGTTAACTTATCCTCATAAGTGGAATGCTATTCTTGACTCATTTTTCACCTAATGCTGATTTTATAGCTATGATGAATGGCAGCTGTTTTTGTGAGCCAACCTGGAAATTTTTCTTAGCACTAGGCTATTTATATTTTTCAGATTTATATCTTTCTACCCACCAATTTGTGTTTTGGGTGCTTTAAAACAACTATGCTAATATGTAAGGTCCAAAAGACTTATATGCAAAAATTCTTCACTATAAGACACAGAAAAACCCTTAAAATCACATAATTCCAAGGTTATTATCTCTTTCAGAATGTATCTCCTCAGAATGGATATAGAATTCCTAGCACTGATGGAATTCTGAGATGGAAGCTACCTTTGAGATTATGTAAGCTGGTGACTTTCTCATTTCATAAATGAGGAGCCCAAAGTCAGAGGCTGAATGGAAACCAGAGAGCTCCTGATACTATTCTTGTTCTTGTAATAAGAAATTATACCCTGGGTCAGTTTTGCCATATGCAAACATCAGTTTACTGAACTTGTTCTAATTGCCTCCCAGAGTGGGAGGAAGATGAAATGATAAAAGGTATGTGAAGAGGACCTGAAGTTTAAAAACAGGTACAACATTGTATTGATTAAGTAAACATTTACTTGGAAGGTTGCAATGCAATGTGCCTAGGATGTACTGGACAAAAAAAGAGATAAACAATCAATGCCTTTAGCTAAAGAATTTACAAGCCAGGTAGAAAGGGAGATGAGTAGGAGCTAGAAAAAAAAAAATTGGATAGATAGCATTCTAAGAACTATGAACAGTTTTGTGAAATATTAGTTATGGTGAAACTTTACACACAAGTTTGCAAGGAAAAAAAGGCAGGAGTGGGGCACATTTCTTTGACTTTTCCAAATTCATAAATGAAAAAAATAATACCTTGTAATGGATGTGGGGTGTGTGTGTGTGCACGTGCTCAGTCCTGTCAGATTCTTTGAGACCCTAGGGGACTATATATAGCCTGCCAGGCGCCCGAGTCCATGGCATCTTCCAGGCAAGAATACTAAAGTGGGTTGCCATTTCCTTCTCCAGGGGATCTTCCTGATGCAGAAATCCAGCCCGCGTCTCCTGCATCAGCAGCGGGATTCTTCACCACTGAGCCACCTGGGAAGCCCTTATATAATGGATGCTTTGTGTCTGTATCTTTCAGTTCCTTTAGAGCTAAGTGAGGATGGCAAATGAGAACCCAATTTAGTGCCAGGGGGAAGCATCACTTCCGATAGTGAAGTCACAGGTTGATGTGAGATGCCTGAGTTAATAGCGCGTTCTAGGGCGCTAACACTGTTGCTACATTTCCAGCTTCGTCCCTAGTGCCTTGCCGGCTGGGCTGGGCTGAAACAGAGCCCACCAGGCCACACTGCATCTGGAGTGCTCGTGGCAGCGTTTTTTCCTGGCCCACCCTGAAGTCCCACCTATGCCGGGACGCTCTGGAAGAAAGCCGATGGGCGGTGTGGAGCAGCGCCTGGCCCCTTCTGTCCTCCAAGAGGCCGCACCCGACACAAGGCCCTCATTGTGTCTCGGGGAACAGTGACCCCCACAGTCCTGCGCCGGCTGGCCTTCTTCGGGGGAAGCGAGCGGCGCTGGCTCCCGCGACCCCAGCCCGGCCAGGAGACGGCGGCGGGCGGCGCAGAGGGCTGAGGCGAGAGCCGCGCGCTCTAGGGCCGCGCGGGCGCCCGGGGCCCCGCACGCCGGCCTCGCGCGAAGCCGCCGCACCTGGGGGCGGAGCCAGGCCCGCGGCCCGCCCCCTCCCGGGCGCGAAGCCCCCTCCCCGCACCCCTGCCGCCGCTCTGCGGACGCGCGCAGGTGCCGGAGGCCGCGCCCGCCCAGGACCTGCGGACTCGGGCCCGCCATGGAGCACATCCGCACGCCCAAGGTGGGTGCCACGGGTGCGGGCGGACGAGGGATGCTGAGCGGGCGGGAGGCCCGGCTTCCCCGCCCCGGCGCAGGCCGAATCCGCACCGCTAGCGAGTGAGGCAGGAGGCAGCGCCCGAGCATCTCCCGCTTCGCCGGGAGGCTGGGCTCCCTGGAGCTGCCGCCCAGGCCTGGCCTTGGCTGCCGCTGGATCTAACCTCTTGTCCTTGGGGGGTGCGCGGTGGACTGAGGGCTGGATGGAGGGAACACTAATTGTCTGTTGAGTATTGGGCTGCTGATAGGCTGATAAACGCTCCCTTCTGGTCTAGCACTAGGTTGCTGCTTTTAAAAAAAACCTTTTCTTTTTTCCCTGTTGGTTGCTCTGAGCAGTGGAAAGAGAAACAAGCCTTCCTAATGACAGGTGCAGGGAAGCGAGTTAGGTGCAGGTGCGTTGAAGGCACTTGGGAAGCTTGTTGAATCTAAGGCTTGAGACCCACCCAACCCGCTCTTCTGCTTTTGCGTCTTCAGGCTATCTAGCAACTGCAGTGGACCTTGGGCCGAGTAGATGATCAGTGTTCGCTCTAGTCTAAATGTATTATCTGTCCTTCCGTCTTCTTGCGTTTTCCAGTGGGTTGCAACTTACAGATCGTCCGCTGCTGTGCTTTGAACAACACCAGCTCTTACCAACTCAACCAAAGCGACTGGTTCCAGTCATTCCAGTTAAATTGACCCCCGTACCAAACCTTCCTACTCAGAATTGTACTAGTGATATAATTTAGAGCGAAAAAGGTGATCGATGTTCCCGATAAAAACCCTTAACTAGTGACAAAACCTGTTTCAGCAACCAATTGGCTGTCTCCTGTTACTGCCTCTACAGCGCCTTGCCTTGCCAGGTTGATCGCTTCAAAACCTAGGCCTTTGACCGCGAAGTCAAAGCTAGCTCTGAGCGGGCGGGAGTAGGAGGCCCCAGGGCTCCTAACGATGACACCGGGGCCATTTCTCTGCAGTAAGTCCAGGAGGAAAAATTCATTCCTAAATTCTGGAGTGGTTCCTAAGTGCCTCTTTATAAAAGCAGTTTTTACAATTGTCTCATGTCAGTTGAAGAATAAAATCTTTTAGTTCACTACATAATGCCAGTTCCAGCAGTAAAATTCAGTTGTATTGATTTTGCACTGCGCAATTAAATTGTTGCATCACAGTCGGGAAATTGTAAACTTAAAGGAGAGTGCCATAAACCACAAAATAGGTGGCTCAAAGCTTTCAGGGTTTAAGTGGTGCTAAATAATTTATTCTGGAGTGAGGAATTTAGCTCATGGACTCTCTGCCCTTTCCAAGGGCATCCTTTTTATTTTTTCATGATGAAGGGAGCTCTTGATGAAAATGATGTCTAATGTGAATGTTAATAGGGTGACATGATATCAGGTGCCTTTTTTTCCCCTATGGAATGTGAATTTTGGGAGTCAAGGCCTTTTCTAATCTATTCAAACCCATTGTTTATAAAACCATGTGTGCAAACCTGAACAGCAAGCAATATTGTCACTTTGTTCCTCAAACTAGTTTTCATAAACACGCCGTAAGCAGTGTAGTACTTCAAACAAGAAATCACCTGTCAGGAAACAGAAATAAATGGTGGTTGGGGAGGGGGTGGTTGGAATGGGCAGTTGTCTGAAATATCATTGAGTTGAGAGTCATTAACATTTAGGAGAGTGCTGCTGCTGCTGCTGCTGCTAAGTCGCTTCAGTCGTGTCCGACTCTGTGCGACCCCATAGACAGGAGCCCAACAGGCTCCCCTGTCCCTGGGATTCTCCAGGCAAGAACACTGGAGTGGGTTGCCATTTCCTTCTCCATTGTGTGAAAGCAAAAAGTGAAAGTGAAGTCGCTCAGTCGCATCCGACTTCTAGCGACCCCATGGACTGCAGCCTACCAGGCTCCTCCATCCATGGGATTTTCTAGGCAAGAGTACTGGAGTGGCTTGCTATTGCCTTCTCCGTAGGAGAGTGCAGGTGGAAAAAATTAAAAGTTAGAGGTTGGGTAGATCCAGTCTGTTATTCAAGTCATTCCACAAGTGTTTGAGAACCTTTCCTGTGAAAGGTTCTGTGTTATGTCCTGGGAGGCCCTGGTCTGAAGGATTGTTGTTCATTCGCTCAGTCGTATCCAACTCTTGGCGACCCCATGGACTGCAGCACGCCAGGCTCCCCTGTCCTTCACCATCTCCCGGAGATTGCTCAAACTCGTGTCCATTGAGTTGGTGATTCCATCCAACCATATTGTCCTCTGTCATCCCCTTCTCCTGCTTTTGATCCTTCTCAGCATCAGGGTCGTTTCTAATGAGTTGGTTCTTCACATCAGGTGGCTACAGAATTGGAGTTTCAGCTTCAGCATCAGTCCTTCCAATGAATATTCAGGGCTGATTTCCTTTAGGATTGACTGGTTGGATCTCCTTGCAGTCCAAGGGAGTCTCAAGAGTTCTCAAACAGCACAGCTTGAAAGCATCAATTCTTCTGCGCTCAGCTTTCTTATGGCCCAGCTCTCACATCCATACATGACCACTGGAAAAATCATAGCCTTGACTAGATGGACCTTAGTCGGCAAAGTAATGTTTCTACTTTTTAATATGCTGTCTAGGTTGGTCATAGCTTTTCTTCCAAGGAGCAAGCCTCTTTTAATTTCATGGCTACAGTCACCATCTGCAGTGATTTTGGAGCCCAAGAAAATAAAGTCTGTTGAGGCAGCTGTAAATCTGGAGAGAAATGTGTACACAGGACAGTGGGCAGAGAGGTCAGTGGATAGAGAGAGGGTACACTCTACCATAAAGGGTGAGGGAAAGCTTCTTCAAAGAGCTGAGTCTTAACATGCAAGATGCCAAAGAAGACCAGAAGCATTGGAGATGCTGGCAAGCAGTTGTGTACGTATGATGTGTTGTAATATATCATTACAACTTCAAAGATGCCAAAGGCTTTAACAGCGATAAAGATAGAAATGATGACATCATTCCTTGAGGTTAAACAATATCATTTTATTTTACATTTTAAAAACAATTAAAAATTTTTTGTCTTTAGTTTTTTTCTTCTAGTTTTATTGAGATAGAATGTACATACGGTACTGTATAAGGTGTACAGTGTAATGATTCGACTTACATACTTCATAAAATGCTTACCACAATAAGTTAATGACCACCCGTCATCATATAGAGAGAAAATTAAAGAAATAGAAAAAAAAACTTGTGATGAGAACTCATAGAATTTATCATCTTAACTTTCATGTGTAACATATAGCAGTATAAATTATATTTACCATGTTATACTTTCCATCCCTAGTAGTTACTTATAATTGGAAGTTTGTACTTTTTGACTATCTTCCCCCAGCCACTCCCCTTCCCATAGTCACAGATTGGATCTCTTTTTCTATGAGATTGTTTGTTTTGAGGTGCAGGTAAAAAGATCCTGATGCTGGGAGGGATTGGGGGCCGGAGGAGAAGGGGACAACAGAGGATGAGATGGCTGGATGACATCACCGACTCGATGGACGTGAGTTTGGGTGAACTCCGGGAGTTGGTGATGGACAGGGAGGCCTGGCGTGCTGCAATTCATGGGGTCGCAAAGAGTTGGACACGACTGAGCGACTGAACTGAACAACATCACTGTGTTAGTTCCTGTTACACAGCATAGTTTTAAAAACTTCATTTTACATTTTAAAAATATTTATTTATTTTGGCTGTGCTGGGTCTTCACGGCTGCGTGGGCTTTTCTCCAGCTGCACTGAGCAGGAGCTACTCTCTGGTTGCAGTGTGTGGGCTTCTCATTGCGGTGGCTTCTCTCGTTGCAAAGCATGGGCTCTAGGGCACACGGGCATTAGTAGTTGCAACTCCCAGGCTCTAGAGCACAGGCTCAATAGTTACGGGGTATGGGCTTAGTTGCTCCGTGGCATGTGGGTTCTTCCAGGACCAGGGATTGAACCCATGACTCCTGCATTGGCAGGCAGACTCTCCACCACAGAGCCATCACGGAAGCCCCAATTTTACATTTTTAAGTACAAAACTAATTTTCACAATGTAAATGAAAAAGAGAATACTACTTAAGAGTTTGTATTGTAGAATGCATAATTATTGATAGTCATATTCATCTTTGTTTTTGGCTTCCATTATATTCTGGGGGTGTTGAATAGGTATCTTGCCTTATATTGTATGATTTCATGTGTTAGATGATTTGTGAGGCGTATACACAAAGTTTATCTGTAGGTTTGATGTGTGTTTACCATGTGGGTAGCAGGGGTTTAAGAGGAGAGGAAATGCGTGTATAATGTGCAGTTGTTTTCCTATTATAATGAAAGTCATTCATGGACTCTGCAAGCTGCATGATATCCATCACAGCCTGTGCGCTCCACTTCAGTCTCTGGAGTGCAGTGTAAGGAGACAGATGCCCATGAATAATCTGGAATGCTTTGCACATTTTTCTCTCTTGATGTGTGTGTGTGTATGTAATTGAAGCCTTTAATAGAGCATATGCTAAACAGGGTGTTCTTCTCCCAGAATGGTTCCTGTATCAGAAAGAAAAAATGTTCCAAGGTTGAGCTAGTTTGCAGTTGGGTTGAAGTGAGGACATCAAGCATTACCTGTATTCATCACAGTGAACTTTTTGTTTCTACTTCACTGTCAGGCTTTCTTTGATACTCTGAAAACTTGCTGGTAAGAAAAAAAACCTTGCAAGAAGCTTAGGGATAATTTGGGTTCAGGTGTTAGGTCTATAGAAAACCTTCTGGACTTTCAGAAGGAGCTTGAAGTGTTTTGTAGGGTGTGGGTTAGTATTGGATAGGTGCTAATGAGTCTACCTGGGATTCTGGCAAAGTAATCTCTACTTTTTGTGCTTTGTCCTTTCCAGAAAACATTTTCCCCCCACATGTGTACATTTGAGTTGTGAAATAAAATACACGATGACCTCCACAGCTCCAAATTGACCTTGAAAATGCCTTCTCTTCCTTTCCACCCCTATCCCCCTGTTCTGAATTGTTACCCTCATAGCCTCCTAGCTGGTCTCCCAAGTTCCTCTTTGCTTTTCTACAGTCCCGCCTCCACGTAGGGAGGCAGGAGATGCTTTTATGACACAAATTGGTTATGTTACTTCCCTGCTGGAATTCTCAGATTCCTTCCCTTTGTACCCAGGTTAGGGCGTGAGAATCCCCAGAAAGGCCTGCCTGGATGGACCTCTGCTTCCTTCCCATCCTGGTTCTCTGACGGTCATCTTCTTGCTTTCCTTCCTCTGATTGCAGCTACCCTTCGTGGGTTTCTCGCCTGTGACAGGTTCTTTTTTCTGCCTGAGAACTTTCGCACTGCTGTTCCTCCTGGGGATACTCTTATCCCCACTGTTCACCTGCCTAAGTTTCCAATCTTCCTACTTTCAGATTCAATTTAATTTCCTCAAGGAGGCTGTTGCCCCATTCTCCGTCTAAATCAGGGCTGCCTTTTATATTCCATCATGGAACTCAGGTTTTCACCTTATGCCCCATGTTACATGCAAGTTTTATATTTATGCAAGCAATTATTCATCTCAAGCTCTTCTGTTAGACCAAGAGCCCTGTGAAGGCGAGGATCACATCTCATTCACTCCTGTATCCACAGCACCTAATATAGTTTCTGGGACCAAGTAAGCACACAGTAAATAAATTAATAATTGGATAATAGAAAGAATGAGTGCTTCCTTTTTTAAAAATGTTTTTTATTGTGTTAAAAGTCACATAATGTGAAACATACTATTTTAACCATATTTAACTGTACGTTTCAGTGACTCTAAGCACAGGAATGAGTAATTCTTAATTTCAGCACTTTGGTTTTTAGTTTTTTCTTTAGTAATTCAGGCCTCTTGTGCATTGTACCCATGACTAGCTACAATATTGTCAGTCTTCTAATAGTATAAAGTACTTGTGGATGTCAATATAGTTTATAAAATTGATAGCATATATACATATATATATAATGATACGTATTTTGTCATTATATATAGTTTCAATGAGACAGAATTAAAATAACATAAGATTCCCCATTCAGCCTTTTTAAAGTGTAAATTTCAGTGTTTTTAGTGTATTTACATTGTAGGGTTCCTCTCACCACTATCTTACAGGGAACATTTTCATCAGCCCCTAAAGAAACCCATTACCTGTTAGTAGTCAGTGCTCATTCCCTGGTAGCTGGGATGATACAGAATCTGCCTGCAGTGCAGGAGACAGAGTTCACTCCTTGGGTCAGTAAGATTCCCTGGAGAGGGAAATGGCAACCGACTCCAGCGTTCTTGCCTGGAGAATTCCATGGAGAGAGAAGATCGGCGGGCTTTTAAAGTCCATGGGATGGCAAAGAGTCAGACACGAGTGAGTGACCGACACTGTCTAGGTTCATCCAACTCATAGCAGATATTGGTGCTTCATTCTTTTTTATTACAGAATAATGTTCCATTCTGTGGATTTACATTCTGTTCATGCTTTCATCAGTGGATGGTTATTTGGGTTGTCTCTACTTTTTTGATTATTATGAATAGCACTGCTGTGAACGCTCTGGGAGAACATAACTTTTTATTGTTTTTATTATTATTGATTTTTGTTACACATTTAAACAGTTTCTTAAACAACCTAATGAGATGAAGTTACACTCACATCATTCCAAATTCACTTCTAATTTGTGATAATATGCCCTTTTTATATAATCATAAGTAGTATGCTTTTTCTCTTAAAGACCTTTTTACCCACCATTATTTTGCATGCATATTTTATATTTGAATGTCATCTGCCTATGTATTGTTTTAATAATTGCATAGTATTCATTTGAGTGTGGTTTGCTGAAACTATATCCACTCATAGGGATTTGGGTTTTGTGCCCCTAGGAAATCCCCTGGTACAGGTTTCTCAGTGTATTATTTGCCAAGAGTGGAATGAGGACAGTAGGAACAGTCTTCATAAGGATTCTAATAATGTGGTATCTTTCAGTATTGGAGGGCTTCTCATATGGCCCAGGGTTTAGAGAAACTCTTTATAGTCCCAGAGAGCAGCAATGGAGGGACTGCAGAGGAGAAGATCTTGGCTCCATGTAGAGAAGTTCTTTCCCACAATTATCCCTGTTGTGGGGCTTCCCGGATAGTGCCAGTGGTAAAGAACCCACCTGCCAACGCAGGAGACATAAGAGACACGGGTTCAATCCCTGGGTCAGGAAGATCCCCTGAAGAAGGGCATGGCCACCCACTCCAGTGTTCTTGCCTGGAGAATACCATGGATGGAGGAGCCTGGCAGGCTATAGTCCATGGGGTTGCAAAGAATCAGACACGACTGAAGTGACTTAGGGCACACACATCCCTGTTACAGAAAAGAAATTAGTGGATGACAGGTGTTTTATGCAGAGTCAGGGTGACTCTTGTCAGTGGAGACACGAAGGTGTTTCAGGCATCTGAGGGGAGAATAGACTAGAATGGGGCTTGGATTTCTTCTGAGCCCAGTACCCGGCTACCCCAAGCTTCCTGCTTCTGATGCTGAGAGCTCACTCTGTTCCTTGGCAATCCATGACCACCTGGACAGCTCTAGACATTAGGAAGTTTGCTTTATATTGAGTCAAAATCTGGCTCACTGTTGTTTCTAGTAGTTGCTTCTAGCTCTGTCCTGTGGGATGTTCCCCACTACATCAACCCTCCTTCCAGAAAATGGCCCTCTGGCCACCTCTGTAACCCTTTCCTACTACCCAAGTGGTTGGCTTTTCACTGCCTGTTCTAGCAACCAATCAGTGGCTTGGTTTTAAGTTCTTTTATATCCTGGTTACTTTTCATTAAAACAAACTAACAAACATGTGATTACTCTAGGTTTTGTTGAACTCAGGGGGAGTAAAGTTTGCTAACTATTTTTCAAATTTAAATATCATCCAGCCACAGCTCAGTGGCCTTCTGGGTAGCTGACTGTGGAAGGGAACATGAAGTTGTCTCTACACATTAAGCTGCAAAGTCGGGTCTCGCTGCCTTTTCCTTGAGTGATAGTATCGTACACTTTGCTTTGTTAAGTGTTATCTCATTGGATTTAGGGCTTCCCAGGTGGCTCCGTGGTGAAGAATCTGCCTGCCAATGTAGGAATTTCAAGAGATCCAGGTTCCCTGGGTCAGGAAGATCCCTTGGAGAAGAGCATGGCAACCCATTCCAATTTTCTTGCCTGGAGAATCCTATGGACAGAGGAGCCTGGACGGCCACAGTCCATGGATCTAGCTTCTTGCCCACCGCCCCGCCTCCCCCTGGATTTAACTTCTTACACACGCTCACCCAACCCCTTAGTGGATTTACCTTGTTGCTTAATCCCTAGCTCTGTTCTCTGGGGTTCTGATGCATACCTGCTGTTCCTCTCAGCCAGGTACCATCCACAGCCTTGCCCTCTGCTATTACTTCATCCGTGATCTCATCCAAGAAAGAAACTGAATTAGGCGGATGTGACTTCTTAGTAGCTTAAGTCACTTTGCCTTCATCTCTCAAGCTCTCCGTCCTGATAAAGATATACTAGTTCCCTCAGCTTGGTGCCAGCTACCATTTGATAAACTTGCCCTCTGTCACCTCTCCCGATAGCTCATCAAAGACAAAAATGAAGTAGTCTGTGAGTGATTGAGTGAATCCTTGCACTGATTGATGATTTCCTTTTCTAGGTTCATACAAAATTCCATTTTAGAATCTTGCCTGGAATGAATGTCAGACCCACCAGCTTATAATTCAAAATTCCACACCCCCATTTGAAAATAGCGACCTCATTTGCGAGATCTGCCATAGAGATTCACAGAATCGAGAAGACTGGCTTTGTGCCGGTCGCTATCATCATACTGTCAGCACTGAGTGTTATTTATATCTTCTTTCATCGTTATTAAAAAAAAACAGAACACATTTTCAGGTGATAATAGTGTATTGCCTTTTGATTCCATAATAGGAAAAATATAGAAATCAGCCACTGTTAATATTTGAGTTTATTTCCTTCTGACTTTTTTTCTTTGTATGAATGTTCAAACTTTTTATTTGCTTGTTTAGAAATTAAGGATTTCTCAATTCAGTTTTGTACTGTGGCTGTTTTCATTTACCCTATTGTGGTCTTTGAAAACATGCTTTTAGAAGACTATGTGATTTTCTTTTATCATATGGATATGTCATTATCACATTAAGCATTTCCCCATAAGGCTGTTCCATTAATATAATGATAAATGTCTTATTTATTATTTGCATATGTGATTACTCCCTCAGGATAGAGCCCTAAATGGGCCCTAGATGAAATTACTGTGTCTCAGAAGATGAACAATTTTATGGCTCATATGTGTTGCCTAATGACATTCCAAAAACATTATATTAAGTTTCAGAAATGGAGTACAATGTCTCTCTCACTGTACCATTGCTTTATTATATAAAAAATATTTGTTAAAGGGGGATAGTGCTTCTTTAGTTCATTGTATGTAGTTTTTTTTATTTCTAGTAAGTTGAAATCTTCGAAATTAAGTTGATTGACCATTTTGTTACTTTTCTGAATTGTCTATTTGTATCTTCTACCATTTGAAAATTCTTGCTTTTATGTGTATGTATAGTCTGTGTGTGTATAATGTTTATATTTATTTTAAAAATAGCTTTCAGTTCAGTTTAGTCGCTAAGTCATGTCCAACTCTTTGCAACCCCATGAACCGCAGAACACCAGGCCTCCCTGTCCGTCACCAACTCCCGGAGTCCACCCAAATCCATGTCCATTGAATCAGTGATGCCATGCAACCATCTCATCCTCTGTCATCCCCGTCTCCTCCTGCCCCCAATCCCTCCCAGCACCAGAGTCTTTTCCAATGAGTCAACTCTTCGCATGAGGTGGCCAAAGTACTGGAGTTTCAGCTTTAGCATCAGTTCTTCCAAAGAACTGATCCTTCCAGGACTGATCTCCTTTAGAATGGACTGGTTGGATCTCCTTGCAGTCCAGGGGACTCTCAAGAGTCTGCTCCAACACCACAGTTCAAAAGCATCAATTCTTTGGCGCTCAGCCTTCTTCACAGTCCAACTCTCACATTCATACATGACCACTGGAAAAACCATAGCCTTGACTAGATGGACCTTTGTTGACAAAGTAGTCTCTGCTTTTTAATATGCTGTCTAATTTGGTCATAACTTTCTTTCCAAGGAGTAAGTGTCTTTTAATTTCATGGCTGCAATCACCATCTGCAGTGATTTTGAAGTCCCCAAAAATAAAGTCTGACACTGTTTCCACTGTTTCCCCATCTATTTCCCATGAAGTGATGGGACCGCATGCCTTGATCTTCGTTTTCTGAATGTTGAGCTTGAAGCCAACTTTTTCACTCTCCTCTTTCACTTTCATCAAGAGGCTCTTTAGTTCTTCCTCACTTTCTGCCATAAGGGTAGTGTCATTTGCATATCTGAGGTTATTGATATTTCTCCCAGCAATCTTGATTCCAGCTTGTGCTTCCTCCAGCTCAGCGTTTCTCATGATGTACTCTGCATATAAGTTAATGAGCAGGGTGACAATATACAGCCTTGACGTACTCCTTTCCTGATTTGGAACCAGTCTTTTGTTCCATGTCTACTTCTAACTGTTGCTTCCTGACCTGCATACTCATTTCTCAGGAGGCAGGTCAGGTGGTCTGGTATTCCCATCTCTTGAAGAATTTTCCACAGTTTGTTGTGATCCACACAGTCAAAGGCTTTCGCCCTTGTCAAATAAAGCAGAAATAGATATTTTTCTGGAACTCTCTTGCTTTTTCGATGATCCAGCGAATGTTGGCAATTTGATCTCTGGTTCCTCTGCCTTTTCTAAAACCAGTTTGAACATCTGGAAGTTCATGGTTCACGTATTGCTGAAGCCTGGCTTGGAGGATTTTAAGCATCACTTTACTAGCATGTGCTGCTGCTGCTAAGTCACTTCAGTTGTGTCCGACTCTGTGTGGCCCCATAGATGGCAGCCACCAGGCTCCCCCATCCCTGAGATTCTCCAGGCAAGTACACTGGAGTGGGTTGCCATTTCCTTCTCCAACTAGCATGTGAGATGAGTGCAATTGTGCGGTAGTTTGAGCATTCTTTGGCATTGCCTTTCTTTGGGATTGGAATGAAAACTGACCTTTTCCAGTCCTGTGACCACTGCCGAGTTTTCCAAATTTGCTGGCGTATTGAGTGCAGCACTTTCACAGCATCATCTTTTAGGATTTGAAATAACTCAACTGGAATTCCATCACCTCCACTAGCTTTATTTGTAGTGATGCTTCCTAAGGGCCACTTGACTTCACATTCCAGGATGTCTGACTCTAGGTGAGTGATCACACCATCGCTGAGATGGAATTTACATACTATAAAATTTACTCTTTTTAAGTTGCAATTCTGTGCTTTTTTGGTGTGTATTCACAGTTACATAACCATTACAGTTATCTTAATTCCACAGCATGTCATCATTCTAAGAAGAAACTCCTTACCCTAAAGTCATTCTCCATTTCTCCCTTGCCCCTGCTATCCCCGGCAATCATTAATGTACTTTCTGTCTTTATGTATTTCCCTTTTCTGAACATTTCATATAAGTTGAATCATGCAATATGTAGTCCTTTGTGGCTTGCTCTTTTTACTTAGCATAATGTATTAAGGTTTATTCAAGTTTGTAGTATGAACTAGTTCAGTTCAGTTCAGTTCAGTTGCTCAGTCGTGTCCGACTCTTTGCGACCCCATGAATTGCAGCACGCCAGGCCTCCCTGTTCATCACCATCTCTCGGAGTTCACTCAGACTCACATCCATCGAGTCAGTGATGCCATCCAGCCATCTCATTCTCGGTCGTCCCCTTTTCCTCCTGCCCCCAATCCCTCCCAGCATCAGAGTCTTTTCCAGTGAGTCAACTCTTCGCATGAGGTGGCCAAAGTACTGGAGTTTCAGCTTTAGCATCATTCCTTCCAAAGAAATCCCAGGGTTGATCTCCTTTAGAATGGACTGGTTGGATCTCCTTGCAGTCCAAGGGACTCTCAAGAGTCTTCTCCAACACCACAGTTCAAAAGCATCAATTCTTCGGCGATCAGCCTTCTTCACAGTCCAACTCTCACATCCATACATGACCACAGGAAAAACCATAGCCTTGACTAAACGGACCTTAGTCGGCAAAGTAATGTCTCTGCTTTTGAAAATGCTATCTAGGTTGGACATAACTTTTCTTCCAAGGAGTAAGCGTCTTCTAATTTCATGGCTGCAGTCANCTGAGGTTATTGATATTTCTCCCGGCAATCTTGATTCCAGCTTGTGTTTCTTCCAGTCCAGCGTTTCTCATGATGTACTCTGCATATAAGTTAAATAAGCAGGGTGACAATATACAGCCTTGACGGACTCCTTTTCCTATTTGGAACCAGTCTGTTGTTCCATGTCCAGTTCTAACTGTTGCTAGTATGAACTAGTACTTCGCTTCTTTTTCTCCATTCTGTGGATATATCAGGTTTTGTTTTTCAGGTGTTGGACATTTGTGCTGTTCCTGTTTTTTGCTATTACAAGTAACGCTGCTATGAACTCCTATGTGGAAATTTTTGTGTGGGCATATGTTTTTATTTCTTTTAGGTGGAATTTCAACTCCTTTGAGTGAAATTGCTGTCATATGGCAATCCTTTGTTTAACATTTTGAGGAACTGCCAAACTGTTTTCTGGAAGTTACTGCACCATTTTAAGATCCCAGCAACAGTGTGTGAAGGTTCCAACTTTTTCCCATCTCTGCCAGCACTTGTTATTGTCAGTGTCTTTTATTCATCCTAGGAGGTGTGAAGTGGTAATCATCATGGCTTTGGTTTGCATTTCCCGAATGGCATCACTGACTCGATGGACATGAATCTGAGTGAACTCCGGGAGTTGGTGATGGACAGGGAGGCCTGGCGTGCTGTGATTCATGGGGTCGCAAAGAGTCGGACACGACTGAGCGACTGAACTGAACTGAACTGAATGACTAATTATGTTGAGCATCTTTTCATGTGTTTAATGACCATTTGTGTATCTTTGAAGATCTGTCTATTCAAATCATTTGTTCATTTTTAATTGGGTAATTTGTCTTTTTAATTATTGAGTGGCAAAACTTCTTTATACATTATGGATATAAGTCCGTAATCCGTATAATAAGTAATCCAATATAAGTCCGTAAGAGGTGTGACTTGCACATGTCTTCTCCCAGTCTGTTAGTTTTTTTTTTTCACTGTCTTGATGGTGTCCTTTGAACACAAGGGCTTTCCTGGTGGTTCAGATGGTAAAGAATCTGCCTGCTAATACAGAAGACCCAGGTTCAATCCCTGGGTCAGGAAAATCCCCTAGAGAAGGAAATGGCTACCCCTGCAGTATTCTTTCCTGAAGGATTCCATGGACAGAGGCGCCTGATGGGCTGCAGTCCATGGGGTCACAAAGAGTCGGACAAGACTGAGTGACTTACACTTTTTTTTTTTTGAATGCAAAAGTTTTGAATTTTGATGATGTCAACCTTACCCAGTTTTTCTTTTGTCACTTGTGCTTTTGGTGTCATATCCATGGGTGTTTTTTTAAAAACTCCTTTTTTTCTGATTAAAAACGTAATACAGAAAATTTAGTTCAAAAAAGCAGAAAGAAAATGAAAGCCGTGCATAATCTCAACACCCAAGAACCACTGTTAACTTTGTATCTGTTGCAAGCCGTTTTCTTTGATAGCTCAGTTGGTAAAAAATCCTCCTGCAATGCAGGAGACCCCGATTCGATTCCTGGGTCAGGAATATCCCCTGGAGAAGGCTACCCACCCCAGTATTCTTGGAATTTCCTTGTAGCTCAGCTGGTAGAGAATCTGCCTGCAAAGTGGGAAACCTGGGTTCGATCTCTGGATTGGGAAGATCTCCTGGAGAAGGGAAAGGCTACCCACTCCAGTGTTCTGGCCTAGAGAATTCCATGGACGGTATAGTCCATGGGGTTGCAAAGAGTCAGACATGACTGAGCAACTTATCTTTATATAAACTTTATAAACTATATATATATAACTTTTCTTTGTATAAAAATAGGAAAGCAACATAAAACAAAATTAGGTCTCTTTTATTTCTCTGTGTGTGTAATTTTGGAAAGTGAGAACCTGTGTTTTGTATCTAATAGCATACCATAAATGCATTTCTTACCTTATTAAACTTTCTTCTGAAAACTGATCTGTCGTCACTACACGATCTCACGTTGTGTGGAGGCATTATAAGTTGTTTAGGGTTAGAAGGCAATCACTTCTCCATGGGTCTTAAACATTTCTGCACTTTTGCTCTGAAGTTATCTTTTTCAAGGGTGATTTTGTAGTGAATCACCTTGGAAGAAAGACACAGTTCCTCCCCTGGGCAAAGGGCTGATTTGTTTGCTGTCTGGGATAAGAAAGACAATATTTTCCTCAGGGGCAGAGGTTGTTCATGCTTGTTAGCAGCCCTCTTACAAGACTGGCTTGTGGGCAGCTCTGGGCTCTGAGTTCCTCATCTGGGAGCCGCTGTGTGCAAGGCCTGCACTGGGGACTCTTTTCCCATAGACTGGGGAGGGGGCGAGGGGAGGGGGTGAGGGGAGAGGGGGGGGGGGGGGGGGTGAGGGGAGGGGGTAGGCGCCTGGCACAGGCCTGGGGCCCTGCGTTCTGGGTTGCAGAGAGTCACGGAGTCCAAGTTCCTGACCCTGGAGTCTTGTGTCTTCTGTCAGCATCCTTGATACCACGGATGATACTAACTTGTGAGGTTGCAAGCAGATGAACATTTCAGACATTTTACAGCTTTTAACTAAGTTTATCCTAGGCTTCAAAATCACTGCAGATGATGATTGCAGTCATGAAATTAAAAGATGCTTACTCCTTGGAAGGAAAGTTATGACCAACCTAGACAGCATATTAAAAAGCAGAGACATTACTTTGCCAACAAAGGTCCATCTAGTCAAGGCTATGGTTTTTCCAGTGGTCATGAATGGATGTGAGAGTTGGACTATAAAGAAAGCTGAGCACCAAAGAATTGCTTTTGAACTGTGGTGTTGGAGAAGACTCTTGAGAATCCCTTGGACTGCAAGGAGATCCAACCAATCCATCCTAAAGGAAATCAACTCTGAATATTCATTGGAAGGACTGATGTTGAAGCTGAATCTCCAATACTGTGGCCACCTGATGCGAAGAGCTGACTCATTGGAAAAGACCCTGATGCTAGGAGGGACTGGGGGCAGAAGGAGAAGGGGACGACAGAGGATGAGATGGCTGGATGGCATCACTGACTCAATGGACATGGGTTTGGGTAAACTCCAGGAGTTGGTGATGGACAGGGAGGCCTGGCATGCTGTGGTTCATGGGGTCGCAAAGGGCTGGACATGACTGAGCGACTGAACTGAACTGATTCCTTAAAATATCTGATATTTATTTGCTTCCATTTTGTCCTAGAACAAATAACTGTGATAAACATCAGTGAATTTAAATTGTTGGGCAGATCTCTCTGTCGCCTCAGCTTAAACTTCTGAAGTGTGTTTGTGGGTTCCGTTTCTATATATACCGTAAAGATTTTTTACGTCATCTGCTACATTTGCCGTTGGAGTTGTGTCGGCTTTACCACTGTAAGCAGGGGAACTTTTTTTCTTTCTTCTTATGAGAATGATATATGAAGTGTTGTTGTTCAGTCGCTGAGTCATGTCCAGCTCTTTGCAACCCCGTGGACTGCAGCACGCCAGACTTCCCTGTCCTTCACCATCTCCAAACTCATGTCCGTTGAGTCAGTGATGCCATCCAACCATCTCATCCTCTGGGACCCCGTCTCCTCCTGCCCTCAATCTTTCCCAGCATCAGGGTCTTTTCCAATGAGTCGGCTCTTCACATCAGGTGGTCAAAGTATTAGAGCTTCAGCAAGTGTGGTTTCTTACTAATTTATATAGCTTTGCTTGTGAGATTGAATATACTTTTGGTGGCTGCTGTGACAGTAGCAATATACTGATAGTACTGGTGAAAGAAAATCCTTCAGTATACTTTCTGTGTGCTAGGCACTCGGTTCATTAGTCCTTAAAATAACTATTAGGTAGGTATTATTATTATCCCCATTTCACAGATGAGGAAACTGAGGTGAAATGTCAGTCAGCTGCAAGGAGCAGAGGGAGGATTCAGAAGCAGACAGTATAGCAATGATTGCGTTCTCAACTCCGCTGTCTCGCATTTGGATGTTAGGAGCAGGAGAGAAGGTGGTCTGGGTTCCCAGTGCTTTGCACTCTCAGCCCTCCTCACATTCTTGCCCTGAGCGAAGGTATCAGACATTCCTCTCATTTTTTCTTATTATTGCAAGTTGGTTTTGTCAAAAAAACCAAGGTCAGCCTTTTGTTTTGGTTTGAATCTGTGTAAAGACTGTCAATCCTAAAGAAAATCAACTGTGAATATGCACTGGAAGGAGTGATGCTGAAGCTCCAATACTCTGGCCACCTGATGTGAAGAGCTGACTCATTGGAAAAGACCCTGATGCTGGGACAGATTGAGGGCAAGAGAAGAGGGTGACAGAGGATGAGATGTTTGGATGGCATCACTGACTCAATGGACATAAGTTTGAGCAAACTCTGGGAGATAGTGAAGGACGGGGAGGCCTGGCGTGCTGCAGTTTGTGGGTCTGCAAAGAGTCAGACAGGACTTAGCGGCCAAACAACAACAAGGACAGATTATTGCCCAGTTGTTAAGGGCTGTTCCATTGCCCAATATTTGACGATATTGGGGAGGTAGCCTGTGTAATCAAGTACATGATCTCACTTCAGAAGCAAGGCTGATAAGTTTATTACGGTGAAACACACCACTTAAGGGATGTGTGTATAGTTATGGCTTATTTGTATTGTTGTATGGCAGAAACCAACAAAACATTGTAAAAAATTAAAAAAAAAATAGAAAAAAATGTATAGCTGTAGCAGTTACATTTTCTTTAGTTTTCTGAGTTGTGGCTAAGTGGGAGTTGTGGTCAAGCATTCCTCGAAACCACCTATGTGTGTTGAAATCCTCACTTCTATAGGTTTAGCAAAAGTGTAATTGAAGTCTGGGTTGTCTGTGGGTACAGAGCACATACTGTGTCGTAGACCATAAGGATCCCTATTCATTTTATACTGTGCCAGAAAGCAGGTGAAAGTGAAAGTTGCTCAGTCGTGTCGACTCTTTGTGACCCCATGGACTATACAGTCCATGGAATTCTCTAGGCCAGAATACTGGAGTGGGTAGCTTTTCCCTTCTCCAGGGGATCTGCCCAACCCAGGGATCAAACCCAAGTCTCCTGCATTATGGGGGGATTCTTTACCAGCTGAGCCACAAGGGAATTCCAAGAATACTGGAGTGGGTAGCCGATCCCTTCTCCAGTGGAATGCAAGCAGATTCTTTACCAACTGAGCTATCAGGGAAGCCCTTTCTAATTAGGGGGACCCACTCCAGTACTCTTGCCTGGAAAATCCCATGGACGGAGGAGCCTGGTAGGCTGCAGTCCATGGGATCGCACAGAGTCGTACACGACTGAAGCGACTTAGCAGCAGCACACTGTATGTGTGTGTGTCATGGTGAAAATTCTATGAAGAGAAATGGCACAATATAAGGAGGAGAGGGATGCTGGTGGGAGTGAGTTAGGATGGGTCTGTTTGATATAGGCTGATCATACAGCCTTCCTGATAAAGTGACATTTGAGCAGAGGCCTGCAAGTGAGGGAGCCGATTACCCGCTCACCTGAGGACAGCAGAGGGTCTGGAAGTAGGTGCCTGCTTGGAGTCTTCGAGCAGGAGCAGGAAGCCAGGTGGGTGAGGGGCAGGGATGGGGTAGCTGTGGGGAGCGAGCTTTAAGCAGGGGCAGGGACTGTCACTCTGCCTGTGGGGAGATCCACAGAAGGGATCCGAGCTCTGGCTTACCTTTAACAAGATCTTGGGCAAAAATAAACTGGATGCAGGTGGGAGGGTAGGCAAAGATAGAAGGGATGAGGGTAGCAATGGAGATGGAAATAAACCAAATATATTTAAAAGTAGAGTGGTAAGGATTTACTAATAGAGTAGATAAGAGAGGAGAGAAAAAGAGGCATCAAGGAGAGCACCTAGGTTATTTGCTCCAGCCTGGAAGGGTGGATAGCTGAGATGGGAAGAGCCGCAGGAGGAGATTGGAAGTGAGGGGAGGGGGACCCTGGGGCTCAGTTTTGGACACACCGAATTGGAGATGCCTGTTAGGCACACATCTTTCCTTAGTAGGATGGAGGCATCCCCTTGAGGAACTGCAGAAGGACAATATGAGAGTGCATACTTTTTGAAAATAGAGCTATTTCTTTTTTTATCACTTTCTAAAGATCTCAAATCCTTTAGAAAGTAGTCTGATGTGAATAAAGTCAGTCATTAAATACAAATTCTGAAAACTTTCTCATAAACCATATATGCTTGTATGTTAGGTCAGAGTTCCCTATGGATTTCATTGCATCTAAGGACTAACACCAAATTATTTTCAGTTGAATATTGAATTATGTGTCTTGTATGTAAATAATAATATATTTATTTTTGTTGTTTAGTTGCTAAGTCATGTCTGACTCTTTTGTAACCCCGTGTACTATAGCCTGTCAGGCTTATTCCCAGTAGCTTAATTTTTTTTTCCCACCTTCATTTATCATTTATCAAGATGAACTGTAAATAGATACATTTTCCATCATGAGAGGAATGTAATATTTAAAGGTGTGCTAGATGATTCCTTTGTAATATGAAAGATTCTGCTGTGCTTTCTCTGGTTCAGTATTTGCACCTGTTTTCAAAAAGCAAACAAGTACCTTTATAATTCCACAATAATAACAAAATCCAAGCAGCTCAATTAAAAACTGGGCAAAGACTTGAATAGACATTTCTCCAAAAAAGACATCCAGATGGCCAGTAAACACCTGAAAAGATGTCCAACATCACTGTTAGGGAAATGCAGATCAAAACCACAGTCGAATACCACTTCATACCCATTAGATGGTTACTGATAACAAACAAACAAAAATAAGTTTTGGCAAGGATGTAAAGAAGTTGGAACTCTTGAGCATGGCTGGTGGAAATGTAAAATGGAGCAGCTGCTGTGGATAAGTTTGGCGGTCCCTCAAAAACTTAAATACAGAATTACTGTGAGGGTCCAGCAATTCTGTTCTTACATATATGCCCCAAAGAATTAAAAACAGGGACGCAAATAGACACTTGTATGCCTATGTTCATAGCTGACTAGTCACAATCAATTGCTATAGAATCATACAGAGGAATTTCACTACCCTGAAAATCCTGTGTCCCACTTACTCATACCTCCCATCCCAGCCCCTGGCAATCTCTGATATTTTTGTGTCTTCACAGTTTTATCTTTCTCAGAATGTCATACAGTTGGAATCATCCATTAGGTAGCCTTTTCCGTTTGGTTTCTTTCACCTAATAATATGCATCTAAGGTTCCTCCATATCTTTTCATGACTTGATAATTCATTTCTCTTTAGTGCTGAATACTATTTCATTGTGTGCATGTATCACAGTTTACTCACTGACTTACTGAAGAACATCTTAGTGGCTTCCAAGTTCTGGCAATTATGAATAAAGCTGTTATAGACTTCTGTGTACAGGTTTTTGTGTGAATGTAAATTTTCAGCTCCTTTGAGTTCCCTGGTGGCTCAGATGGTAAAGCGTCTGCCTGCAATGCAGGAGACCTGGGTTGGATTCCTGGGTCGGGAAGATCCCCTGGAGAAGGAAATGGCAATCCACTCCAGCATTTTTGCCTGGAAAATCCCATGGACTGAGGAGCCTGTCCATGGGGTCGCAGAGAGTCAGACACGACTGAGCGACTTCACTCGAAGAAAGTAATTGCTCGATTACCTAGTAAGAGCATGTATGGTTTTATAAACCATCAAACTTTCTTCCAACATGACCTTACTATTTTGCATTTCTATCAGGAATGAATGAGAGTTCCAGTTGCTTCACATCCTTGTCAACATTTGGTGTTGTCAGTATTTGTATTCTAATCAGTGTGTAGTGGTAGCTCATTGTTGTTTTAATTTGCATTTCCCTGATGATGTATGATGAGTTCAGTTCAGTCACTCAGTCATGTCCGACTCTTTGCGACCCCATAAATCACAGCACGCCAGGCCTCCCTGTCCATCACCAACTCCCGGAGTTCACTCAGACTCATGTCCATTGAGTCGGTGATGCCATCCAGCCATCTCATCCTCTGTCATCCCCTTTTCCTCCTGCCCCCAATCCCTCCCAGCATCAGAGTCTTTTCCAATGAGTCAACTCTTCACATGAGGTGGCCAAAGTATTGGAGTTTCAGCTTTAGCATCATTCCTTCCAAAGAAATCCCAGGGCTGATCTCCTTTAGGATGGACTGGTTTGATCTCCTTGCAGTCCAAGGGACTCTCAGGAGTCTTCTCCAACACCACAGTTCAAAAGCATCAATTCTTTGGTGCTCAGCTTTCTTCACAGTCCAACTCTCACATCCATACATGACCACAGGAAAAACCATAGCCTTGACTAGACGGACCTTTGTTGGCAAAGTAATGTCTCTGCTTTTCAATATGCTATCTAGGTTGGTCATAACTTTTCTTCCAGTAGGGTATAGGCTTATTTGCCATCTGTATATTTTTGAGGTGTCTGTTAAGGTCTTTGGCTCATTTTTTAATGAGGTTTTTTTTTTTTTTTAATCAGAAATGTCTTTTGCAAATATTTTCTTCCAATCTGTGGCTTGACTTTTCAGTTTTTTTTTTTTTGGCAGTGTCTTTTACAAAGCAGAAGTTTTCAATTTTAATTAGCTCTCACTTATCAATTCTTTCTTTTGTAGATCATGCCTTTGCTGTTGTATTTGAAAAGCACTGCCAAACCATGAAGATTTTCTTCTGTGTTATATTCTAGCCAGTTGTTCATTTTTAATTGTGTCATCTATATTTGTATTGTTGAGTTGTAATAAGTCTTTGTATATTCTGGATACCAGATCTTTATCAGATATATGACTTGTAGATATTTTCTTCCATTTTGTGGGTCATTTTTTTCACTTTCTTATTGTCGTTAGAAGTACAGAAGTTTTTGATTTTGATAAAGTCCAATTTCCCTATTTTTTCTTTGGTTGCTTGTGTTATATGCCATATCTAAGAAACCATTGCCTGCTCCAGGGTCATAAAGAGTTACACTGTGTAGTTCTTTGATCCATTTTGAGTTAATTTTTGTATATGATATGAGATAAAGGTCTACATTCACTCTTTTGCATATGAGATTCCAGTTGTTCCAGCATCCTTTACTGACTTCCTTATTCTCTTTGTCTCCACAACCATGTGAAAAATTATTTCCCTATAGTTGCTCAGACCATAGATGCTTGGGTTTCTTACTGGACTCTTGGTTCTATTCCTTTGATCTCTATCCTTCACTAGTACCACACAGTCTTGATTACTAAAGCAATGTATATGATTTTGAATGAGTCACTTGAGGTCTCCCAAAGCCTTTATTTTTCCATCTGAAACTCATTAAGAGATTAAACAAGAGGATACTTTGAAACACTTAACGTGACATGTAGTAAATATTTGCTGTCTTTATTATATTTATTATCATCATCATTGGAAAAGGAGGTGGTCACAGGTTTGTATGCTGGAAGAACTTTGACAAAATTTGAGAATAAAAACTTTTTTCTTAATCCAAACATTTCATTTGACTTACACATTCACTTCATTTCCTCACCATATGATCCTCTGAAGGTAGTCAGCAAAGAGTCCCTTCCCATCACCCAACTGTAGTTCATATCCATATTGGAGAGCATATTTTTCTTTTATAAAAACATTAATTTCATCAAACACATGGATTTTGGGAAAAGTGTCGAGTTTTGCTCAGGAAGCCCCTGCCGTGGCTTCTGTTCCCTGGAGAAGAAGCCTCCATGACATCATTGAGGACTTCTGAGAGAGAGTTCCCTTTGGAGTGGATGTGTGGGAAGGAAACTGAGAAATACACTGATTTTTCTTTTTTTTAGTGGGTGAAAATAACATGGTTACATTGACGCCTGCATTAAAGCTTTCAGAAGCTTAATGTCTTACAGTGAACACATTATACACCTTGAAATATTTGAACACTTATGAGAAATCAAGACGTGAACACATAACCTCCTACGTTTGTCCATTGGACATTCATTTATTTATTCATGAATTTTAGCATTTGTCACTTGACCTCACAGTATTGACTGATTTGCTTTAGTTTATCACCTCTGTCACATCTCCACAGGCAAACAGTGTCTGAAGTGTTCGTTTTCGCAGAACATATGTACGTATATTTTCTCATCCTTATTTAAAGGTTATTTTTATTGGTTTTTCCATTGTGAATGGGACACACTGTGAAGTATGCATGAAAGTAAACTTCTTGACTGAACGTCCAGGATTTCGTGACTCTGTCCCGTGTGATGGTTCTGTTTTATATTCTTCTATTGCACTCAGAGGGAGGCCAAGAAACTCATTTTGTACCATACTTCTTAGGCCAGGAACAGTCAAAACTATTTTTTTCTAGTGGCCTTTCCCCTAGTGGACAGCGAGTTGAAGCCTTTGGGAGTTAAAGTTACTTCCCAGGACACAAGTCCAACCCTTCCTCCCACAGCCATTTAAAATAGGTTAAAAATAACCCCCACTTAACGTTTTGTGGCAGGCTATGACAGCTTTATAAAAATTGTATGTTTACTTTTCTCCTCTTTTTCATGTATTAAAACACTGCTTATCACAGATTCCCGGAGAAAGAAATTTATTGCCAAGCTCTGAAAGAAAGTCTTGTTCCTCAGGGCGTGTAGCAAAACACAGATGATTTTGAACGTTTGGGGCATCGTTGACTTCCACATGGGAGTGAGCTGTTCAGCCTGTGGGAGTAGTGGTGGTTTATCAAAGGGATTCTACCTTCTTGAGCTGAGCGAGTCAGTTCAAGGACCCTATTCATGACTTTATTCTTCACTTGGACCTTCAACAGCTATTCGTTGAGTGCTCTCTGTAGGTCAGGTGCTGTTTTAGGCCTTGGGGATCCATCTGGTGGTGAATAAGACAAGCTCCCTAGTTTTATGGTACTTACGCTGTAGGAAAGGCATAGGCAAACAAAAAAAAATTGCAATATATATATATAATCACTGTAAGCCAAGACCTTGGAAAATCTTCCACTTTTAGATTTGCCAAATCTTGTTCCCCTTCTTCTCTTGTAAACCTTCCAGTTGCTTCTCATCCACCTCAGCATGCAAACCAATATCCTAAGATCTCCCTGGAACACCTGACAGATGACTGGGTATTTGTGTACATTGTAAATTGATCACAATAAGTCTAGCTAACATCTGTCTTTTAACACGAGCTAGTGCTCCCTGGTTCTAGTGGTTAGGGTTCAGTGCTCTTATATTTATGCTAGTATTTTATTAAAAGTATTTCGCAAGAAAATAGAAACATGGCTTCCAATAAAAATATTATACCTGGGCTTAGTACCAAGTTCACAGATTTTAGTTTTGCAAGGAAAATCAGGCTTTAAAAAGTGAAGCAGCATTGTAACCAAAACTTTAATCCCAAGGATTCTCACAGAACACTACAAATGACTGCATGGAAACTCGTTTGCCAGAAACTGGGAGGACATGGTGGGTTGAATAGTCTCAATTTTTCAAATAAAGAATTTCATGAAGAGCTTTGTAATTACATACGTGCTTATGCTCACTTGTGTCTGTCAATTTGCGACCCTGTGGATAACCTGCCATCTGTCCATGGAATTTTCCAGCAAGAATACCTGTGAGAAAACGAGTGAGTTGCCAGTTTCCATTCCAGCAGATCTTTCTGACCCAGGGATCGAACCTGTGTCTTCTGCTTTGCAGGCTGATTCTTTACCACTGAGCCACCTGGGAAGCCTGTAACTACATATAGCAATTGCATAAAGAGCTTGTGACCTAAAGTTTCTTGAAACCTGTCAGATTCTATACCACCTGGGTAACGTCTTTCCAGTGTGAAGACTAGTTGGGTTAAAAAAAAAAAACAACTTTTAATCAAGTTGTAGAGCGCAGCTTTTCTTTTTACCTGGTGACTTGTGTTCACAGCAGCTTTTAAAAACTGCTTGTTTACCTACAGCTGCATCCTATGCCCCAGCTATGGGGAAGAAAGTCAAAAGTCTTAGCTCCATGGCATTTAGTTTTAGTCTTCACTTTTGCAGAGAAAGCTTTTTTTTTGTTTATTTTTTCATTTGTCCTTATTCCTTATTTCTTGTACTTGCAACATCTTCCAGCATTGAGAATTCCTTACCTCCTTGACTGAAGATTCAAATTCAGTAATAGAGCATTCTTCGTTAATCATATCTGATTCTACCTCTAAGCCCTCACATACTGTTCATACTGTTCATGGGGTTCTCAAGGCAAGAATACTGAATGGTTTGCCATTCCCTTCTCCAGTGGACCACATTCTGTCAGCCCTCTCCACCATAACCCGGCCGTCTTGGGTGGCCCCACACAGCATGGCTTAGTTTCATTGAGTTAGACAAGGCTGTAGTCCTAGTGTGATTAAATTGACTAGTTTTCTGTAATTATGGTTTCAGTGTGTCTGCCCTCTGATGGCCTCTTGCAACACCTACCGTCTAACTTGGTTTTCTCTTGCCTTGGACGTGGGGTATCTCTTCACGGCTGCCCCAGCAAAGCGCAGCCGCTGCTCCTTACCTTGGACAAGGGATATCTCCTCACGGCCGCCCCTCCTGACCTTGAATGTGGAGTAGCTCCTCTCAAGCCTCCTGCACCCGCGCAGCTGCTGCTCCTTGGATGAGGGGTTGCTCCTCTTGGCCACCGCCCCGACCTTGGGCATGGGATAGCTCCTCTTGGCCACCTCCCCTGACGTCGGACATGGGGTAGCTCTTCTCGGCCACTGCCGAGAAAAGGCAAAATGATAGGATATTGAAAGAGGAACTCCCCAGGTCGGTAGGTGCCCAATATGCTACTGGAGATCAGTGGAGAAATAACTCCAGAAAGAATGAAGGGATGGAGCCAAAGCAAAAACAATACCCACTTGTGGATGTGACTGGTGATAGAAGCAAGGTCCGATGCTGTAAAGAGCAATATTGCATAGGAACCTCGAATGTTAGGTCCATGAATTAAGGCAGATTTGAAGTGGTCAAACAGGAGATGGCAAGAGTGAATGTCAACATTCTAGGAATCAGGGAACTAAAATGGACTGGAATGGGTAACTTTAACTCAGATGACCATTATATCTACTACTGTGGGCAGGAATCCCTCAGAAGAAATGGAGTGGCCATCATGGTCAACAAGAGAGTCCGAAATGCAGTACTTGGATGCAATCTCAAAAACGACAGAATGATCTCTTCGTTTCCAAGGCAAGCCATTCAATAGCACAGTAATCCAAGCCTATGCCCCAACTAGTAACGCTGAAGAAGCTGAATTTGAACAGTTCTATGAAGACTTACAAGATCTTTTAGAACTAACACCCCAAAAAGATGTCCTTTTCATTATAGGGGACTGGAATGCAAAAGTAGGAAGTCAAGAAACACCTCGGGTAAAAGGCA
>SJYT01012597.1:0-14090 GCA_006410635.1 Cephalophus harveyi
CCTGGGTGTTCTTTGGAAGGAATGATGCTAAAGCTGAAATTCCAGTACTTTGGCCACCTCATGCGAAGAGTTGACTCATTGGAAAAGACTCTGATGCTGGGAGGGATTGGGGGCAGGAGGAGAAGGGGACGACCGAGGATGAGAAGGCTGGATGGCATCACGGACTCGATGGATGTGAGTCTGAGTGAACCCCGAGAGATGGTGATGAACAGGGAGACCTGGCGTGCTGCAATTCATTGGGTCTCAAAGAGTCGGACACGACTGAGCAACTGAACTGAACTGAACTGATGTTGAGGTAGGTTCCTTCTTGGCCCATTTTTTGAAAAGTTATAATCATGACTGGGTGATTAATTTTGTCAAAGTTTTTTTGCAGCTATTAACATCATATGATTTTTATCTTTCAATTTGTTAATATGGTGTACCACATTGATTGATTTGCATATAGTGAAGAATCCTTGCATTCATGGAATAAACCCAACTTGATTACAATGTATGAGCTTTTTGATATGTTACTGAATTATGTTTGTTAAAATTTTGTTGAGGACTTTTTCATCTATGTTCATCAGTGATATTGGGCTTTAGCTTTCTGTTTTTGTGTGTTATATTTGTCTGATTTTGGTATCAGTTTGATGGTGGCCTCATAGAATGAGTTTAAAGTTTTCCTTCCTCTGCAGTTTTTTGAAAGAGTTTTAGAAGATAGGCATTAGCTCTTCTCTAAATGTTTGATAGAATTCTCCTATAAAGCCATCTGATCCTAAGCTTTTGTTTTTTATGAGATTTTTGATCCTAGCTTCAATTTCAGTGCTTGTGGTTGGATTGTTCATAATTTCTATTTCTTCCTGGTTCAGTCCTTGGAAGGTTGAACTTTTCTAAGAATCTGTCCATTTCTTTCAGGTTATCCATTTTATTGTGATATAGTTGTTCATAATAGTCTCTTATAATCCTTTGTATATCTGTATTGTCTGTTGTAACCTCTCCTTTTTCATTCCTAATTTTGTTGATTTGATTCTTCTCTCTTTTTTTTCTTGATGAGTCTGGCTAAAGGCTTGTCAATTTTGTTTATCTTCTCAAAGAACCAGCTTTTAGTTTTATTAATCTTGACTATTGTTTCTCTCTTTTTCATTTATTTCTGCTCATATCTTTATGATTTCTTTTCTTCCACTAATTTTGGGGTTCTTTTGTTCTTCTTTTTCCAGTTGTTTTAGGAGTAAAGTTAGGTTGTCTATTCAATGTCTTTCTTGTTTTTTCAGGTAAGATTGTATTGCTAGAAACTTCCCTCTTAGCACTGTTTTTGCTGTATCAAAGAAGTTTTGAGTTGTCATGTTTTCATTGTCATTTGTTTCTAGAAATTGTTTGATTTCACTTTTGATTTCTTCAGTAACCTGTTCATTACTTAGAAACGTGTTGTTTAAACTCAATGTGTTTGTGTTTCTTATAGTTTTTTTTTTTTTCTTCTTGTAATTGATATCTAGTCTCATAGTATTGTGGTCAGAGAAGATGCTTGATATGATTTCAATTTTCTTAAATTTACTGAGGTTTGATTTATGACCCATGATATGGCCTACCCTGAGAATGTTCCATGTGCAGTTGAGAAGAAGGTGTATTCTGCATTTGGATGGAATGTCTTGAAGATATCAATGAGATCCATCTCATGCAATGTATCATTTAAGACTTGTGTTTCCTTATTAATTTTCTGTTTTGATGATCTGTCCATTGGTGTGAATGGGGTGTTAATGTCTCCTACTATTATTGTGTTACTGTAGCACTCCCATTTTTCCCCCTAGTTCCTTTGTCCTACTGAGTTTTGCATGGGTCTATATATTCTTTTCCATTGGTCAGGTGGTCCTTTCACTCTCAGCTGATGTTCTTCTTGCATCTCTGTGGCTGAAGGTGTACCTCTGAGGTATCCATGGAGAGAGATGTATTCCACATCACCTACTCCTCTGCCATCTTGTTCTCCATTATTTTTAATGGAATGAATTAAGTAAAATTTAATATTAAGACCATGTTCTAGTTATGTGGCTTCTGTGAATGCAGAGAAGTATTTAAGATTTGTAGATTTATATAAGCACCTGTCATGTAACTATTTGTACCAATTATGTATGCATATTGAATATCTAAGAGTATTTTGTTTACCTATGTATTTTATCTTCCTGCTAGTTATCTGTCTCCTGCATACCTCTCTCTCTACTGTCAGTATGTACTATCCTTTTGAGAATGAGAAAGAAAACAGACAAATGCCACTGATTAAGCAATGGACTCTGAGGTTACTTGTTCAAAGTTAAAACACTGTATGCTTTGGAGAAATGAATTATATTGCTTTAGTTGAGAAGTGAGCCTACATTACTGCTTTGTTTGGGCTTGGTAGAGATTTTGCTGTTATTTCCCCAGTAACTGAGATGACAATAAAGAAATTTTATTTACAGCTTCAGATACAGATTCAGTATGGATTCCTAAGCACATGTTAATTTATTCTAAGCTTCCTCTCTAACATATTTCTCTGTTCCAACCTCCATAGCCACCTAGTATAATTGCTATTGCTCTGATTTGTAGGTGTCACCTCTCATTTCTATGCTACAGGCTACTTGCTTGCCTAAAGTCAAATACTGCATAACTTCCAAAGAGTTAGAGAAATGTCTACCAATGTCCAGAATGTCACCATTTGTCAGCATATTATGCTTCTCATTTATCAGCTTTTTTTCAAATTTAGCCCTTAGGCTTTTACTTCCAAAATCACCAAAAATGGCGTCAAATCCTGAGAGTTTCAGTAGTATAAATATTTTAATATCTGTGTTCTAGAAAAGAGTTACCACTTATCATATTATTATGTGTTCAAAAAGTATACAATGATAATTTTGTATCCAGTTGAAAATGCATTATTAGTCTGTAATTATTCCCTATTGAATTTATTTCTGATCTGAATATATTATTTATGGGTGAGAATAAAGGGAGAAAATCACTCTTTGTTTGCTCATTTTACCTCTTTATGATTTCTCCAAACTACTTAATTTTTGGAGGATGGTATTTTGAGATAATGAACCCTGGAAAATACCTGCACTATGTTCAGGACATTTATTTGAAATGAATTAAAGCTCTTGAAGATTCTATTGTATTCTTTCTTTATCAAGCATTTAAGAAATTCTTCAGTTTCTGTCAAGGCAGTTAATGTTTCTTATTCTGAGTTTGATGTAAAATGCCACAAAACAACTTCAGGAGAGTATGGTGGCAATCGCCATACTGTCAAAGAGAAATGATCCACATTTATGATAAAGTAGTTATTTACCTTAGACTTGTAAACTCATTTGTCATTTGTAGTTTTCTATTCAGTCATGACACTTTAAACAAAAGAAATATAAATAGGTAGAAAAAGAAAATCAATGGATATTATCACTGTATTAATTAAAGCTATTTTAAAAGACGCAACATAACTTCCAGAAAACAAACCTCAGAGTTGCAATTGAAATCCTACAGATTTTTGTCTGCATTGCCCATGTTTTCAGATGCTGAAGCAATATAACTCACGTCATGGCAGTAAACAAGAAATGTTTGTTAAAGTAATCTACTTGCCCAACATGACCTAACCGTGTTCTATTTTTTACACTGTTTTTGTATCTACACAGATACAGGCTTCTATGTGTTTCTCAGACAGATTAGGTCCCAGAAGGGAAGTTCATGGGCAAGCAATGAAACAAGCTTTGAGATCAGCTGGCTTGCTTGTGAGTGGTCCATTGTAGTACTTCTCTTAGGCTCAAATCTGATACTTGTGATGAAATGAGAGAATGAGGACGTGAGGATTGAGTTGGTAAATTCTGAGGCCAAAAGAGGAAAAAGGATTATATATCCTTAAAGAGAGCATGCTCATTCTGATCTTAGCTTTAGTACTGAACAACTTCTCCATTTCACAGATAGGATGAAACCAATTGAAAACCATCAAGAGCTAATATACTCATTGTGAAGATTTTCTTATGTTTTTCTCTTGTATTTCCTCCAATGTGCTGTGTTCTACCATTTGTTAATTTATACTCAAATGGAGCTTCTCAGAAGTGGTACCACTGACATTTTGGATGAGTTAATTCTTTTCTGAGGAGTGAAGACGGCTGTTTGGAGCATTATAAGCTGTTAAGTAGCAACTCTGACTTTTGTCTACTGCTGCTGCTGCTGCTAAGTTGCTTCAGTCGTGTCCAACTCTGTGTGATCTCATAGACGGCAGCCCACCAGGCTCCCTCGTCCCTGGGATTCTCCAGGCAAGAACACTGGAGTGGGTTGCCATTTCCTTCTCCAATGTGTGAAAGTGACTAGATCTGAATAATACAGTTTTTCCCTACTCTAGTTATGACAACCAAAAATATCTTTTTGTTGCTATTCATTTGCTAAGTCATGTCTGACTCTCTGTGACCCTGCAGCATGCCAGGCTCCTCTATCTACCACTCTCTCCTGTAGTTTGCTCAAATTCATGTCCATTAAGTCAGTGATTGTATCAAACTACCTTATTCTCTGCCACCTCCTTCCTGTTTTGTCATCAGTCTTTCCCAGCATCAGGTTCTTTTCCAGTGAGTTGGCTCTTCTCATCACATGGCCAAAGTATTGGAGCTTCAGCAGCAGTCCCCAGTGAATATTCAGGGTTGATTTCCTTTAAGATTGATTGGATTGATCTCCTTGCAGTTCAAGGGACTCTCAAGAGTTCTCCAGCACCACAATTCAAAAACATCAGTTCTTTGGTACTCAGCTTTCTTCATGGCCCTTCTTTCACATCTGCACATGACTACTGGAAATACCATAGCTTTGAGTATATGGAGCTTTGTTAGCAAAGTGATGTTTCTGATTTTTAATATTCTTTCTAGATTTGCCATAGCTTTCCTTCCTAGGAGCAAAAAACAAAAACAAACAACAACAACAACAAAAACATATCTCTAGACATTACCAGATATTCCTTGAGATATTTGCAAAAGATCTCCCCAAGTCACCCCTGGTTGAGAACCATTGTACTAAAAAAATAATTTAAAAACCCTGCATTAATTGTGGTGATCTAGCTGCTCTCTTCAGATCTCAGTTTTTCAGCACAGTAAAAGTTTATGTTCATTTTATTATGTGCAGATATTCCTTGTCAGATGGCCTTCCATAATGTGATGAAGAAATATAAGCCCCTTATATTTAATAGATCTACCTTTTGCAATAGGCTTTGAGTCTTTTCTATCCAGTGAATGGAAAAAGAGATCAGGGAAATAACTGCTCAATTGTTAACTACGTTGGTAAGGAAAGGGCATGCACACTGTATCTGCTTACATTCCATTGAGAAAAGTAGTCCTTGGCATCACATAGATGAATAAGAACTGGAAAATCTAGTCCCTAAATGGGCAACCATTTCCAAGCAATTATCCCACCCTATCCACAAAGGAAAAAGAGCAAAACATTAATCCTTGGGAAATAAGTGGTATGACACTTACCCTTCTTTGCTGCATTACCATAGAATAATTTTTTCTTCCCCATGGACCCCTTTAGTTGGGACTGTTGATAGATGTTTGGGAGAGGAACTAAACTGAGGTGCCACTGGCAGAAGGCGTTCTAAGATATTTACCATAAAGAGAAGGAAAAAAGTCTATGAAACCTATAGACACTATAGTTCAACAGTTTGTTCTTGTTGCTCAGTGATGTCTGACTCTTTGTAACCCCATGGACTGCAGCACGCCAGGCTTCCCTGTCCTTAACCACCTCTCAGAGCTTACTCAAACTCATGCCCCTTGAGTCAGTGATGGCATCCAACCATTTTGTCCTCTGTCATCCCCTTCTCCTCCTGCCTTCAATCTTTCCCAGCATCAGGGTCTTTTCTAATGATTCAGCTCTTCCCATCAGGTGGCCAAAGTATTGGAGTTTCAGCTTCAGCATCAGTCCTTCTAATAAATATTCAGGATTGATTTCTTTAGGATGGACTGGTTGGATCTCCTTGCCATTCAAGGGATGCTCAAGTCTTCTACAACACTACAGTTCAAAAGCATCAGTTCTCTGGCACTCAGCTCTCTTTATGGTTCAACATTCACCTCCATACATGACCCTGGAAAAAAATAGTTTCGATTAGATGGACCATTGTTGGCAAAGTAATGTCTCTGCTTTTTAATATGCTGTCTCGTTTGGTCATAGCTTTTCTTCCAAGAAGCAAGCATCTTTTAATTTTGTGGCTGCAGTCACCATCTGCAGTGATTTTGGAGCCCCAGAAATAAAGTCTGTCACTGTTTCCATTGTTCCTCCATCTATTTGCTATGAAGTGATGGGACCAGATGCCCTGATCTTAGTTTTCTGAATGTTGAGTTTTAAGCCAGCTTTTTCACTCTCCTCTTTCACTTTCATCAAGAGGCTCTTTAGTTCCTCTTGCTTTGTGCCATAATGGTGCTATCACCTGCATACCTGAGGTTATTGATATTTCTTCCAGCAATTTTGATTTTCTCTTGAGCTTCATTAAGCCCAGAATTCCACCTGATGTACCCTGCACTTTGCATAGAAGTTAAATAAGCAGGATGACAACATATAGCCTTGACATATTCCTTTCCCAATTCAGAAAAAGTCCATTGTTCCATGTCTGGTTCTAACTGTTGCTTCCTGATCTCCATACAGGTTTCTCTGGAGGCAGGTGAGGTAGTCTGGTATTCCCATCTCTTGAAGAATTTTCCACAGCATATTGTGATCCACATAGTCAAAGGCTTTAGTGTAGTCAATGAAACAGAAGTAGATGTTTTTCTTGAATTCTCTTGCTTTTTCTATGATCCAACAGATGTTGGCAATTTGATCTCTGGTTCCTCTGACTTTTCTAAATCCAGCTTGAACATCTGGAAGTTCTTGGTTCATGTACTGTTGAAGCCTGCCTTGGAGAACTTGAGTTCCACAATTAGACTAATAATAAACATATTTTTTGAGACAGTTAGATGTCTACCATATTATATATTCACCCAAAAATAATTTAAATATTTTTTAAATTGAATATACTCTACAATACAGTGGTTTTAAAAGAACAGAAGTCTGATATTGGATTTTGAGTCTGTACTTCCTGGTTTATCATTTGCTCAGGACATTGAATTTTCCAGCATGCCTTTTCTGCACATGTAATAGGCATGAGACCATGTCTTTTAACATTCTTACAGGGGATTAAAAGGAGAGTTATGTTATAAGATTATCTGAAAAACTCTGCATTCTAGCTAACTTCAAGATGTATTTATATCACACTGCTTATTATGAGTAGTGTTGAGCTGGTGACTGGTTACATACTGGTCTAATCTCCATTAGAGAAAAAGATTCTGAATTATCTGAGGACAAACAGGCTTAAAAGCTGCCCAGCAATCAGTGAACCTAGGGAATATTTGGACATATTTGTGGAGACTTCAGTTGGGCTGTAGAAGGGGAATCTCCTTTATGATGCAAAGACTATAAAGGCCTCTGTGACAATAGGTAAACTATAAGAAAGATGAAAATTTTTAAATTTATTTTTAATTGGAGGATAACTGCTTTACAGTGTTGTGTTGGTTTCTGCCATACAACAGTGTGAATCAGCCATAAGTATACATATGTCCCCTCCCTCTTAAACCCCCCTCTCATTCCGCCCTGCAATCCAACCTCTCTAAGTTGTCACAGAGCACCAGGTTGAGCTCCCTATATAACAACGCAACTTCCCACTAGCTGTCTGTTTTACATTGGGTAATATATATGTTTCAATGCTACTCTCTCAAAGGAAGATGACTTTTAATAAGTTTTCTCTGATGGGGATTGGAAGAGTTATGAAGATTGGATGCCTCAGTAACATCTTCCTTACAAGGCTCTCAAGGAAACTATCCATGGTTCTGATACTCAGTTTCTAACCTTTCTACATCCAAGGGTCAGTATCCCTATTCTTGATACAATATTTGCCTTGAACATTATCCTCCTGATTATAACTGCCTTTAATATCACTGTGCTCCAGACCAAAACTAATCTGAGAAATATTTGTATACCTCGAATGGATTCCAACTTAACTTCCATTAACCTTCATAAGTTAATGAGTTACTTTGCTGCCTAAGTTAGTCAATGTCTAGCCTGATCTTCACATTCCCCAGATATGCCCCAGACCCTACATTCTGCTTTCACACTGGATTAATTGCCCAACAGGCAAAGCATATATTGTGCATATTGCCAGTGGTCAGAGAATTACTTTCATAAGGAATCAGTAACTATAGTGTAAATCAAATTTTTATGGTTTGTGACATTTTTAAGCATTTGAGAAGAACCTGGTTGTGAAACACAGGTGAATCTTATGAATAACTTGATATATTATATGAGCAATGATTTGGTTGTAAATTAGTACTTCTACTGATTGTTCAGATTTCTTATCTCAGCCAAGAATCCCAGCACAGTAAAATAATATTTTAACAGATGATGACATCACATGGGCTACTTTGATTCTTACTATGTTATCTCACAGATTCCACTGTCATGGAAATGCCCTACTTTGGAAATAAAAGGAAAGATGAGAATTCTGTTTTGGCATTGTGGTTTGATTATTCTCTTCAACAAATTTTAAGCCTATGAAGTGTATCGTTTATGCCAAGCACATGAAACTCATTACCTGTACTAAGAAGAACAGTAATTCACAGAGTTGATTCCAATTAAAGAGTCAGTTTTTAACAGCCAAGGGCACAAATAAGCCAACTTGAGGAGTACTGATCAAGGGAAATTGCAGCATCGACACTGACCGGAAAGTGCATGTTTGCTACTCAGTAAGAATCAAATCCAGTAGCAAGAAAACTAGGCAGATTCCTTAAAACAAAACAGAACATACTAGGGTAACAGGACCTCTAACTTACCTGAGAATTAATTTAGATTAAATCAGGTATTCTCAAAGTAAGGAAAAATGGATTAACTGGCAGGATGATGATTTACCTAAGACATTATTTTCATTGCATCATATTGACCTTTTTTACCAATGACATAAAAATAAGCTTGATCTTTAGATCTCTTAATGAATATAAAAGTTTAAAATATCTTTTAATCTGTATTTCATTAAATTAACAGTAGTACCACTACGGCTTTGCAGCATTTAGAAGCACATGTATATTTCCCCTTGGTAAACTTCCCATAAGAAGTTTACTGATAGTGCAGATTTCTTATCTCAGCCAAGAATCTTAGCAGAGTAAAATAATATTTTAACAGATGATGACATCACAAGGGCTACTTTGATTCTTACTATGTTATCTCACAGATTTCACTGTCATGTAAATGCCCTATTTTGGAAATAAGAAAAGGACTGATGAGAATTCTGTTTTGGAATTGTGGCTTGATTATTTTCTTCAACAACTTTTAAGCCTATGAAGTGTGTTAAAGAAATGTGATAAGAGAGCCTTCCTCAGTGATCAATGCAAAGAAATAGAGGAAAACAACAGAATGGGAAAGACTAGAGATCTCTTCAAGAAAATTAGAGATACCAAGGGAATATTTCATGCAAAGATGGGCTCAATAAAGGACAAAAATGGTATGGACCTAATAGAAGCAGAAGATATTAAGAAGAGGCGGCAAGAATATACAGAAAAGCTGTACAAAAAAGATCTTCAAGGCCACGATAATCACGATAGTGTGATCACTCACCTAGAGCCAGACATCCTAGAATGTGAAGTCAAGTGGGCCTTAGAAACATCACTATGAACAAAGCTAGTGGAGGTGATGAAATTCCAGTTGCGCTATTTCAAATCCTGAAAGATGATGCTGTGAAAGTGCTGCACTTATTATGCTAGCAAATTTGGAAAACTCAGCAATGGCCACAGGACTGGAAAAGGTCAGTTTTCATTCCAATTCCAAAGAAAGGCAATGCCAAAGAATGCTCCAACTACTGCACAATTGCACTCATCTCACATGTTAGTAAAGTAATGCTCAAAATTCTGAGCTAGGCTTCAGCAATACATGAACTGTGAACTTCCAGATGTTCAAACTGGTTTTAGAAAAGGCAGAGGAACCAGAGATCAAATTGCCAACATCCGCTGGATCATCAAAAAAACAAGAGAGTTCCAGAAAAACATCTATTTCTGCTTTACTGACTATGACAAAGCCTTTGACTGTGTGGATCACAATAAACTGTGGAAAATTCTGAAAGATGGGAATACCAGACCACCTGATCTGCCTCTTGAGAAATCTGTATGCTGGTCAGGAAGCAACAGTTAGAACTGGACATGGAACAACAGACTGGTTCCAAATAGGAAAAGGAGTACCTCAAGGCTGTATATTGTCACCCTGCTTATTTTACTTATATACAGAGTACATCATGAGAAATACTGGGCTGGAAGAAGCACAAGCTGGAATCAAGATTGCTGGGAGAAATATCAATCACCTCAGATATGCAGATGACACCACCCTTATGACAGAAAGTGAAGAGGAACTAAAAAGCCTCTTGATGAAAGTGAAAGAGGAGAGTGAAAAAGTTGGCTTAAAGCTCAACATTCAGAAAACGAAGATCATGGCATCTGGTCTTATCACTTCACGGGAAATAGATGGGGATACAGTGGAAACAGTGTCAGACTATTTTTGGGGGCTCCAAAATCACTGCAAATGGTGATTGCACCATGAAATTAAAAGACATTTACTCCTTGGAAGGAAAGTTATGACCAACCTAGATAGCATATTAAAAAACAGAGATATTACTTTGCCAACAAATGTCCATCTCGTCAAAGCTATGGTTTTTCCATTGGTCATGTATGTTTGTGAGAGTTGGATTGTGAAGAAGGCTGAGTGCCAAAGAATTGATGCTTTTGAACTGTGGTGTTGGAGAAGACTCTTGAGAGTGCCATGGACTGCAAGGAGATCCAACCTGTCCATTCTAAAGGAGATCAGTCCTGAGTGTTCTTTGGAAGGACTGATGCTGAAGATGAAACTCCAACACTTTGGCCCCCTCATGAGAAGAGTTGACTCACTGGAAAAGACTCTGATGCTGGGAGGGATTGAGGTCAGGAGGAGAAGGGGATGACAGAGAATTAGATGGCTGCATGGCATCACCGACTCAATGAACATGAGTTTGGGTGAACTCCGGGAATTGGTGATGGATCGGGAGGCCTGGCGTGCTGTGATTCATGGAGTCGCAAAGAGTTGGACATGACTGAGTGACTGAACTGAACTGAAACTTCCCATGTGTGTGTTCAGTCATATCTGACTCTTTGCAACCGCCTGGAGTGTAACCTGCCAAGCTCCTCTGTCCATGGAATTTTTGAGGCAAGAATACTGGAGTGGGTTGCCATGTCCTCCTCCAGGGGATCTTCCTGACCAAGGAATCAAACCCACATCTCTTTTATCTCCTACTCTGGCAGGTAGATTCTTTACCACTGCACCACTTGGTAATACCACATACATGTATAAAAGTCTGTTGAATAAAGCAGGCTTTCTCTACTTACATTAATTTTTATTGGATAAAATCCATGATATTTGAATATGGAGAGCAAAGAATAATACCTAAGTGAAAGCACAAAAATATTCATTGGCAATTATTGTTTTATTTTTACCTTTCTATGCTGCTGCTGCTGCGAAGTCACGTCAGTCGTATCCGACTCTGTGCGACCTCATAGACGGCAGCCCACCAGGCTCCTTTGTCTCTGGGATTCTCCAGGCAAGAGCACTGGAGTGGGTTGCCATTTCCTTCTCCAGTGTATGAAAGTGAAAAATGAAAGTGAAGTCACTCAGTCATGTCTGACTCTTCGTGACTCCATGGACTGTAGCCTAGCAGGCTCTCCATCCATGGGATTTTTCAGGCAAGAGTACTGGAGTGGGTTGCCATTGCCTTCTCTGTATGTGATACCATACGAACACAGATAAAAATTTATTAAGGTTTTGGCCTCTTTTTCAGTGATTTAAGTAGCAGAATCAGCTTAAAGACAAAATTAATTTTCCAGGCCCTAGGATGTTTAGTCTAGTTGCCAGTCGTTCTATATTGTTGATTATATGCTTTGAGTTTTGTGGCTGCTTTCATTTCACAGTTGCCAATTTTAGTGTTTACCCCAGATACAATTAACTTGAAGGCCTAAGGGGGAAAAAAATTACTGTTAAAGAATGACATTGTCCACGTCTTAAAATTGGGTAATGTGTGATCATTTTCTTTTTTTCAAGTCTGTTCTTTCTTAAATGTTCTTTAGGACAGTGCTTCAAAACTTTAATATGAACATGAATCATTTATGCATCTTATTAAAATGCAGAATCTGGAAATTTTTAGATTTATAAAAAGCACCCAGGTAATGTCGATGCTGCTGATCTACAAACCATATTTCTAGTTTCTATTATGTAATAGTTACTATTTATATAGCTATTGTAATAAGCTATTTGACCTCCTTATTTCAGGACCAATAGGGATGGTGAAATATAATGATTAAGACCATGGGTTCTAGTGTCAGGTGATCTGAGTTTGACTTCCAGCTTGACTTCACCTTTACTTAGCTGTGACTAAACTGTTAAATGTTTCTAAGCCCAAGTTTCCCATTATATAAAAAGTATATAATACCTGGTCCTATATCATGGAATTCTTGTGTCCAATACGTGAGATAATGCTTATAAAGTACTTAACCCACTGATGGGTACATAGTAGATACTCTAAAATATTAGGCATGGTCATTTATGTTTGTATTTACATGAAGCAGAAGACACTTTCAGAGATTATATAGTTTAACCCTATATTTTTATAGCTTGGAATACTGAGACATGTAAGATAAACTGAGTTTCCTTGGATCAGTCAGCAAGTGCTGGTTAATAACTTGGATAATAAGATAGTGTATTAGGTGCAGCATTTGAGAGAAAACTTGAAAGATTAAGACAGTTAAAGTTCATTATTTTCACAGATGCATTAATCAAAAAATAAACCCAGCATACATTATATTATTTAAAAGATCTTTATATTTTCATATACATCTATTTTTTTCAAACATCAATTTTTTGTGATATTTCAAACACTTTATGATACAGCTCATACAATTTTTAGAGCCATTTTAGCAGAGAAAACCTTGAGGTGCAAATAGAAATTTATAACATACTTCTTCAACAGAATAATTGCTGGCAGATATCATCAATTATTTTTATGCTTAAGAAATCTCTATGGATGTCTACCACTGTTAGGCCCTGAGACTCAAGAGGCATGCATTTTAATTCTCTCTGTTTCTCACTGATTATGGGTTCTTGGATAAGTTAATTTTATCTCTGGCTGTTTTATAAACTATAAAATATCCATTTTTTCTTCAAGCATCAAGTACAGTTCTGGGTATTGATAAAAATTTGTTGTTGGATTATCATCAATCTGAGTTCATTATTATATAATAAGACATCTTCAGAAAATAACCAAGGCTATCAATGACATAAGTACTTTATTGTAGATAATCCAATGTCAGTGATTTTTACAGTAATTAAAAGTAAGGGCCCAGGTCTTCAGATATTAAAAACACTGAGAAATTAGGTAGCAGCTGTTGACATTGTACAAGCTAAATTATTAACCATATAATATATATATGTGTAAAACTATGCATTTCCTTTAGGAAGAAAGTACCCTACATCATTGTAAAATACAGTGGCATTGACTTTATTTCCAGCTCAATTTTTAAACACAAATGTCAATATTAGTATAATACAGATGCAAGTTTTCTATGAGACTTTCCAGCTCAATCTTTAAAAATAAATATCAATATTATTATAATACAGATGCAAGTTGTCTATGAGGCTTTCCAAAAAATTTTCTCATAGTTTAATATCTTAAAAAAAAATTTTCACGTTTTTTTTTTTTTTTTCCTCACATAAAATGACACCCAAATACAAATATATGTGGACAGAAAAAAGATGGTCTTAGTAAACTGGATCTTCACATTTTCATTAGAAATAGATTAACATTTAATGACCTTTTAGGTCTGTTTTTACAGAAAATGCATTTTAAAATTATGTTCAGTTCAGTTCAGTCGCTCAGTCATGTCCGACTCTTTGCGACCCCATGAATTGCAGCACGCCAGGACTCCCTGTTCATCACCATCTCCCGGAGTTCCCTCAAACTCACGTCCATCGAGTCCATGATGCCATCCAGCCATCTCATCCTCAGTCGTCCCCTTCTCCTCCTGCCTCCAATCCCT
>SJYT01012599.1:0-210597 GCA_006410635.1 Cephalophus harveyi
TATTTGTGCTTTCTTTTAGAGTTATATATGCCCTTATCTAATCTCTCTTAATTATTAAGTTCTTTAAGATAAAAATCTATATTTTATCATTTTTATATTGCACTTAATATAGTTTCCTGAACTTAATATGTACTTGAAAATATCTATGGAATTAGTGAAAGAATGAAATCCATATCTTCCTTTCTGGGATAGTTGTTTCAAAACTGGTACTCTAATGGCAAATAGAGGAGCAGTTTCAAAGAAGATCCAATAAGGTAAGTATGATAAATGTCAGTAAATGTCACAAAATGTTTCTTCTGTTGAATTTTTATTTTCTTTAGTTCTATAGTTGTAGAATGCAAGAATTAGTCTATTAAGAAGCTCTATAGCTCATCAATTAATTCAGTAAAGTTGAAGGATACAAAATTAATATACCAAAATCTGTTGCATTTCAGTACACTAACAATGAATTATCAGAAAGAGAAGTTAAGGAAACAACTCCATTTACCATCGTATCAAAAAGAATAAGATAACCAGGAATAAACCTACCTAAGGAGGTAAAAGACCTGTACTCAGAAAACTAAAAGACACTGATGAAAGAAATTGAAAAAGAAATAACACATGGAAAGATATACCATATTCTTACATAGGAAGAATTAATATTATTAAAATGGTCATACCCAAGGCAGTCTACAAATTCAACACAATCCCTATCAAAATATTCAAGGTATTTTTCACAGAATGAGAACAAATAATCTTAATGTTTGTATGGAAACACAAAAGACCCAAATAGCCAAAACAATCTTGAGAAAGACTAACAGAGCTGAAGGAATCACATTCCCTGACTTTAGTCTACACTATAAAGCTACAGTAATCAAAAGAGCATAGTACTGGCACTTCCACCCTATGGAATACAATTTTGTTTGTTTACCAAGATTTATTAGTTTAAAAGTATATGACTGTGGAGTAACTCTCTCCAATACATCACCATAGAAAGAAAAATTGTAATTAGAAAGTATTTTAGTGAGTGAGTGAGTGAAAGTTGCTCAGTCATGTCCGACTCTGTGACCCCATGACCTATACAGTCCGTGGGATTCTCTAGTCCAGAATACTGGAGTGGGTATCCTTTCCCTTCTCCAGGGGACTTTCCCAACCCAGGGATCAAACCCAGGTCTCCCACACTGCTGGCGGACTCTTTACCAGCTGAGCCACAAAGGAAGCCCAAATGAAAGTACTATTGCTCAATCATGTCTGACTCTTGGGGACCCTGTGGACTATAACCCGCCAGGCTCCTCTGTCCATGGAATTCTCCATGTAAGAATACTGGCGTGGGTAGCCATTCCCTTCTCCAGGGAATCTTCCCAACCCTGGGATCAAACCAGGGTCTCCTGCACCCAGGCAGATTCTTTATCATCTGAGCCACCAGGGAAGTCCTGTTTTAGTGAGGATAGCATCAAACCTAGATGACTAAGTTATAAAGTACAATGTTTGCTTGTTTCAAGACATCCCATCTATATCCATCAGTCATTTGAGGTGTTACATAGGTCAAGGACACAGTTCCCTACACTGGATTTTATGGGTACTATCAGAATTTGCCCTAGTCACCTTCTGTTGTCCATGTTTAGCTGCTGACTATTCCTCCTTCTGATTGGATAGTCTTTCTTTACCAATGTTAATAGTTGAATAAACTTTCTTAGATTTGGGAGTCATTTGGTCCCTTTAAATCAGTGTTTCATATCTCTATGTATTATATGTTGGCTCTAAGGTTTAACTCTCATAAGGTACTTATTACCTTGTTTTTAAATAATTTGGGTGCAACATGCTGAAAGAAAATTCTACCATAATCCTGACAAGGAATATTTTCCTACAATGAAATGGGTCAAATATGTTCAACATTTAAAATTGCATCCCACAATGTAAAAGCAGTGCTAAGGGGAAGGTTCATAGCAATACAGGGATACCTCAAGAAACAAGAAAAAAGTCAAATAAATAACCTAACTCTACACCTAAAGCAACTAGAAAAGGAAGAAATGAAGAACCTCAGGGTTAATAGAAGGAAAGAAATCTTAAAAATTAGGGCAGAAATAAATGCAAAAGAAACAAAAGAGACCATAGCAAAAATCAACAAAGCCAAAAGCTGGTTCTTTGAGAGGATAAATAAAATTGACAAACCATTAGCCAAACTCATCAAGAAACAAAGGGAGAAAAATCAAATCAACAAAATTAGAAATGAAAATGGAGAAATCATAACAGACAACACAGAAATACAAAGGATCATAAGAGACTACTATCAGCAATTATATGCCAATAAAATGGACAACGTGGAAGAAATGGACAAATTCTTAGAAAAGTTTATATAGTATCCCCCATACCTTTAGCTTAACAACTTTTAAAATCATCTGTTGATTCTTCTTTTCCCTGAACCAATAAACAATAATAGTATTATTATTTTTTATTGTTTATTGAGTTTATTTTGTGTTGACCAAAAAGTTTATTCGGATTTTTCTCTACCATCTTATGGAAAAACTTGAATGAAGTTTTTGGCCAACTCAATATATTAGTAGTCTGCCTTATGAATATTCTCTTACTTAACCTTCAAAACAGCTTTGTGAGATAGATGAAATGATTAAGTATGATTAACTGTATTTTACAGGTGAAGAAACAGGTGAGAAGTTAAAGCAACTTGCTCATGGTCACTAACTGGTGAATCTAAGATTTAATCAATATGTTTGTCTGACTTCAAAGCCACTATAGTATAAAAGTTGTGTTATATTCCTAATTAAAAAAAAATATATTCTGCTTACCCAGGTCTGTAGGGTCTACACTCTCATCCTCACATCTTGAACTCAATCATTTATATACTTCCAATTGTTTTATAATCTTATTGTTTTTTCTTCTTCATTTTTTGACACTATAACAAACTTGTAACTATTTCTTTCTTAGAATGGCAATAGCAAATATTTATCCAGTGATTCCTCTGTGCCAGGCACTGCTTTAACTGCTTTATATGTGTTAATTACATTTCATCCTTACAACAACCGTAATAGGATTATCATCATTTTACATAAGCAAACTGAGGCAGGGGCTTTCCAGGTGGCGCTAGAGGTAAAGAACCTGTCTACCAATGTAGGATACGAAAGAGACTGCGGGTTTAATACCTGGGTTAGGAAGATCCCCTGGAGGTAGGCACTGGCACAACCCACTCTGGTATTCTTGCCTGGAGAATTCCATGGACAGAGGAGCCTGGAGGGTTACAGTCCATAGGATCACACCACACAGAGTCGGACAAGACTGACGTGACTTAGCATGCAGGCATGCGCAAACTGAGGCAGACAGTATATAAATATTCCAAGTTTGTAAAACCAGGATTTGAACTTCACGGTTTGCCTCCATAGCTTGTGCTGTTAGCTGTAAGCCTGAATCCTTTTGACAAAGGTTGTTCAGAGGTATTTTTTGAGTCATTTATTTGCAGTAAATAAAATTTATTTTTAATGTGACTCAGCCTATATTAAAATCAAAAAGGACAAACTTGTTTTCAATTTTTCATAATCTTCCCTTTAAATACAGTTTTAGTATTGCCCAAATTGTATTTTAATGATAGCTGAATCTATCAGAAAATTCTACTAAAAGACCGTTATTTTATTGATTTTTTAAAAAATAGCAATAGCTTTTAAAGATCAAACACACTGTACATTTTAATTTGTTTTTCCAACATTTACTCATCTCTGGAATGAATGATGCTTGGAGAAACTACATTTACATACAAACATTGTTTTTTGCCCATGATATTTTGAGAAACTTTGTGGTTCTCCTGAGTGGTTCCTTGGTTGAAGGTGTATCTTCTGTTTGAAAGATTTCCTAAGGCTGAAAACTCTGTTTCATATTTTGTATGAGTGAAATCACATTGTGCTGATTGAAATGATTTCCCTTCTCTAGGTTGATTTATTCAACACATGTTACAGAGGAAAAACAAAAACAAAAACAAAAACAAAAATGTTCATATTTATATTTGTTTTAAATTAGTCTTTGCCACTGTTTAGTAACTTGTATTCAAAGGTTGTTTTGCTTTACAATTCTAGGTGTATTCCCTAAGGAACGTGTTCTATCCTTGTCAATAAATGTAGAAACTAGGAAAGTTTATTTTTTCTAGGTTTTTGCTATTGTTGTTTTTAGAATAATAACGATATAGGCTTATAAACATAAATATATTTGGTTTAATTAAATTTAAGTCTTTGACTTAATGTGTTTCTGATTTCCCTTTATTTGCTTCTTTACTTATTGAGACTACTATTCTGTATAAAGTCTGTATGATAATACCTGATTCTGGCAAGACAATGAAAAGAGAGGGTTCTTCTTTTGGAGAATGTAAATGGATATAGCCTATCTGTAAGATAATTTAGCAATTCTTATCTAAAACCTCAAAAATGTTCATATCCTTTGATCCAGTAAGTCTATTTGTTGGAGTTTATCCTAAGAAAATAGAGAATGTGTATAAGGCTACATGCACAAAGGTGTTATTATACTATTATTTATAATATTGAAAAATGGAAAAAAATAAATGTCTAAGAATAGGGGATTGGATAAAGTGTGGTACCTCTATTTGATAGAGTAACATTAAACAGCGTTATAGAAAATAATGACCCAGGGAGATGTTCATAATATAATACTAGGTAGAGAAGAACTGGAAGTAAAATATCAATAATGTCTGCACTGATTTTCAGTGCTTCCCATTGTCCTGCCGTTTGTAAAAGTCAATTTAGATTATCCCACAAGATGAGTCAAGACAAATAGTCAGTAACACAGTCATTCCACACAAATTCTTTCCATTGTTTTTATTAACACTGAAACTGGTGTGAGAGCTAATTTTCCCAAAAAAGTCTATACCAGAATAAGACCAATATAGTGTTATAACAAATAATCACAAACATAAATGATATAAATTAATTAGAATTATATTTAAAGTATAGATTAACAGAGTAGATTTTAATATTTTCATTAAGTTGGAGCAGAAGTGTGAGTAAAACATTAGAAAGAGTAATATATGAGATGTAATTTTTAATGGAAAGATGAAGTACATGGAAGCAGGAGTATCTATTCAATTATTAAAGTACTACTGAGAAACTATTTTCTAATTTTATAGAAAATCATGAAACCTGAAGGCATATATTTGTGAGATACGTTATATTAGGGGCCATCTTTTAAAATTTGAAACTTTGTTTTTTCAGTGTATATTTTCCATAGCTGAGATCATTCAGTTCAGTTCAGTCTCTCAGTCATGTCCAACTCTGTGATCCTTTGGACTACAGCTCACCAGGCTTCCCAGTTCATCGCCAGCTCCTGCCTGGAGCTTGCTCAAACTCATGTCGATTGAGTCCGTGATGCCATCCAACCATCTCATCCTCTGTTGTCCTCTTTCTCCTCCTGTCTTCAGTCTTTCCCAGCAGCAAGGTCTTTTCCACTGAGCCAATTCCTTGCACCAGGTGTCCAAAGTATTGGAGCTTCAGAATCAGTTCTTCCAAAGAATATTCAGGATTGATTTCCTTTAGGATTGACTGGTTTCATCTTGCAGTCCAAGGGACTCTCAAGAGTCTTCTCCAGCACCACAGTTTGAAAGCATCAATTCTTCGGCATTCAGCTTTCTTTATGGTCCAACTCTCACATGCATACATAACTACTGGAAAAACCACAGTTTTGACTATATGGACCTTTGTCGGCAAAGTAATGTCTCTGCTTTTTAATATGCTGTCTAGGTTGATCATAACTTTCCTTCCAAGGAGCAAGCATCTTTTAATTTCATGGCTTCAGTCACCATCTTCAGTGATTTTGGAGTCCAAGAAAATAAAGTCTGTCACATTTTCCACTGTTTCCCTATCTATTTACCATGAAGTGATGGGACCAGATGCCATGATCTTAATTTTCTGAATGTTGAGTTTTAAGCCAGCTTTTCCACTGCCCTCTTCCATCTTCAAGAGGCTGTTTAGTTCTTCGCTTTCTGCCATAAGGGTGGTGTCATCTGCATATCTGAGGTTATTAATATTTCTCCCGGCAATCTTGATTCCAGCTTGTGCTTCTTCCAGTCCAGCGTTTCTCATGATGTACTCTGCATATAAGTTAAATAAGCAGGGAGATAATATACAGCCTTGATGTACTCCTTTCCTGATTTGGAACCAGTCTGTTGTTCCATGTCCAGTTCTATTTCTTCTTGACCTAACTGCAGGTTTCTCAGGAAGCAGGTAAGGTGGTCTGGTTATTCCCATCTCTTTAAGGATTTTCCACAGTTTGTTGTGACCCACACAGTCAAAGGCTTTAGTGTAGTCAGTGAAGCAGAAACAGATGTTTTTCTTTTGCTTTTTCTATGATCCAATGGATGTTGGCAATTTGATCTCTGGTTCCTCTGCCTTTTCTAAATCCAGCTTGAACAGCTGGAAGTTATGGTTCACGTACTGCTGAAGCCTAACTTGGAGATGCGTTACCTTGCTAGCATGTGAGATGAGTTCAGTTGTGCAGTCATTTGAACATTCTTTGGCATTACCTTTCTTTGGGGTTAGAATGAAAACTGACCTTTTCCAGTCCTCTGGCCACTGCTGAGTTTTCCAAATTTGCTAGCATACTGAGTGAAGCACTTTCACAGAATCAATTTTCAGTATTTGAAATAGCTCAACTGGAATTCCATCACCTCCACTAGCTTTGTTCATAATGGGGCTTCCTAAGGCCCACTTGACTTCACATTCCAGGATGTCTGGCTCTAGGTGAGTGATCCCACCATCGTGGTTGTCTGGGTCATTAAGATATTTTTTGTATAGTTCTTCCATTTATTCTTGCCATCTCTTCTTAATATCTTCTGCTTCTGTTAGGTCCATACCATTTCTGTCCTTTATCAAGCCCATCTTTACATGAAATGTTGCCTTGGTATCTCTAATTTTCTTGAAGAGATCTCTAGTCTTTCCCGTTCTGTTGTTTTCCTCTATTTGTTTGCATTGATTTGAGATTATACTACATAAATATATTGGGATTTTGTTTTTCATTCAATATTCTATTATAGTACACATTTTCCTTGTCATTAACATCTTTGTTGGTTGCCAATGCATTCTGTTTTGTTGTCTCATAATTTAGTTAACCTTTCTCTTATTATTTCCTTTTTTTCTCTTCTAACAATGTAGCACCAAACATCTTTGTACAGAAACCTTCATTTGCCTATTTCTTTTGTAAATTCTCCAAATAAAATACTAGAAAGGACTCAATGTTTTTAAGAATTGTAATATATTTTGCCAAATTACTTTGAAAAGTGAACTAATTTGTACTTTAAAAGCCAAATAAATAAATAAAAAGCAGTATTGCATAAAACAAAATAGATTACTTAGGTTTTCAGAGGTATTCTATGGAATAAGCTGTTTTGGGGGGAAGAGTGCCAGCTTCGAGCAACAAGAGCAGCCCCAGCATGCCACCCAGCCACACCTTGGGTGGCTCCGGAGGCTCATATATTTGCTTCACGCTAAAGATTTTATTGTAGAGGATGCTACCTTCCCATTAGTAGTTCTCACCCACCATGGCTTGTGGGGTCAGTAGCCCGGTTGTATCTGAAGTGAGTTTTTTAAATTATATGTTTCTTGGGTATAACATTATAATTTGGCATCTGTGGGCAAAGTGATCACCACCACAAATACAGTTACCATCCATCACCATGCACCTCCTTCATCTATTTTGCCCACCCTCCAACCCCTTTCCCCCAGTAACGACTGATCTGTTCTCTGTATCTGTGAGTTTGTTTTTTATTTTATTTTGTCTGTTTTGTCCTTTTAGATTTCACATATGAGTGAAATCATACAATGTTAGCATAATACCCCCTAGGTCCATCCATGTTGTCACAAATGATAGGATCTCATCCTTTTTATGATTGGGTAGTATTCCATTGTGTATATGTACCACATCTTCATTGACAATTCACCCATTGATGGACACTTATGTTGCTACGAGATCTTGGCTATTGTAAATAATGCTGCAATGAACGCAGGAGTTTCAAATTAGTATTTTCATGTTTTTCACTTAAATACTCAGAAGTGGAATAGCTGGGTCATATAGTTGTTCTATTGTTGATTTTTTTTTTTTTTTTTTAGAAATCTCCATGCTTTTTCCATTCTGGCTATAACAATTTGCAGTCCCACTAATAGTTTAGGATTTCCATTTCTTTACATTCTTCCTAACATTTTTCACATCTTGTCTTTTTGATGATAGCCATTCTAACACATGTGAGGTAATAGCTCATTGTGGTTTTTGTATTTTCCTAATAATGACATGATATTGGACATAGTTTCATGTGCTTGTTGGCCAGCTGTATGTCTTCTTTGGAAAAAATGTCTGTTCAGCTACTGGGTCCATTTTCAAATCAGGTTGTTTGTCGTTGTTGTTGTTGAGTTGTATGAGTTATTTATATATTTTTTGATATATGATTTGCAAATATCTCCTCTCATTCAGTATGTTGCCTTTCATTGTGATGATGGTTTCCTTCATTGTGCAGAAGATTTTTAGTTTGATGTAGTCCCATTTGTTTGGTGCTTCCCAGGTGGCACTAGTGGTAAAGAACCCATCTGCCAATGCCGGTAGATGCCAGATAACAGTTTGATCCCTGGGTCAGGAAGGTCCCCTGGAGGAGGGCATGGCAAGCCACTCCAGTGTTCTTCCCTGGAGAATCCCATGGATGGTGAAGCCTGGCAGGTTATGATCCATAGCGTCCCAAAGAGTCGGACACAACTGAAGTAACTTAGCATGCACAGTCCCAGTTGTTTGTTTGTTTTAATCCCTTGCATTTGGAGTCAAATCCTCAAAACCATTGCTAAGACTTATGTGCATTAGGTTACAGCTTGTGTTTTCCTCAAGGAATTTTATGGTTTTAGTTCTTACATTCAAATCTTTAATCCATTTTGAGTTAATTTTTGTGTATGCTGTCAGATAGTGGCCTAGCTTCACTCTTTTGAACTGAACTGATCCAGTTTTCCCAATACCAATATTAAAGAGTCTATTGTTTCTCTATTGTATGTTCTTTGCTTCTTTATCATAAATTCATTGTACATATACATGTGAGATTTCTATTCTGTTCCGTTAATCTGTGTTTCTTTTTTTGTGCCAGTACTCATAGTGTTTTGAACACCATAAGATTCGTAGTATAGTTTGAAATCAGGGGGCATGATACCTCCAACTTTTATCTTTCTCAAGGTTGTTTTAGCTGTTTGAGATATTTTGTGGTTCCATACATACTTTATTTTTTTAAAATTATTATTTTAAGTGTTTATTTATTTGGCCATGCCATGAAGCATGCAGGATCTTAGTTCCCTGACCAGGAGTAGAGCTCATGACTCCTGGAGTGGAAGCACCGTCTTAACCACTGGACCACCAAGGAAGTCCCTTCACACACATCTTAGAATTATTTTTCTAGTTTTGTGAGACAGACCATTGGATTTTTGATAGGAATTGCATTGAACCTGTAGATTTCTTTGGGTAGTGTGGGGTAGTATGGACCTTTAAACAATATTAATTCCTGCATTTCCTGAACACTGGATATATTTCTATTTATTTGTGTATTCTTCAGTTTTTCCATCAGTCTTACAGTTATTGGTGTACAGCTCTTTCACCTTCTTGAAATATTCCTGGATATTTAATTTTTTTGATACTAATGGTGATGCAGATATAGAGAACAGACTTGTGGACACAGTGGGGAAAGAAGAGAGTGGGATGACTTGAGAGAGTAGCATTGAAACATATACATCTCCATATGTAAAACAGGTAGCCAGTGGGAATTTGCTGTAGGACACAGGGAGCTCAAACCTGGTACTCTGTGGCAACCAAGAGGGGTTGATTCATGTTGATGCATCGCAGAAACCAGCACAATTTTGTAAAGTAATTATCCTCCAATTAAAAAGAAAATTTTAAAAAGATAATGTTACATCAATTTGTCTTTCTGATAGTTCGCTATGAGTGAATGGAAATGCCAAAAATTTCTGTATCTTGATGTATCCTCTGGCTTTACTGAATTTATTTATTATTTCTAACAGATTTTGGAGGGTTCCATCTTTAGGGTTTTCTATATATAATACCATGTCAGCTGCAAATAGTGACTGTTTTACTTCTTTCTTTCCAATTTGGTTGCCCACTACTTCTTTTTCTTGCTGAATTGTTATGGCTAGGAATTCCAATTCCTTGTTGAAGAGAAGTGGCAAGAGTGGGCATCCATGTTTTTCCTGATCTTAGAGGAAAAGATTTCAAATTTTCGCCACTGAGAATAACATTAACTGTTGGTTTGTCATATATATATTTTTTATTATGTTGAGGTACATTCCCTCTTTGGGCATCTCAGGTGGTTCAGTGGTAAAAAATCTGCCTGCTAATGCAGGAGACATGGGAGATGTGGGTTTGATCCCTAGGTCAAGAAGATCCCCTGGAAAAGGAGATGGGAACCAACTCCAGTTTTCTTGCCTGGAAAAGTCTATGGACAGAGAAGCCTAGTGGGCTACATACAGTCCATGGGGTCACAGAAAGTCAGAGATGACTTTTCTGCATTTGAAATGACTATATGATTTTTATCCTCAATTTTGTTAATATGATGTATCACATTGATTTGTAGGTGTTTGAGCTCTCCTTGTGCCCCTGGAATAAATTTGACTTGGTCATCATGGTGTATGATTCTTTTAAAGTATGATTTTATTTGGTTTACTAGTATTTTGTTTAGGGTTTTTGCATCTGTGTTCATCAAGGATACTGGACTTTAGTCCCCCCTCCCTTTTTTTTTTTTTTTGGTGTTCTTATCCGGTTTTGGTCTCAGGGTAATGCTGGTTTCACAAAATGTGTTTGTAAAGTTTCTCTCCAGTTTTTTAGAAGAGCTTGGGAAAGATAGGTATTAAATCTTTGAATGTTTTGTAGAATTTTTCAGTGAAGCCATCTGGTCCTGGATTTCTGTTTTGGGGAGATTTTTGATTACCATTTTAATCTCCTTATTACTGATCAATCTATTCAGACTTCTGTTTCTTGACGATTCAGCCTTGGAAGATTGTATGTTTCTAGAAATTTATTCATTTCTTCTAAGGCATCCAGTTTATTGGTGTATAATTTTTCATAGAAGTTTCTCATGATTCTTTGTATTTCTATAGCATCAGTTATAACTTCTCTTCTTTTATTTCTGATTTTACTTATGAGAATCCTCTACTTTTTTCTTAGTTAGCTAAAGGTTTGTTGATTTTGTTTATATTTTCAAATAAACAGTAGTTAGGTTCATTTATTCTTTAAAAAAATGTAACTAAAGTTGATGTACAATATTGTGCTAGTTTCTGATGTACAGCTCCACATTCTTTTTTCTTTGATCTTTTCCATTTTTTTAGTCTCCATTTCACTCATTTATCCTCTGGTCTTTGTGTTATGTGCCTTTTAAAAAATTATTTATTTATTTACATTATTTAATTTTTTATACAACTTTAAAGATTACTTTCCATTTGCCAAATATTGGCTATATTCCCTGTGTTGTACAATACATCCTTGAGCCTGTCTTGCACTCAATAGTTTATACCTCCCTCTCTTCCACTGCTCCATTGCCCCTCCCTCTGGTAATGACTAGTTTGTTCTCTATATCTGTGAGTCTGCTTCTTTATTGTTAAAATTTGTATGGAAACACAAAAGACCCTGCACAGCCAAAACAATTTTGAGAAAAAAAAAGAACACAGCTGGAGGAATCATGATCCCTGATTTCAGATTACTACAAAGCTATAGTAATCAAAACAATATGGTTCTGGCATAAACCAGATATATAGATCAATGAAACAGGATAGAGAGCCTGGAAACAAACCCATGCACTTATGGTCATTTAATCTACAACAAAGGAGGCAATAGTATACAATGGAGAAAAGACAGTCTCTTCAATAAATGTTGCTAGGAAAGCTGATCAGATACAAGTAAAAGAAGGAAATTAGAAAACTCTCTAATATCATATATAAAAGTAAACGTAAAATGGATTAAAGACCAAAATCTAAGACTGGATATTAAAAAACTCCTGGAGGAAAACATAGGCAGAACACAGCATAAGTCACAGCAATAATTTTTGGATCCACCTCCTAAAGTAAAGGAAATAAAAGCAAAACTAAACAACTGGGGCTTAAATGAAAGCTTTTCACAGCTTTTATTTAGGAAACCATGAAAAAAAAAAAATGAAAAAACAACCTGCTGCTTATGAATGGATAAAGAAGATGTAGTATATATACACAATGGAATACTACTCAGCCATATAAAAAATAATTAAATTTTGCCATTTGTAGCAACATGGCTGGACTTGGAGGGCATTATACTGAGTGAAAAAAGTCAGACAAAGACAAATACTGTATGACATCACTTATATGTAGAATCTAAAAAATACAACAAAGTGGTGACTATAACAAAAAAAGAAGCATACTCTGGCCTGATCATCAGTGTTGTGACAAAATATATGAAAGAAAAGTACAATTTTCAGTTTATTTTTTGTTTATTCCTTTATAATAATTTTGCTCAAATTTAAGCACAGTTTGAGAGGTCGCAGAATGAATGTCAGATGAGCTTTCCTTCTCAACACTTTCTGGCTATTTTATAAAAACTAAACACATACATGTGAAATAAATTAATGACAATACAATGGAGCATGTGATGAAAGTATATGAACTGTCAAAATGAAATCTATAATAATTTAGGAGGTTATGAATAAACCTTGACACTTCTCTCTACCTCATTTCTCACATTTAGTCTCCCATCACATTCTTTCTAACTAAAAAGTATATCTGGAATCTATCAATTTCTCTCCATCCCTACTGCCACCACTTTGGTTCAGGCCATCATTATCCCCTGCCCCAAATTATATATCTTGTCATTTTCCAGTTTTATTTTACTCAATTGATTCTCTCCCCTAGCCAGAATAATATTAAACTACAAAAATGATTGTGTTTAAGGATTCTCATTCCCCTGAAGTTTAAGTCCATCCTCTTTAAATGGTTTCTGAAGAGACCTGTGATTAGACCTTGGTTTACCTTTCAGCCTTATCTCTTCTCTCTGTCCTACTAATGCTTCATGGTCTCACCATGCTGTATTCAGCATCCCTCAAATATCATCTACTCAAGATCTTGTCAGTTTTAGCAGTAATTCCTTAGGAAGATCCTTTCTGGTCCTTAGGTTAGGGATCTGTCCTATTAATCAGTCTCATATCCCTTGATCTTCTGTCATGGTATACTTGCTTAATTATCTGCTTTTGTGATGGCATATCTTATATTGTCATGAATTCTGTAGCACAGCATCTGACACAAAGAAGATGTTTAATATTTTCCACATGAAGAAATAAATATAGAAAGGTAGATAGATGTTAAGGTATCTCTTAAAGAAAACTTACCTATTTTGATTACAATAAGAGAGTAAATACTGTATGTATAAATCATAATATATATGATTTTCCATTCAGGTATGTATTGGGTACATACAGCCAAAACTGCCAAATGTTTTGTTTGAACATGTACAGTTAGAGGCAGTAATTTCTCTAAGGGCATAATGTGGATCAGACTATTAAAGAAGACTAATTTCTTTCTTTTTACAAATAAAAATTAGATCTATTTAAGGTATAATCATTTCCCTTAGATTTATTGAGATATAATTGACATATAGTGTTGTATAAGTTTAATTTGATATGCTTACATATTGCAAAAATTACCACCATATGTAACTTTCAAGTATATAATACAATATGATTAACTGTAATCACTATCCTGTGCATTAGATCCCTAGAACTTATTCATCTTGTTAACTGGAAGTTTGTACTTTTGACCAACATCTCCCCTGTGCCCCTACCCATCAGCCTTTTAAAGAAGCCCAATTTTTAAGACTCATTAGTTTCCATGATAATACAAATTATGCTCAGATGTTCATCAGATGTTGTGAATGGGAGAAGGGACGTTATACTGGTTTGTAATTAGTTTACACTTAAAAAACAGTTTCTGTATGGTTCTTTTAGCTATCGTTAAATATCATTTAGTTTATGTCACAGGTATACACATAAAGCATTCATAGGTATATAAAGAAAGTGTTCATTAATTCAGGCTGTATATAATGTGAGGACTCTTTTAGGGTAATATGTTATATTTGGTGTCCTAATTTTGCATTCAATTAAATATATTATACTTTTAGCCTTTGTTTTATTTCTAAAACATGATCTTTTATCACATGGTAAAGAGAAAATATTTCCATATATAATCTTGGAGGTCCTCCAGAGGATCTTCTTGACCCAGGGATCAAACTCATGTCTCCTGCATCTCCTGCATTGGCAGGCGGATTCTTTACCACTCAACCGTCGGAAAGCCCTCCTTAAAAAAGAGATAAAAAACATTTACTGAAATGATCCTTTCCTTATCCCAAGTCTTTTAGAAAATGATAATGCAGGAATATAAATAAGTTAAAAAGACAATTGAATAATCTTTGATTAAATTTCTCTTTATAAAAGGCAACAGAACTTGGTTCATGAAATATTGCAATGCAAAATATGCTGCATATAAATGTATATTATCTATTTCTAGCCAATCCTTTTTTGGTCAAAATTTTATTCAAACTCATAATAATTTATTGAGTCTATTGTGTACTGTGGAGGGAGGCAGTATAGCACAGTAGTTAAGAGCCAGAGTTATGGAGCTGGATTTGTTTGTTTAGATCCTATATTCTCCATTTACAGACATAGTTTATTTTAGTAATGTTATCTAATCTCTCTCTTCCAGATGTGTATAAGAGACAGATTTTGTGTTTTGCATATTAAGTTCTATAGGAGATTTTGTGCCTTTCATTAATAGTATAAAAATTATTTTGATTTGAAGAGTATTGGTCTGAAAGATACGAAATAAAAATAGTTCCTGAGAATTAAAAAGTGAATATGTACTTACTTATTCTTAGCTATCTGTTATTATACACAATTATCAAAGACTGCCAGAAGAAAAATTCATCATTTTTAGGGACTTCTAATTTTGATGGGTTGGATAAGTGATGATGCACATGGTTTGGAAGAAAGAGTCCTTTAAGAGAGAGTACATACAATATTGCTTCTTAAATCATTAAAGCTTAGTCATACATGGAGAAAATGCCCAATAATTAAGAACTAATGTTTTAATATGGCAACAGCTGCATTGGACAGTTAATTAAATAGAACATTGCTTATTTGTAAAGAAATGACAAAAAATTCAAACTTTCCTGGGCACGTGAAATCTTTATAGTATCAGAAGTGGGAAACCTGAAAGACGTGACTCATTCTCTGTTTGGATGATGCAGAATTGCTCTAAGCAGTAAGCTTACTGTTTTCAGACAGCATTAGCAGCTTCAGCACATACAACTGTGTCATCCTCCCTAATACGCAGTGTTTATAACTGCAAAGGGGAGATGATAAACAGCATATGAGATCTGATATTTTCATGATGACTTAAACAGATCCTGGTGGACAGATCTGCTGTTTGATGTTTTTTTCACTAGCCCTGAAGATGCTGAGACAGAGGTGGCTGTGATTATCTTTTGTAAGACAGGAAATGCAATCTTTAGGGATCTCTGGAAATAGAAAGGTCATGCAGTCTGGAACCTGTGAGTCTTTTCAGTCTCTAAGTCATCAGGTATGACCTCATGAATTATAATGATGCTGTTAGACTGTAGAGTTATTGCTCTTTCTAGCTCATTTAGAATATATTAATCAATGTAATTGTTTATTATTAGATTCTCCTTAGGATATTTGAATAAGTAATATTTATAGTAATAGATGCCAGATAAACAATATGAATTTAGAAATATGTGTGTGTTTAAGTTTGTGTTTACTTTTGCTTTTTATGGGAAAGTGGGAAGTAAAGAAAGAGATCCTTTGTATGTGATTAAGGGCAAGGTTTTGGGCTCTACAGATTTTTCCAGATTAAACCTGAATACAGTCAAATTGCAGCTTTTATTTTGAATGATAAAAATAGCATAAATCTTTCATATTGATAAATATAAACCATAGCTAGCTGCTTATAAATAGTGACATATTAAATTTTTTTATCTGGGATTTCTTAAGCATAGAAATAGATGTTACTGCCACTGTACTGTGCAACCACACAGCAACCCAACTGTGATGAGTAGAATTATGTTTATCAGCATCTGAGCTATTTTCTTGAAACTATCTTTCAGTAGCTAAATTGTTTTAAAAGGCATAGCTTTTTAATTATTTTTCAGGTCTATTGACATAATGATGCTTTGGTTCTCTTAATGTAGAGATCTGCTAAGGCACTGCTTATAGATTAAAGCAGATAATAAATCTGTTTTATTCTTTGTTTTTTTTTTACAAAGAAATCCGGTGATGTATAAGCTTGTTTAAGATTTTTAACCCAGAGATATTCTACTTTTGATTACTTTCATTTTCAAAATGAAAGACTTAATTATATTAAACATGTTAACTACAAAGAATAGAAAATCATCACATCAAAGAATTTGGATTAATGTATCCATTTTATTCTGAAACTCTGCTATTTATTTTAAACCATTTTCACCTATCATGTTATAATGCATTTAACTTTGTTTTTTTTATAGCACATCCTCAGGGTTACATGCTTGGATAAGAAGCCTTGCCTCTGTTTGACATTCAAGTTTTGAAGGAATTTTTTATTTTTATTTTTGTATTACACATATTTCTGCCTCAGGATTAGGAGACCTGGCAGATAGTTGCCAAGGCATCCCATATTAAGTGAACAAAAACAGAGAAAATGTTGTAGCATTTCTCAGAAGATAGTTTTGTCTTCATGATTCCATAGCTTGATTAGGATTTAATGCCCCATCAAGGTAAAATGTTTTATTAAATATGAATATACTTATCAAAAACTAAAATGGAAATCTGTAACAGTGATTTGATTTAGTTAAGGGATCAGTTTCTCCTTTTTAATTAAAAGCACACTAAAATTTATACCTACTGATAGTGACTATTATTTTTTATATGCTATTCAGACTACTTAGCCTGCTTAGATTCTTATTAGCAGGGAAGTTTGCCATATTCTTAAGCTTGATTAGTTTTGGAATGATTTGAATATACCTTTTAGTTGCTACAAAACCTGTTTAATCTGTTAGAATTTATTTCCAGTATTTGTATGTATTAGTCACTATGAGTACATTCTGTTTCTTGGCATTGCTTTGGGATTCCTCTAAGTATTGGTTTCACAACATTCTGCTAGATTTTTCACTGTGTTTGTGACCTTTCAAAAGAACCAAACCATAAAGATTTTTAGTTATTTTCTTCAGTGACACTTAAATGAAGAGATCTCAATAATTCTGTAAAGTGAAAAAATTACAGTCTTGGTCTCATTTCTTTTAAAAGGTGGAGGAAAGTGTTTCTCTGTTGGTATGTCAGAATATAAAACATTAAAAAGTAAATATTGGTTAGGATGTCAGAGACATTTAATATAATGTCAATCTTTTTCGTGTACAGCAAGATGATCTTGACCTTTTGAATGGTGAAATTGATTGTAAATCTGCTCAGTAACAATTGGTCATCTTCTTTTTGTAATGGTTGCCTTTATTGGTACCATTTTATACATGCATTTCATTATACATTGTAAAGATTTCTAAAGGTAAGCTGTCTATAAACAACTATTTGGGTAATTGTTCAATTCAGTGAGCATTATGTGAAAGCTCGTCATTTGTACAATATTGTATTTGGTGTTGAGAGGAATACAGAAAAGAAAGAGTTGTTTCCTGCTTCCAAGATTATGAGAAAATGTACATAATGAATTATGCTCACATTTCGAATTGACTTTTCAAAAGTGGTATGCTACTATCAGTTCTAATCTATTAATTGGTGAACCTTAGGATGAGTTACATATAATTCTTTTTTCCTCATGTAAATCTCTTGATGTTAGAGACATTAAAAATTGGATCAAACTATAAAATCAAGCATTATGTAATTTTGATAACTGCATTAACTTCTTTTATAATACATAAAATTATTTTTATTAGGGCATTATAAACTGTTAATAAAATTCACTTCAGTTCAGTTCAGTTGCTCAGTCGTGTCCGACTCTTTGCGACCCCATGAACTGCAGCACGCCAGGCCTCCCTGTCCATCACCAACTCCCATAGTTCACCCAAACTCATGCATCGAGTCAGTGATGCCATCCAGCCATCTCATCCTCTGTCGTCTCCTTCTCCTCCTGCCCCTAATTCCTCCCAGCATCAGGGTCTTTTCCAATGAGTCAGCTCTTTGCATGAGGTGGCCAAAGTATTGGAGTTTCAGCCTTGTATGTTTTATAAGCCATAGTTTTCAATTTGAGAGCAAAAATATTGGCAGCATGCAGAAGCAGGGACCCCAACAATCATTTCAAAACAGGGATGTGACCAATTTTATATGATTCCAATTTGGGGGTGGTTTAGTCACTAAGTTGTGTCCAACTCTTGCGACCCCATGTACTGTAGCCTGACAGGCTCTTCTGTCCATGGGGATTCTCTAGGCACGAATACTGGAGTGGGTTGCCATTTCCTGCTTCAGGGGATCTTCCCCACCCCGGAATTGAACCCAAGTCTCCTGCATTGCAGTCAGATTCTTCACCAACTGAGCTATATAGGTTATTATGGAAGGGGATTTTGATTTCATAGGGATTAAGTTTGGGAAGTAAGGAGTAGCAAGTTTTGGACCGTGTGATGCTAGGTAGGTCAGGGTCATTTGGGGAGTCTGTTGAATAAATTGGGGAGGATAGGATTTACCTTAGGCTCTGCCAACAAAGGTCCGTCTAGTCAAGGCTATGGTTTTTCCAGTGGTCATGTATGGGTGTGAGAGTTGGACTATAAAGAAAGCTGAGCGCCGAAGGATTGATGCTTTTGAACTGTGGTGTTGGAGAAGACTCTTGAGAGTCCCTTGGACTGCAAGGAGATCTTATCAGTCCATCCTAAAGGAGATCAGCCCTGGGTGTTCTTTGGAAGGAATGATGCTAAAGCTGAAACTCCAATATTTTGGCCACCTGATGTGAAGAGTTGACTCATTGGAAAAGACTCTGATGCTGGGAGGGATTGGGGGCAGGAGGAGAAGGGGATGACGGAGGATGAGATGGTTGGATGGCATCACCGACTCTATGGACATGAGTTTGAGTGATCTCCAGCAGTTGGTGATGGACAGGGAGGCCTGGTGTGCTGCAATTCATGGAGTCGCTAAGAGTCGGACACGACTGAGCAACTGAACTGAACTGACTGAGAAAGGGCACTGGGAGGAACTAGTAGGGAAGTAGACCTTAACCATCTGGCTGTTGGACATCCATGCATAACTCTCTTCTCTTTTATACCAGTGTGCTGGCTGAAAGCAGCATGGAGGTGGGTTGTTGTTGTTTTTCAGTTGCTCAGTCGTGTCTGACTCTTTGCATCCCCATGGGCTGCAGCATGCCAGGCTTCCCTGTCCTTCACCATCTCCCGGAGCTTGCTCATGTCCATTGAGTTGGTGATGCCATCCAACCTTCTCATCCTCTGTCGTCCCCTTCTCTTCCTGCCTTCAATCTTTCCCAGCATCAGGGTCTTTTCCAATGAGTCAGTTTTTCTCATCAGGTGGCCAAAGGATTGGAGTTTCAGCATCAGTCCTTCCAGTGAATATTCAGGACTGATTTCCTTTAGGATGTACTAGTTGGATCTCCTTGCCATCCAAGGGACTCTCAAGAGTCTTCTCCAACACCACAGTTCAAAAGTATCAGTTATTCGGTGCTCAGTCTTCTTTATGGTCCAGATCTCACATCTATACATGACTATTGGAAAAACCATGCCTTTGACTATACGGACCTTTGTTGGCAAAGTAACGTCTCTGCTTTTTAATATGCTGTCTAGGCTTGTTTTAGCTTTTCTTCCAGGGAGCAGGCATCTTTTAATTTCATGGCTACAGTCACCATCTGCAGTGATTTTTGGGCCCAAGAAAATAAAATCTCTCACTGATTGCATTGCTTCCCCATCTATTTGCCATGAAGGGAGGTGGGTAGAGAAAATGCAAAAACTTTATTTCTCTGGAATCCCAGGCTGGTGCATGCTGCCCAATAATGTTTATTTTCTTGAATTAAAGCAATAGAAAATTATTTACAAGTTCTTCTGGTTTGTATGGTATGGTAGTTAAACATCCAGACTGCCATCCATGATCACTAGATTCAAGTCTTAGCTATACCACTTACCAGCTGTATGATTGTGGGCAAGTTACTTAACCTTTCTGGGTTTCAGTTTCCTCAGTGTGATACAGACGTAGTAATGGTGTCTGTGTCAAAGAATTGTGAAGGTCAAATGAGTTAAGGCATGTAAAGCACCTTAAGAGTTCTGAAATATACTAAGCACACTACTGCCAACGTTACTTAGTGGCAGACATTATTATATACATTCTTAGAGCTAGGATGAGCTATTGGTAATGGTCATTGTGAGTTTAATTTTGACCTCTCACCCTCATTCTTCTTATCAAGTAAGAAATTCAGCTAAAAACACTTCATAACAGAAGATTACTGAGTCTTTGGGAAAGCTTAACAGCAATATCAGGTCTTTTTTTAAAGTACTAGTTAGAGATTAAAATTAAGGAGTAGAAATCAAGGTTTAAATAAAATAATAGAGGAGTTATAGAGCTTAGGTTTAATGACCTGAGTTATTTTTTAAATCATAAAAGATAAGAAGGATCTTTTATGGTTTAAAAAATAACTCAGGTCATTAAACCTAAGCTTGATGAAGACTCTTCACTCAAATTTATACACAGCTTGTTTTAGTAATTTTATTTGTTAATGAAAATTTATATTCTAGATGAAAGACTAAAATGAAATATAAATACAATACTATATATGAATACAGCAGTTCAAGTTCCCATTTGATAGAGTATAATATTTTGAATTGCTGATGCTTATTTAATGTAAAGACATCAATGTGCTTAAAAACTGTCAAACTCCTAAGTACAAGTGTGTAATTTGGTGCTTGGATGAAACCTAAATCTAAATCTTAAGTAATCTTGTGTTACATTTTGTGACATTTTTGCATTTTAGTTCTATTCTCTTGAGCAATTTTCTCAATGTGCAGCTATTTCCCTCGAATTGGCACAAGGTCGATTAAATTGCCGATCAAATTTCAGCACAATGCAATTTGTTAAAGCAAACAAAAAGCCAAACATGCAAAACCCTGTAGTATTGCAGTAAGCGTAGTACAGGGCAAGGATATAAAGACCAATAGGTCCTTGCCTTCAGGAAATCATAGTTCATTGTAAACACTAAATACAAATGAATATAACAGAATGTGAAAAGTAGTGAGTGCCAGAGGTTCAAAATGAGATGAAAGAGGCATAAATCATTCTGCTGAGTTCAGCTGGCAGAATATTTCAAGCTAAGTGAGGAGAGAGAAAGAAAAGCTAGATGGGGAGTTGGGGAAGTATGTCAAGGGGCATATGAGGTAGACCTTGAAGACTGGCCAAGACGGGAAAAAGGTCATTTTGGGTAGAGGAAATGACATGAGCAAAAGTTGGGAGACAGAAAGCAAATAATACGTTTGAGTAGTATGGAATAGCCCAGTCGGGTAACTCAGATTATCAAAGGAAAGATTTGTTGGGACCAGATAATGTAGAATCTTGAGTGTTATATTATGAATTTCTAAACTGAAAACATTTGTGTGCTGAACTAATTATTTTGGGGAGAAAATAAAATAAAAGATAAAAAAACAGTACCTATATTTTGCAGTCATATTCAGAGCTCTAACCCTCCTGAGACTTTGAAAATGAAAATTAAATTCCTGAGTAGATTTAGTAGTTAGTAGACAAGGTAGGGGGTAGAAGCAAAATGAAGGATTTTAATCAAATTCTCTATCAGAGTTGCACGTGAGAGCATTTTTCGGTCTGTCCACAACCACTCAGGAGTCCTAGATTTCAGACCCTAAGAGACCTCCTGCTTGTCCGTGATGTAAACTCCATTTTATTGTTAAGTAATCAGCTTTAGCTTTGGCTTTATTTTAGACATTTCCTAGACCAAGGACAATCTAGAAGGATCATTTTAATACAATGAATATGCATGTCACTATGGTGAATATTTGGATAATAAAGACTTTGTCTTAGGAAAAATTGGAAGGAGAAATTGCTACTGATAATCATGGAAGTTACAGGGATATTTAAGCTCTGCGTATTGCTAATATAGCAATGATAAAGTAAGTGTCATTGCTAATACATTTAATATCATCTATAAATTTTCTGTTCCATACACCAGAACTTATTTAGTATTGTGTGAGGTTAGTAGCAGATCTCCCTTAGGTGTGACATCTGAGATGTGACTTTTGTTATCAGGAGGATAGCAATTGTGCATGGGAATTGAAAAAATTGGAATTGAATACTCTTATTTAGTACATCATCCATATAAACGATGTCAGAAATAACCATGGAATTCCACAGTGTAAGTAAAAATGAAACCAGACACTGTTGCTCTTCTGGCCCTTTATTTAGAGCAATAGCAGACCCATGTAATTGAGAATACTCAGTTTCTTTCTGTAGAATACTGCATTATTTGAAAAACCTATTTTTCTAGAAGTTTCTGTGAAGTTGTTCTTATTAATCCTGTGACTTCATGTTGCCTTGGGAAATAGCTATACATATGGTAGTGGTATTGGCCTAGCAAATTTTCAATACTTATTTTAGAACCATAGGTTCATTTGTGGGAGAAACTTTGGAGAATATTGGATTTTAGGTTTTTTTAAAAAAACTTTTAAACATTCAAACACTTTTTACCTTGCTTGCATGCTCAGTCATTCAGTTGTGTCCAACTCTGCAACTCCATGGACTATATAGCCTGCCAAGCTCCTCTGTCCATGGGATTTTCCAGGCAAGAATACTGGAGTGGTTTGCCATTTCCTCCTCCAGAGGATCTTCTTGACCCAGGGATCAAACTCATGTCTCCTGCATCTCCTGCATTGGCAGGCGGATTCTTTACCACTCAACCGTCGGAAAGCCCTCCTTAAAAAAGAGATAAAAAACATTTACTGAAATGATCCTTTCCTTATCCCAAGTCTTTTAGAAAATGATAATGCAGGAATATAAATAAGTTAAAAAGACAATTGAATAATCTTTGATTAAATTTCTCTTTATAAAAGGCAACAGAACTTGGTTCATGAAATATTGCAATGCAAAATATGCTGCATATAAATGTATATTATCTATTTCTAGCCAATCCTTTTTTGGTCAAAATTTTATTCAAACTCATAATAATTTATTGAGTCTATTGTGTACTGTGGAGGGAGGCAGTATAGCACAGTAGTTAAGAGCCAGAGTTATGGAGCTGGATTTGTTTGTTTAGATCCTATATTCTCCATTTACAGACATAGTTTATTTTAGTAATGTTATCTAATCTCTCTCTTCCTCAGGACTGTCATCTATAAAATGAGGATACTAATGCGCTAATCTCTAGGCTTGTAATGAAAATCAATCAAATTAATGAATAAATAAATTACTTGAAACAGTGCCTAGCTTAATAAACGTTGCTTATTAAAATTAGTCCCCACTGAACTAGGTAAAGTTGAGGAGAAAGCTACAAAAGATAAACAAGATATAAAATAAATCCATCACCTGAAGGAATTTGGGTGTGTGTGTGCTCAGTTGTGTCCAACTGTTTGCAACCTCAGGGACTGTAGCCCGCCAGGCTCCTCTGTCCATGGAATTTTCCAGGCAAGAATACTGGAGCGGGTTGCCATTCCCTCCTCCAGGATCTTCCTGACCCAGCGAGCGAACCCCTATCTCTTGTGTCTCCTGCATTGGCAGGCAGAGTCTTTACCACTAGATTCACCTGGGAAGGAATTTACATTTTTGTATGTGTAAAGTATCATATATAATGTTATATATATAACATGCATACATAAATACACATATTTAGTACATATGTATGTATAGTGTTAGTTGCTCAGTCATGTCCGGCCCTTTGCGACCCCATGAACTGTAGCCTGCCAGACTCCCCTGTCCATGGAATTCTCCAGGCAAGAATATTGGAGAGGGTTGCCATTGCCTTCTCCAGGGGATCTTCCCAACCCGGGGATTGAACCTGGGTCTCCTGCATTGCAAGCAGATGCTTTTACCATCTGAGCCACCCAATAACACCCATATATACATACATACACACATATTATATATAATAGCTTGTCTAAGATCAAATTGCCTACAAAAGATAGGATGATATGGGGTTCAAACCAGGAGGTCTAACTGAGCTCTTGTTCTTAACTACTGTGTTATATATATGGCTTAGAGCTATATACATTCAAATTATATTTTAAATAGCCATGTACAATTTCATATGTTGTAAATGCCAAATTGAGATGAGAGACATCAAGGTAAACTGAAAGTGCTGTGGGAGACTTCATGGAAGAAGGGTGACAAGTTTCATATGACCCACTCTTTGATCTCTTTTTTACTGCAAATAACATGTATAAAGTCTTTAGCACAGTTTCTACCATAGGTACTCAATAAATTATAGTTGTTATTATTATCATAATCTTTCTGATAATTTCTTCTAGATTTCCCCTAATTGAACAATGTGTGTTTGAAATCCTTAATTCTAATCTATACTCATGACTTAAATTACCCACCACTGATTCTTAATTGTCATTATGCATCAAAATCAAATGTCTAGCTTTTAAAAAATATTGATACTCTAGGCTTATTTCAGAAGTATTAAATAAAATCTATGGATTTATAACCCATGTTTTTATATTTGCAAGAAACTTTCCAAGTGAATCTGATGGGCAGCCAAAATTGAGAACTGCTGCTTTACATGGTGATGAATTGCAACTCTCTACCTTAAATTTGCACCTTAACCTCTGACTGGTGTTCCAGACATAGCATCTCTGCTCATTTATCTTATCAATATCTCAAACTTGGTATATCCTAAGCAAAACTTACTATTTAATCTTCAAGACCTCTTTGTTTTTCCTAGCATAATGACCTAATAATAATTTCCAACTTTTTAATCCCAACCATAGGTCCAATTACTCACCAAGTAATGTAGAGTTTTTCTTCTAAGGAGTCCAAAATGTACCTTTTCTTTCCATTCCCCATTGTCTTGACCTCAGTGTAAATTCACATTCATTTCTCACCTGGACTGTTGTAGTCATTTCTTAATTGATATTTCTTTTTCTTCCCATTGCTCATCTCCAAAGCAGCCTACTCACCAATCAGCTGCCAGAGTATTCTTTCTAAGATGGAAACCAGAAACAGATATTTCCCGACTTAAATTCATTCTAAGGCTCCCCATTACTTTCATAATTTTTGGAGTTCAGATAAGTGAGAACATGCAGTACTTATCTTCCCCTCTGTGACTTATTTCACTTAGCATAGTGCCCTCAAGCTTTATCCATTTCACTGCAAATGGCAAGCTTGCCTTCTTTCTCATGGCTAAATAATATTCCGTTGCATTTACTCCATTCATTCATTTATTGATATACACTTAGATTGTTCCCATATTTTGGATATTGTCAATAGTGTGGCAGTGAACATGGAAGTGCAGATACCTCTTTGAGACAGTTATTTTATTACCTTTGAATACATACCCAGAAGTGGTACTGCTAGATCATATGGTAGTTCTATTTTTAATTTTTCGAGGAATGAGGAAGTGACATTTAAACTTAGCCATTTTTAGTTAAACTCACTCTAAATTCTGCAAGTTAGAGACAAGCTCTCTCAAACCTTTTAAAATGCTGTTCTCTTTGCCTATAATGTCTTTAGTCCCTCATTGCACTTGTTTTTACCTGGTTAACTATTTCTTACGTCTCAAGATTTATTTATATTAAGCACTGCCTCCTTTTGAAACATTCCTTCATCTCTTCAGAGTGAGTTAGATGTTTTTTACATGGGTTCTTATGGACTCTTCAGCTATTTACCTTAAATGAAGCCCAATACATGCTGTATTGAACCCGTTGATTTTCCTGTCTTGACTGTGAGCTGTTTCAAAAGCCAAATGTGTTTTACTTTTTCACACCAGCACTAATGTTGTTCCTGGCACACTGTAACTACTTAATAAATTTTTGTTGAATATCCAAATGGGTAATTAGTATGAAATGTTTGTGTAAACATATAGTCTAGGTCACTTTGGACACCATTAGCAATTTATATTCACTGAGGTATGTAAGTCTTTCCCATTTTCTATTTCCTATCTCTTTGCACTGATCACTGAGGAAGGTTTTCTTATCTCTCCTTGCTGTTCTTTGAAATTCTGCATTCAAATGGGTATATCTTTCCTTTTCTCCTTTGCATTTCACTTCCCTTCTTTTCTCAGCTGTTTGTAAGGCCTCCTCAGGTAGCCATTTTTCCTTTTTCCATTTCTTTTTCTTGGGAAGGGTCTTGATATGACCTCCTATACAATGTCATGAACCTCCATCCATAGTTCTTCACTCTATCAGATCTAATCCCTTGAATCTATTTATCACTTCCCTTGTATAATCATAAGGGATTTGATTTAGGTCATATCTGAATGGTCTGGTGGTTTTCCCCACTTTCTTCAATTTAAGTCTGAATTTGGCAATAAGGAGTTCATGATCTGAGCCACAATCAGCTCCCAGTCTTGTTTTTGCTGACTGTTTAGAGCTTCTCTGTCTTTGGCTGCAAAGAATATAATCAGTCTGACTTTGGTATTGACCATCTGGTGATGTCCATGTATAGAGTCTTCTCTTATGTTGTTGGAAGAGGGTGTTTGCTATGACCAATGCGTTCTCTTGGCAAAACTCTATTAGCCTTTGCCCTGCTTCATTCTGTACTCCAGGACCAAATTTGCCTGTTACTGCAGGTGTTTCTTGACTTCCTACTTTTGCATTCCAGTCACCTATAATGAAAAGGACATCTTTTTTGGTGTTAGTTCTAGACAGTGTTATAGGTCTTCATAGAACTGTTAAACTTCAGCTTCTTCAGCATTACTGGTCGGGGCATAGATTTGGATTACTTTTATATTGAATGGCTTGCCTTGGGAATGAACAGAGATCATTCTGTCATTTTTGAGATTGCATGCATGTACTGCATTTTGGACTCTTTTGTTGACTATGATGGCTACCCCATTTCTTCTAAGGGATTCTTGACCACAGTAGTAGATATAATGGTCATCTGCATTAAATTCACCCATTCAAGTCAGTTTTAGTTTGCTAATTCCTAAAAGGTCAATTTTCACTCTTGCCATCTCCTGTTTGACCACTTTAAATTTGCCTTGATTCCTGGACCTAACATTCCAGGTTTCTATGTAATATTGCTCTTTACAGCATCGGACTTTACTTCTGTCATGAGTCACATCCACAAATGGGTGTTGTTTTTGCTTTGGCTCCATCTCTTCATTCTTTCTGGAGTTATTTCTCCACTGATCTCCAGTAGCATATTGGGCACCTACCGACCTGGTGAGTTCATTTTTCAGTGTCCTATCTTTTTGTGTTTTCATACTGTTCATGGGGTTCGCAAGGTAAGAATACTGAAGTGGTTTGCCATTCCCTTCTCCAGTGGACCACGTTTTGTTAGAACTCTCCACCATGACCAGTCAATCTTGGTGGCCCTACACGGAATGGATCATAGTTTCATTGAATTAGACAAGGCTGTGGTCCATGTGATCAGATTGGTTAGTTTTCTTTGATTGTGGTTTTCAGTCTGTCTGCCCTCTGATGGAAAAGGATAAGAGGCTTATGGAAGCTTCCTTATGGGAGAGATTGACTGAGGGGGAAACTGGGTCTTGTTCTGATGGGCAGGGCCATGCTCAGTTCAGTTCAGTTCAGTCACTCAATCATGTTCGACTCTTTGTGACCCCATGGACTGCAGCACCCCAGGCCTCCCTGTCCATCACCAACTCCCACAGTTTACTCAAACTCATGTCTATTGAGTCGGTGATCCCATCCAACCATCTCATCCTGTGTTGTCCCCTTCTCTTCCTGCCTTCAGTCTTTCCCAGCATCAGGGTCTTTTCAAATATCAGTCCTTCCCATCAGGTGGCCAAAGTATTGGAGTTGCAGCTTCAACATCAGTCCTTCCAATGAATATTCAGGACTGATTTCCTTTAGCTTGGACTGGTTGGATTTCTTTGCAGTCCAAGGGACTCTCAAGAGTCTTCTCCAATACCACAGTTCAAAAGCATCAATTCTTCAGCCTTCAGCTTTCTTTATAGTAACCCTCACATCCATACATGCCTACTGGAAAAACCATAGCCCTGATTATACAGATTTTTGTTGGCAAAGTGATGTCTTTGCTTTTTAATATGCTATCTAGGTTGGTCATAACTTTTCTTCAATGAAGTAAGCATCTTTTAATTTCATGGCTACAGTCACCATTTGCAGTGATTTTGGAGCCCACCAAAATAAACTCAGCCACTGTTTCCCCATCTATTTGCCATGAAGTGATGGGACCAGATGCTATGATCTTAGTTTTCTCAATTTACTGGGCCATACTCAGTAAATCTTTAATCCAATTTTCTGTTGATGGGCGGGGCTGTGTTCCCTCCCTTTTATGTGACCTGAAGCCAAACTATGGTGGAGGTAATGAAGATAATGGCACCTCCTTCAAAAGGTCCCATGCATGCCCTGCTACACTCAGTGCCCCCAACCTTGCAGCAGGTCAGCCGCGACTCTTGCCTCCACCAGAGACTCCTGGACCCTCATGGGCTAGTCTGGGTCAGCCTGTTGTGGGGTCACTGCTCCTTTCTCCTGGATCCTTATGCACACAATGTTTTGTTTGTGCTTCCCACGAGTTTTTTTTCCCCAGTCCTGTGTAAGTTCTCACAGCTCTGAGTGAATGAGTGAGTGAACTTGCTCAGTTGTGTCCAACTCTTTGCGACCCCATGGACTGTAGCCTACCAGGCTCCTCGGTCCATGGAATTCTCCAGGCAAGAATACTGAACTGGGTTGCCATTTCGTTCTACAGGGGATCTTCCTGACCCAGGGATTGAACCCAGGTCTCCTGCATTGTAGGCAGATGCTTTACCATCTGAGCTACCAGGCAAGCTCACAGCTCTATGGTGGGGATAATGGCAACCTCCTTCAAGAGGGCTTATGCCATACCCAGGTCTATTGCACCCCGAGCCCCTGCCCCTGCAGCAGGCCACTGCTGACCCGTACCTCCTCAGTAAACACTCACACACTGTTCTGTCTCAGTCTCTGTGGGGTCTCTGGGTCCTGGTGTATACAAGGTATGTTTGAGCCCTCTGAGCATCTCTTGCAGGTATGGGGTTTGATTCTAAATGTCATTTCACCTCTCCTACCATCTTGCTGGGACTTCAAAGACTAGAGATCTCTTCAAAAAAATTAGATATACCAAGGGAATATATCATGCAAAGATGAGCTCAATAACGAACAGAAATAGTATGGACCTAACAGAAGCAGAAAATATTAAGAAGAGGTGGCAAGAATACACAGAAGAACTATACAAAAAAGATCTTCACTACCCAGATATTCATGATGGTGTGATTACTCACCTAGGGCCATACATCCTGGAATGTGAAGTCAAGTGGGCCTTAGGAAGCATCACTATGAACAAAGCTAGTGGAGGTGATGGCATTCCAGTTGAGCTATTTCAAATCCTGAAAGATGATGTTGTGAAAGTGCTGCATTCAATATGCCAGCAAATTTGGAAAACTCAGCAGTGGCCCCAGGACTGAAAAAGGTCAGTTTTCATTCCAGTCCCAAAGAAAGGCAATGCCAAAGAATGCTCAGATTACCACACAAATGCACTCATCTCACATGCTAGCAAAATAATCCTCAAAATTCTCCAAGCCAGGCTTCAACAGTATGTGAAGTGTGAACTTCCAGATGTTCAAGCTGGATTTAAAAGTGGCAGAGGAACCAGAGATCAAATTGCCAACATCTAGTGGATCGTGGAAAAAGCGAGAGTTCCAGAAAAACATCTATTTCTGGTTTACTGACTATGCTAAAGCCTTTGACTGTGTGGATCACAACAAACTGGAAAATTCTTCAAGAGATGGGAATGCCAGACCACCTGACCTGTGTCCTGTGAAATCTCTATGCAGGTCCAGAAGCAACAGTTAGAACTGGAGATGGAACAAAGGACTGGTTCCAAATCTGGAAAGGAAAGGAGTACATCAAGGCTGTATATTGTCACCCTGCTTATTTAACTTATATGCAGAGTACATCATGAGAAATGCTGGCCTGGATGAAGCACAAGCTGGAATCAAGATTGCAGGAATAAACATCAGTCCCTCAGATATGCAGATGACACCACCCTTATGTCAGAAAGTGAAGAACTAAACAGCTTCTTGATGAAGATGAAAGAGGAGAGTGAAAAAGTTGGCTTAAAACTCAGCATTCAGAAAACTAAGATCATGGCATCTGGTCCCATCACTTCGTGGGAAATAGATGGGGAAACAGTGACAGACTATTTTTGGGGGGCTCCAAAATCACTGCAAATGGTGACTGAAGCCATAAAATTAAAAGATGCTTGCTTCTTGGAAGAAAATTTATGAACAACCTAGACAGCATATTAAAAAGCAGAGACATTGCTTTGCCAGCAAATGTCTGTTTAGTCAAGGCTATGGTTTTTCCAGTAGTCATGTATGGATGTGAGAGTTGGACTATAAAGAAAGCTGAGTATGGAAGAATTGATGCTTCTGAACTGTGGTGTTGGAGAAGACTCTTGAGAGTCCCTTGGACTGCAAGGAGATCCAACCAGTCCATCCTAAAGGAGCTCAGTCCTTGGTGTTCATTGGAAGGACTGATGTTGAAGGTGAAACTCTAATACTTTGGCCACCTGATGCGAAGAACTGACTCACGGGAAAAGACTGTGATGCTGGGAAAGATTGAAGGAAGGAGGAGAAGGGGACTACAGAGGATGAGATGGTTGGATGGCATCACTGACTCAATGGGCATGAGTTTGATTAAATTGGGTGAGTTGGTGATGGACAGGGAGATCTGTCGTGCAGTAATCCATGGGGGTCGCGAATAGTTGGACATGACTGAGTGACTGAACTGAACTGAGCTGAACTGATTCCCACTGCTTGTATAGATAACTGGCATATGTTAAATTATTAGTAAATATTAACTTAATAGATGGATTATGTGATGTAAATTTAAGAATACTGAAGTATAAGTTTATTGAGGGGTTTTTGTGCCATGAATTAGAGATTAGAAAATTTGATAATAGTTACAATGAACTATAATAGTAGCATAATAAACATTAATAATAGAATAATTTTAAGAAGATAATATTACCTTGGTAGATATTTTCTGAAAGGATAGCAAAGATAAAGGAAAATCAGGAGAGTTTTTGTAAAACTACAAAGTAGAATACCCACAGCTAGTTAGTTTTCCTTTCTCCCAAAATCCCATGAAGAAAAGAAGTAATGGTATTTTTAACCTTTTTTCTAGGCTAAAACTATAGTAAGGTGTGGAGAATGGGAGAGGAAAAAGAAAACAGTGGCATATTTTGTCAGTCGAAAAACAGAAGGAAAATGCCAAATGATATGGCTAATGGAGAAAACAGAATTGTTAACTGGCAGTGGCAAAAGCTCAAAAACAGCCCAGTATATACTGAAACATCCTGAATGGCACCAGATATCTCTGAGAGAGAGAATCAAGCTGCTAGTGTAGTGCCCTGGAATTCAATTACATTTCTGGATCATCTTCCTCCTTCACTTCAATCAACCGGCAAATATTCCAATGCCACTCCATCAGTCGGCTGAAGTTTTATTCCATGGAGGGGGTAAAATAGAATCTCTTTGGACTGAGAAGCCCATGAACAGATAAATTCATAAAACAGCATATTAAAAACAACTTCAGTAAGAATACTGTGATCCCAGCTCTCCTCCATTTTGCTCCTAGAAAGTTGACAGCCAGGCCTTCATCTGCCAGGCAGGATAATAAAAGATACAAGTGGACTCAACAAGCTCAGGACGAATGTCCCAGACATATTGACATCAGGGTTTCCTGAAGAAACAACCAAAGCAAATCACTTTACAATATGCTCAAAGCTGACAAGTCCTATCCAAATACACAGGGCTTCCAATTCACTTTTTGATTTCATCCTTGTACATATGAACATGAAAGCAAAGAAAACAAGACCTCCGAGGAGAACTTCTAACATAAAAGATAGAGACCAATGAATTTTTTTTTTAATTTGATATGAAAAACAAAGGTAACTAAAGAAAAAGTAAACAGAACTACATCAAATTAAAAAGCTGTAAAGGAAACTATCAACAAAAAATCAGACAGCCTACTGAATGGGAGAAAATATTTGCAAATCATATATCTGATAAGGGATAAATATGTAGAGAACTCATACAACTCAGTAGCAAAAAGAATTGGATTAAAAAGTGGGCAGAGCACTCGAATAGACTTTTTTTTTTTTTTTTTCCCACAGAAAATGTGTGGACACCCAACAGGTACATAAAAAGTTGCTCACTAATTATCAGGGAAATGCAAATGAAAACCACAGTAAGATATCACTTCACACCTGTTAAAATGGCTGTTATCAAAAAGCCAACAAATGGCAAGTGTTGGACAGGATGTGGAGAAAGGGAATCCCTATGTACTGTTGATGAAAATGTAAATTGGGGAAACGACTATGGAGACTCTTCAAAATTAGAACTACCAAATGTCCCAGCAATTCCACATCTGGGTATTTATCCAAAGAAAATAAAAGCACTAACTCAAAAGATATATATGTATGTTGTAACATTCATGAAAGTAATGTTTAAATTTATCTTATTTTAATTTTATTTTTCTTTATATCCTTCATTTTCTTGGCTCAGGATTCTTTCTTGCATCTCAGAAATTCTTTCTGGGATAGTTTTATTTCCTCCTGATGTATGTACTTAAGTTCCTTTAGAAAGGGTGCCTTAGTGATAAATTCTCTTAATTTCTATTTGTCTAAAGTTCGTTTCTTGAATGATAGCTTAACTAAATAGTTACTTCTAGATTAATATTTTTTTTCTCAGTATCCTGAATATATTATTTTACTGTCTTCTGGCTTCTATTTTTATTAGTTTGTTATTCCTTTGTAGGTAATCTTTTTTTTCCTTACTACTTTAAAAATGTGTCATTCTGCAGTTCCACATGATATATGTATGTGTGAATTGTCTTTTAATTATTCTGTTTGTAATTCATTGTGATTCCTGAATCTGAGAATTCATGTCTTCTATCAATTTTGGAAGATTTTCACCTATTTTCAAACAGTTGGAGAAGGAAATGGCAACCCACTCCAGTATTCTTGCCTGGAGAATCCCATGGATGGAGGAGCCTGGTGGGCTACAGTCCACAGGGTCGCAAAGAGTCAGACACGACTGAGTGACTTCACTTTCACTTTTCAAACAATACTTCATTTTCTCTAGTCTCATTTTCTAGAACTCCAAGTATATGTTAGACTTTATCATATTATCCCTTATTTAAAAAAATATGTCCTTCTTATTTTTCACAATGTTTTTCTGTGATACATTCTGTATAATTTTTTCAGATATTTCCCCCAATTTCTTAATTGTCTCTCCAGCCTGCTGTTTTACCCATTCATGGAATTTTAAATGTCAAGAATATTATATGTGTGTGTGTGTGTGTGTGTGTATAAAGACCTACAAGACAGATGGAGGCTTGTAAGGCATTTTATATGCAAGCAATAAACTGTGGAAAATTCTGAAAGAGATGGGAATACCAGACCACCTGACCTGCCTCTTGAGAAACCTATATGGAGGTCAGGAAGCAACAGTTAGAACTGGACATGGATCAACAGACTGGTTCCAAATAGGAAAAGGAGTACATCAAGGCTGTATATTGTCACCCTGCTTATTTAACTTATATGCAGAGTATATCATGAGAAATGCTGTACTGGAAGAAGCACAAGCTGGAATCAAGATTGCTGGGAGAAATATCAATAACCTCAGATATGCAGATGACACCACCCTTATGGCAGAAAGTGAAGAGGAAGCAAAGAGCCTCTTGATGAAAGTGAAAGAGGAGAGCGAAAAAGTTGGCTTAAACCTCAACATTCAGGAAACTAAGATCATGGCATCCAGTCCCATCACTTCATTGCAAATAGATGGGGTAACAGTGAAAACAGTGTCAGACTCGATTGATGGACGTGAGTTTGAGTGAACTCCGGGAGATGGTGATGGACAGGGAGGCCTGGCGTGCTGCGATTCATGGGGTCGCAAAGTGTTGGACACGACTGAGCGACTGAACTGAACTGAATGTGAAGAGAGTAAAGACAACATGAAGCAGCAGCAGGAAATTTAGCAGCAGTTAGCATAATTTTTCTGGGTACAAAATTGGGTTAATCTGGAGAAATGAGGATGTAAGAGGACTCAGTGACAAGGCAGAAGTTGAGAATTCAAAACAAGCAAACAAATCTGGAGGATCACATGGGCAAACAAGACAGAGAATTATAAAGAATGATTGCCCATTAGAATATTTTTGACTAATTGAAATTGTTCTTAATGTCTCATACACTTTTTATCCTTAAACCATCAGATGTAAGGCCCCCTAGGAGGCCTAACAGGAGAGATAGTATTCTTAGAATCACAATGATGGTAATAAATACAGTATTATATGTTGTGATGAAGGTAATCCTGAGCCAGAGATAGCTTAGCACTGCAAGATTTTCATCACTAAGCTTCTCAACATTTTAACATTTCAGTATTTCAAGCCTGACTCTGGACTACTTCATTTCCCTGTCATAACTCTGTAGTCTCTAATAGGTCTTTAAAATTTGCATGGGTGAAGTTTTCCAAGTAAAAGAGAGAAAAATCTTAAAATTTCTACATGATGATTAATTTATGCCTTCTTATCCCTATTGCTGTGACAGAGGGTTTTACTCTCCAATACTTAGTTCTATTTTTTCTTGTATGTGTAAAGATGAAATAACACATTTACTTTGCGTAAGCAAATGAAACCTAATCGCCACCTCCCCAATTAGACACTTTAGAAGTGGACTCATTGCCTTTTTATTAAAAAACACCAAAAGGAGAAAAATTTCTTGTACTACTTTAGAATAAATATATTTCATATGATTCAGGTAAGTAAGTGAAGTCGCTCAATCGTGTCTGACTCTTTGCAACCCCATGGGCTATAGCCTACCAGGCTCTTCTGTTAATGGGATTTTCCAGGCAATAGTACTGGAGTGGATTGCCATTTCCAGCCATTTCCTTTTCCAGCAGATCTTCCCGACCCAGGGCTCAAATCTGGGTCTCCCGCATTGTAGACAGACGCTTTACTGTCTGAGCCACCAGGGAAGTCCTTAGTATAGTGTATAAATTAGATGGATTGAACTTACATTACCATGAAATGGTATAGTCTATATTTTAAAGTAGATACAAGATTTAAATACCTAATTTCAAAATAATATGCTAGTAAAAATATATGGTTTCATTTATTTTATTGAAATATACTAAATGAAACTCAAACTTAAGCCTGATACATGCTTAGATTTCAGTTCAGCTAGTATTTATTGAACTCTTATGAAATGTTAATCTCTGAACTGATGCTTCCTCATCTATTGTACTGTATAATACAGCATAATATAATTAGGGTTAAACAATTAACGTTTTTCAATTTGTATAATGCTTTAGCTCACATGGAAAAATGAAAAAAAAAATAGGATGTCTCCAGAGTAGATATGGACACATATGGTAAATAGGAACATTGAATTCAGGTGTTAATGTTCACTTTTTATATTTTCACAATTTAAAATAAAAAGTAATGAGATGGATAAAAAAACCAAGAAATTAAAATTCTGCATGTTTTCAATGAAACAGTAGCAACCCATTATTAAAGCAAAGTATGATAATAATATGGAGAAGGCAATGGCACCCCACTCCAGTACTCTTGCCTGGAAACTCCCATGGACAGAGGAGCCTGGTGGGCTGCAGTCCATGGGGTCGCTGAGAGTTGGACGCGACTCAGTGACTTCACTTTCACTTTTCACTTTCATGCCCTGGAGAAGGAAATGGCAACCCACTCCAGTGTTCTTGCCTGGAGAATCCCAGGAACGGCGGAGCCTGGTGGGCTGCCATCTATGAAGTGGCACAGAGTCAGACACGACTGAAGTGACTTAGCAGCAGCAGCATGATAATAATATTGTATGTGACATGTTAAAGTTATAGAAAACATGTTTTAACATTTGTGAAGTGAAATGAGCTTTCAGGACATGTTTATAAAATAACATGTGTCTGTATGTTCCTGCTGCTGCTGCTGCTAAGTCGCTTCAGTCGTGTCCGACTCTGTGCGACCCCATAGACGGCAGCCCATCAGGCTCCACCGTCCCTGNCATGTTAAAGTTATAGAAAACATGTTTTAACATTTGTGAAGTGAAATGAGCTTTCAGGACATGTTTATAAAATAACATGTGTCTGTATGTTCCTGCTGCTGCTGCTGCTAAGTCGCTTCAGTCGTGTCCGACTCTGTGCGACCCCATAGACGGCAGCCCATCAGGCTCCACCGTCCCTGGGATTCTTCAGGCAAGAACACTGGAGCAGGTTGCCATTCTAATTCTTAAATCAATATTGGAAAATGTTTCATTAATATTAACCAAAATATTAATCCATAGGTTGAGAGAAACCCTGTAAAGTAAATTAAAATGTAATTTCTGTGTAGAGCCTCATGGCTAGGAATATATACACATATTACTTCTTTGCAAGTGTTTAATACTTATATTTGATTAATTACTCTTTTTATTCCCTTTTGCACATCCAGAAGTTTATTCTAGCCCTTATTTTTCATTTATTTAATAAATTAAGCATTTTTGAGTCATTTATGCTACTGACAGTTCTTTGATGATTCAGTCTCCTCCCCACCATTTTTTTCCTCTAGTCTTCATTTAACAGTATTTTTTGTTAATCGTAACATTTTTTGAATTGTATGTTATTGTTACAGATTGTTTGTATGCAAAAAGATTGTTTGTATGTTTGTAAAAATACAGATGTGATTATTTATTTAGGTGGTATGTGTTTTTTATTCAAATAAAGTTGCTTTACAATGTCATATTAGTTTCAGGTGTACAAAATAGTGATTCAATATTGTTATGGTTTATACTTCTTTTAAAGTTATTACGAAATAATGGCTACATTGTCCTGTGCTGTATAATATATCTTTGTTGCTTATCTATTTTATACATAGTTCAGTTCAGTTCAGTCGCTCAGTCATGTCTGACTCTGTGTGACCCCATGAAACACAGCAGGCCAGGCCTCACTGTCCATCACCAACTCCCGGAGTCCACCCAAATCCATTTCCATCGAGTCAGTGATGCCATCTAACCATCTCATCCTCTGTCATCCCCTTCTCCTCCTGCCCTCAATCCTTCCCAGCATCAAGGTCTTTTCCAATGAGTCAGCTCTTCGCATCAGGTGGCCAAAGGATTGGAGTTTCAGCTTCAACATCAGTCCTTCCAATGAACATCCAGGACTGATCTCCTTTAGAATGGACTGGTTGGATCTCCTTGGAGTCCAAGGGACTCTCAAGAATCTTCTCCAGCACCACAGTTCAAAAGTATCAATTCTTCCACACTCAGCTTTCTTTATAGTCCCAACTTTCACAACCATACATGACTACTGGAAAAACCATAGCCTTGGCTAGATGGACCTTTGTTGGCAAAGTAATGTCTCTGCTTTTTAATATGCTGTCTAGGTTGGTCATAACTTTCCTTCCAAGGAGTAAGCATCTTTTAATTTCATGGCTGCAATCACCATCTGCAGTGATGTTGGAGCCCCCAAAAATAAAGTCAGCCACTGTTTCCACTGTTTCCCCATCTATTTGCCATGAAGTGATGGGACCAGATGCCATGAACTCAGTTTTTTGAATGTTGAGCTTTAAGCCAACTTTTTCACTCTCCTCTTTCACTTTCATTAGAGGCTTTCTAATTCCTCTTCACTTTCTACCATAAAGGTGGTGTCATCTGCATATCTGAGGTTATTGATATTTCTCCTGGCAATCTTGATTCTAGCTTGTGCTTCCTCCAGCCCAGTGTCTCTCATGATGTACTCTGCATATAAGTTAAATAAGCAGGGTGACAATATACAGCCTTGATGTACTCCTTTTCCTATTTGGAACCAATCTGTTGTTCCATGTCCAGTTCTAACTGTTGCTTCCTGACCTGCATACAGGTTTCTCAAGAGGTAGGTCAGATGGTCTGATAGTCCCATCTCTTTCAGAATTTTTCACAGTTTACTGTGACCCACACAGTAGTTTGTATCTTATTAATTCCATACCCCTATCTTGCCTTTCCTCCTTCCTTCTCCCAGTGGTAACCACTAGTTTGTTTCCTATGTGTGTGAGTCTGTTTTTGTTTTGTTCTATACATTTATTTGCTTTATTTTCTAGATTTCACATGTAAGTAAAATGTAGTATTTGTATTTCTCTGATTTATTTCACTAAGTATAATATATTCTAGGTCCGTGCACAGTGTTACAACTGGCAGAATTTCATTTTTTAATGGCTGAATAATATTTCATTGTATATACATACCCCATGTTCTTTATCCATTCATCTGGTTATGGACACTTGGGTTGCTTCCATATCTTTGCTAGTGTAAATAATGCTGGTAAAGCAAACTTGAGAAAAAAGAAAAAAACTGGAAATGTGCATCTTGACTTCAGACTATGCCACAAAACTTCAGAAGTAAAGACAGCATGGTACTTACACAAAAACAAACACATAGATCAATGGAACAGAATAGAAAGCTCAGAAATAAAGCCATTGACTGTTCAGTTGAGTTCAGTTCAGTCGCTCAGTCGTGTCCAACTCTTTGCGACCCCATGAATCGCAGCACACCAGGCCTCCCTGTTCATCACCATCTCCCAGAGTTCACTCAGACTCCTGTCCATCGAGTCTGTGATGCCATCCAGCCATCTCATCCTCGGTCATCCCCTTCTCCTCCTGCCCCCAATCCCTCCCAGCATCAGAGTCTTTTCCAATGAGTCAACTCTTCTCATGAGGTGGCCAAAGTACTGGAGTTTCAGCTTTAGCATCATTCCTTCCAAAGAAATCCCAGGGTTGATCGGACTGTGGTCAAATATTAATAGACTATGACAAAGGAGGCAAAAAACAATTGGAGAAAAGACAATCTCTTTAATAAGAAATGCTGGGAAACCTGGACAGGTTCATATAAAAGAATGAGATTAGAACATTTCCACGCAGCAAATAGAAAAACAAAATAGATAAGATCTAAATCTAAGATTTGAAACCATAAACCTCCTAGAGGAGAACACAGGCAGAACACTCTATAACATAAATGGTAGCAATATATATATATTTTTAATCTGTCTCCAAAGACAAGAGAAATACAAGCAAAAATAAACAAATATACCTAGTTGAACATTAGACAGTGTTTCTGACAGATATTTTTTAGTCAAATTTCTGTATTTAGGTAGCGATTTTGATTATATGTTCATCTCTACAAAACTTGATGTCATAGTATTTAATCATGAAAATAAATGTGACATGTGAGTCAGAGTCAGCAAGAAAGAGATTATCACTCAAAAAGTGTGAGAAAAAAATTTAGTGAAAGGACTTATTTGGATGAAATATATATACTACCGTATATAAAATAGATAATTATTAAAGACCTACTGTATAGCACAGGGAACTCTACTCAGTTCTCTGTAATGACCTATATGGGAAAAGCACTGGTCTTGGTAAACACCCTCTTCGAACAACACAAGAGAAGACTACCCATGAACATCACCAGATGGTAGACACCAAAATCAGACTGATTATATTCTTTGTAGCCAAAGATGGAGAAGCTCTATACAGTCAGCAAAAACAAGACTGGGAGCTGACTGTGGCTCAGATCACGAACTGCTTATTGCCAAATTCAGACTGAAATTGAAGAAATTGGAGAAAACCACTAGACCATTCAGGTATGACCTAAATCAAATCCCTTATGACTATACAGTGGAAGTGAGAAATAGATTTAGGGACTAGATCTGATAGACAGAGTGCCTGATGAACTATGAATGGAGGTTCATGACATTGTACAGGAGACAGGGATCAAGACCATCCCCAAGAAAAAGAAATGCAAAAAAGCAAAATGGCTGTCTGAGGAGGTCTTACAAAGAGATGTGAAAAGAAGAAAAGCAAAAAGCAAAGGAGAAAAGGAAAAATATATCCATTTGAATGTAGAGTTCCAAAGAACAGCAAGGATAGATAGGAAAGCCTTCCTCAGCGATCAGTGCAAAGAAATAGAGGAAAACAACAGAATGGGAAAGACTAGAGATCTCTTCAAGAAAATTAGAGATACCAAGTGAACATTTTATGCAAAGATGGGTTCAATAAAGGACAGAAATGGTATGGGCCTGACAGAAACAGAAGATATTAAGAAGAGGTGGCAAGAATATGCAGAACTGTACAAAAAAGATCTTCATGACCCAGATAACCACGATAGGGTGATCACTCACCTAGAGCCAGACATCCTGGAATGTGAAGTCAAGTGGGCCTTAGGAAACATCACTATGAACAAGGCTAGTAGAGGTGATGGCATTTCAGTTGAGCTGTTTCAAATCCTGAAAATTGATGCTGTGAAAGTGCTGCATTCAATATGCCAGCAAATTTGGAAAACTCAGCAGTGGCCACAGGATTGGAAAAGGTCAGTTTTCATTCCAATCCCAAAGAAAGGCAATGCCAAAGAATGCTCAAACTACTGCACAATTGCACTCATCCCACACGCTAGTAAAGTGATGCTTAAAATTCTTTAAGCCAGGCTTCAGCAATACGTGAATTGTGAACTTCAAGATATTCAAACTGGTTTTAGAAAAGGCAGAGGAACCAGAAATCAAATTACCAACATCCACTGGATCATCGAAAAAGCAAGAGAGTTCCAGAAAATCATCTATTTCTGCTTTCTTGACTATGCCAAAGCTTTTGACTGTGTGGATCACAACAAACTATGGAAAATTCTGAAAGAGATGGGAATACCAGACCACCTGACCTGCCTCTTGAGAAATCTGTATGCAGGTCAGGAAGCAACAGTTAGAACTGGACATGGATCAACAGACTGGTTCCAAATAGGAAAAGGAGTACGTCAAGGCTGTATATTGTCACCCTGCTTATTTAACTTATACTCAGAGTACATCATGAGAGACACTGGGCTGGAAGAAGCACAAGCTGGAATCAAGATTGCCAGGAGAAATATCAATCACCTCAGATATGCAGATGACACCACCCTTAGGCAGAAAGTGAGGAAGAACTAAAGAGCCTCTTGAGGAAAGTGAAAGAGGAGAGTGAAAAAGTTGGCTTAAAGCTCAGCGTTCAGAAAAATAAGATCATGGCATCTGGTCCCATCACTTCATGGGAAATAGATGGGGAAACAGTGGTAACAGTGTCAGACTTTATTTTTCTGGGTTCCAAAATCACTGCAGATGGTGATTGCAGCCATGAAATTAAAAGACGCTTACTCCTTGGAAGGAAAGTTATGACCAACCTAGACAGCATATTAAAAAGCAGAGACATTACTTTGCCAACAAAGGTCCATCTAGTCAGACCTATAATTTTTCCAGTGGTCATGTATGGATGTGAGAGTTGGACTATAAAGAAAGCTGAGTGCAGAAGAATTGATGCTTTTGAACTGTGGTGTTGGAGAAGACTCTTGAGAGTCCCTTGGACTGCAAGGAGATCCAACCAGTCCATCCTAACGTAGACCAGACCTCGGTGTTCATTGGAAGGACTGATGTTGAAGCTGAAACTCCGATCCTTTGGTCACCTGATGCAAAGAACTGACTCATTGGAAAAGACCCTGATGCTGGGAAAGATTGAGGGCAGGAGGAGAAGAGGACAATAGAGGATGAGATGGTTGGATGGCATCACCGACTAAATGACATGGATTTGGGTGGACTCTGGAAGTTGGTGATGGACAGGGAGGCCTGGTGTGCTGCAGTTCATGGGGTCAGAAAGAGTTAGACATGACTGAGTGACTGAACTGAACTGATATAGGAAAAGAATCTAAAGAGACTGCATATATGTAAAACTGATTCACTTTGCTATATGCCCAAAGCTAGTACAGCATTGTAAACCAACTATCCACCAAGAAAAATTTTTTTAAAAGTGTAGCCAGGATAAAGGGTAATCCTTAATCAAATTCTAGAAATGTGTAACATCTGGAAACTGTTACTACTTTTAGGCCTAAAGGAGCAAGGAAGTAGTTAATGCAAACCGGTGAGATCTATAGCTGTATAAGTCACATGACAAGAGCTTTGTTCTTTGATAAAGGATCACAGTAATTGCAAACTATGGTCCAACAGGGGCTATGTTTCTCTGGTCCCACTCTTTAATGCTCTGTCATTATAGGAAGCTAAAAAGTCAAGGGATCCTAGTAATGCAGAGCATGGTGTATAAGAGTGGAAAGTGAATCTGTAAGGATTAGTGGAGAATATATAAGACACCATAATATCCTAATATCTGATATTTTTTAGAAAAAGTAGTTACTTTTTAAAAAATATGATAAATAGTTATAAGGAAGAAAAAGTTCTAAATTGAAAAGGAACTGCTTTCTCCTCTATTAATCCATTTTCAAATGAGATGAGAATTATCAGAAGGACGTGAAAAAGTTTCAATTTTCCTGCCCAGAAGATTGCTGTTAGATTTTGGCTTGTAAAACCAGAAAAGTTTATTTCACTGATGACCGTGCTCAAGAGCCATGGTAAATCAGAAAAAGGTGTTTTTTGCATACTCTTAAAGCTGATGATATTTATAAACAATTCTAGAAGAAATTTCTGTGTGAATGAGTTAGTCTGTCCCAGGGTCATAGTCTATACCAATGTTTTTCAAATTGCAGGTCACAAGCCATTTTTCAGTCCTTACATAAATGTAATGGGTAGTGACTAGGACTTAATGAAGTAGTATACCCTTAAGCAGAAAATATCAGAGTGCATTGTTTGTAGTAAGAATAAATGCTAGTTTGTGAAACTTTTGATTACATGTATATGAATATGTGACTGTGTTGGGATATGTATTTTTCACTATGGACCATGTTCCCCCGCCCAATTAAAACTCTGTTTGCTGGACTCAACCATCTTAAAAGTGTTTACCCAACAGTATAGCAAAGATGAATTGTATTGAAAGGCAGTGTAATATATTTATGTGTTGTCTCTTTAACATAGTGCTAAAGTTTGCTCCTAGATGAGTAAATACTCATACATATGGAAATTAGGGCACACTAATATATATCTGATTTTCACCAATTCTAAACATAATGACAGTTCAAGGTGAAGTAAACATTTTGCTTATTGCTCTATTTGGGATAACCACATAGACTGGACCCAGTGCCATATGTTGCTCTGCCTTTCCCTATATCACACTTAATGTTTACCTGCTCCTGGTCATATGGGGGAAGGGAACTACTCTGCTAAAAGTCTTGAATAATATCAAAGCAATCTTTTGAGCTATAGCAAAAGTTGAGGAATTTCAGTATATGTATTAGCATTAATCTATATCTTCAGAATTTTTAGCTGCAAATATGGAACAACTAGAGAGTATTTAAAGAGGATAATGTGAAACTACAAAATGAGTCACTTACATTGAGTTATATTCATGTTCTAGCTTCTAGTTCTTTCTCTTTTAAAGAAAAATTAAAATTAGGTCACTTCTGTTTGTAACCTGCATAGTATTTAATCAATCAGCTATTTCCTATTTAGATTCTACTTCTACTTCTGATGCAGAATTTTATTTTATTTCAATATCTTAACATTAGCTATTCAAGAAAATTAAACTTGTATACAGAGAGTATACATGCTTATATAATTAATGGGAAAAAACATTTTGTATAAGTTAAAGATTGCTTCAGGTCTTTGAAATCAAAATCAAATATTTATGTATGGGGAAAACATCTTCATATATTCTATATAAAGCTTTCCATTTTGCAGTTGTTTTCAGAGACTGCCATTTTGAGTTATAGTGGAACAGTGCTCTTTCTGACCTTTGAACAAGGATGCATGACTTAGCTTTTGGCATTCTTCCTAGCAATACCCCAGAGGGCAGAGTTGTATTCCAATGTGACATATATTTGAAAATGTCTTGCACAGAGGATAAATTTCATTTGTAAATGTATCAAGAGCAGATTCAAAATAGGCTGAAGCTTGCATTTATTTGGTTCAAGAAAATGATATGTCTCGACTTTGGCTATTGCTATTATTGCTTAAACCAACAGATTTTCTTAAACCTTGCCAAACAGAAGAGCAATGGGTTCTGAAATCTATCTTCATTTTAATTTTTTCTCTCATTATATTGTAAGTTTCTTTAATTCTAATTTCAAAGACTTTACCCTGCCTTGTGTCAGCACAAGTTGTCAGAAAGACAACAGGGTATAAAGCATGTCCTTCTGCTACATATTTTGCTGCATTTGAAGCATATGAGAGCTGATCTTTTTAGATTGAAATATGTCTATAATCTGGGTTTCCCTGGTGGTTCAGATGATAAAGAATCTGTGTGCAATGCAGGAGACCTGGGTTCAGTTCCTGGTTCAGGAAGATCCCCTGGAGAAGGGAATGGCAACCCACCAGTATTCTTGTCTGGAGAATCCTGTGGACAGAGGAGCCTGGTGGGCTATAGTCCAAGGGGTCGCAGAGTCAGACATGACTGACTGACTAACACTTTCACTTTTCCCATGTCTATAATCCTACAGCTGAAAGTACTGATTTGCTGAACATGGAGGTCAAATCTTTATTAAGATTATGATCAGGAAGTTAAAAGACTTTCAAAGAAGAAACAAAAATATTTTACTTTTCTAATAGTTATAAACTTGAATAAGCTTAGAAATAGATCTTGAAACATTAATTCGAATTTATTCTACCTTTCATTTCTCCTTTTGTGCCCAGTGTTCACTTTTAAGACAATTTTTACATAGATGTTCACCATCAGATATAAGTTGTAAATAATCTGTATTTCTCTTCATTCAGTATTTTGTATTTTGTCCATTCCTACATGGTCAAACTGGAATATACTCACACCTCCCCCATTATTTTACTGAATACCTCATCACTGAGTCTACTGTTTTGAGTATGTGTACAGTGTTCAAAATACAGAGCCTATGTCCAGTTCTTCTAAACAGGTAAAAAAATTTAGAGAAACTGAATGAAAGTTTAGTGCATATGATTGTAATTTACAGTTTAGTTTGAATAAAATGCATTATACTGAAGCAAAGTCACTGGAGTTGTACTTTATTTAGTAATTGCTACTAATTGCATTCAAGAGGTTAGTTCTCCTCAACCATGTTTATAATGGCAATGGAATTATTTGTCCCTGCCATAGCGTTAGTGGTGTTAATATTAGTGATTTTCACATTTCTTTTGTTTAGTTCAAAATGTCATCTTGTTAACAAGAATTCTTTATCAGAGATAAAAATGCATGTTACTAAATTTACAAGATTTTCTCTTTTTCATCTCACTAACAAATGATGCCAACTAGAATGTTTGACTGCCCTCAATTTCATGGAAAATCAAGTGACATTCCTTCTCTGAATGTGTGGTCAAATTAATCTTAGTCTTTTCTTTTGTAAACTAACACTTGATAATCAAACAGAATAGTCATGTGCAAGTAGGTTTATGTTAATGAATTAGACCTCTAAATTATCAGGTCACATTAAAATTTATTTTCTGAATTTAAGAGAATATGTAGTACTATCATTTAGTCTTCTTTCTCTCTCTTCCAGAGAAATGATGAAGAAGCAGTTGTGGATAGAGGTGGAACTCGTTCTATTCTCAAAACACACTTTGAGAAAGAAGATTTAGAAGGTAAAACTTTTGCGGGGAAGGGGATACCTATTGGTATTTCAAAGAAATGTGAAGTTTTCGTAATGTGGAGAACTGCAAAAGTTGAAATCAGAGTAGTGGTGGTGGTGGAACGTGGATATGACTATTTTGGTGTAGTCTGGAGAGCCAGTAGGCAGTCCTGCAAACAATGAGAGCATTAATTCATTCAATGGACCTTTATTGAACCTCTCCTGTATTCCTATACTGTATTGTGTGCCAGTCTTTCAGTAACCCTTGCTTCAAGGAGTTAAATTAATTGGGAAATGAAAAGAAAAAAATTATGACAGACTAGCCACTCCAATGTTCTTGCCTGGAGAATCCCAGGGATGGGGGAGCCTGGTGGGCTGCCGTCTATGGGGTCGCGCAGAGTCGGACACGACTGAAGCGACTTAGCAGCAGCAGCAGCATCTCGGGTGGGGCTGTGTGACAGAGGAGGACAGGAGAGGCATCTCACTCAGTCTGTGTTGTCAGAGTAGACTGTCACTGGGAGTTAAGGACAGTTGGTGTTCTAGTTTTATTGAGATATCTGTGAGAGAGGGCTCAAGGCATCATTTGTGTGACCAGATAATTCAACAGGGAGATTCTGAACCAGAGTATCCTGGGTTTAAATAGCAGCTCTGTCCCTTATATGCTACAGAACCTTTAGCTAGTTAGTTAGTTAGCTTCTCTGTGGCTTCTCTAGTGGCTTAGATGGGAAAGCATCTACCTGCAATGCAGGAAACCCGAGTTTAATCTCTGAATCAGGAAGAGCCCCTGGAGAAGTAAAGGGCAACCCCCTCCAGGACCCAAGCCTAGAAAATTCAATGGAGGGAGGAGCCTGGCAAAGAGCTGGACATGACTGAGAGACTTCACTTTCACTTTCTCAGTTTTTTTCTCTGTTGTTAAAATAAAGATAACAATGGAATGTGTTTCCTAAAGTTCTTGTCAGAAATAAGGGAAAAATACTTAGAATAGTACCTGGTGCAAGAGTTACATAAGTGTTGGCAATTTTTCAGTTCAGTTCAGTCACTCAGTCATGTCTGGCTTTTTGCGACCCCACGGACTGCAGCACTCCAGGCTTCCCTGTCCATCACCAACTCCCAGATTCATATCCATTGAGTTGGTAATGCCGTACAGCCATCTCATCCTCTGTCATCCCTTTCTCCTCCTGCCTTCAATTTTTCCCAGCATCAGGGTCTTTTCTAATGAGTCAGCTCTTTGCATCAGGTGGCCAAAGGATTGGCGTTTCAGATTCAGCATCAGTCCTTCCAGTGAATATTCAGGGTTGATTTCCTTTAGGATGGACTGGTTGGATCTCCTTGCCATCCAAGGGACTTTCCAGAGTCTTTTCCAACACTACAGTTCAAAAGCATCAATTCTTCTATGCTCAGCTTTCCTTATAGTCCAATTCTCACATCCATACATGACTACTGGAAAAATCATAGCATTGACTAGACAGACCTTTGTTGGCAAAGTAATGTCTCTGCTTTTTAATATGTTGTCTAGGTTGGTCATAACTTTCATTCCAAGGAGCAAACGTCTTTTAATTTCATGGCTGCAGTCACCATCTGCAGTGATTTTGGAGCCCCCCAAAGTAGTCTGTCACTGTTTCCACTGTTTCCCATCTATTTGCCATGAAGTGATGGCACCAGATGCCATCATCAATCTGAATGTTGAGTTTTAAGCCAACTTTTTCACTCTCCTCTTTCACTTTCATCAACAGGCTCTTTAGTTCTTCTTCACTTTCTACCATAAAGGTGGTGTCCTCTGCATATCTGAGGTTATTGATATTTCAGCTGGCAATCTTGATTCTAGCTTGTGCTTCCTCCAGCCCAGTGTTTCTCTTTATGTACTCTGCATGTAAGTTAAATAAGCAGGATGACAATATATAGCCTTGACATACTTCCTTTCCTGATCTGGAACCAGTCTGTTGTTCCATGTCCAGTTCTAACTGTTGCTTCCTGACCTGCATACAGATTTCTCAAGAGGCATGTCAGGTGGTCTGGTATTCCCATCTTTTGAAGAATTTTCCACAGTTTATTGTGATCCACACAGTCAAAGGCTTTGGCATAGTCAATAAAGCAGAAATAGATGTTTTTCTGGAATTCTTTTGCTTTTTCCATGATCCAACGGATGTTGGCAATTTGATCTCTGGATCTGGTATTCCCATCTCTTTCAGAATTTTCCAGTTTCTTGTGATCCACACAGTCAAAGGCTTTGGCATAGTCAATAAAGCAGAAATAGATGTTTTTCTGGAATTCTTTTGCTTTTTCCATGATCCAACGGATGTTGGCAATTTGATCTCTGGTTCCTCTGCCTTTTCTAAATCCAGCTTGAATATCTGGAATTTCACAGTTTATGAACTTTGAAGCCTGGCTTGGAGAATTTTGAGCAGTACTGGAAAATTCTGAAAGAGATGGGAATACCAGACCACCTGACCTGCCTTTCGAGAAATCTATATGCAGGTCAGGAAGCAACAGTTAGAACTGGACATGAACAGCAGACTGGTTCCAAATAGGAAAAGGAGTACGTTAAGGCTGTATATTGTCACCCTGCTTATTTAACTTCTATGCAGAGTACATCATGGGAAACGCTGGACTGGAAGAAACACAAGCTGGAATCAAGATTGTCAATGGCTGAGTGCCGAAGAATTGATGCTTTTGAACTGTGGTGTTGGAGAAGAGTCTTGAGAGTCCCTTGGACTGCAAGGAGATCCAACCAGTCCATTCTGAAGGAGATCAGCCCTGGGATTTCTTTGGAAGGAATGATTGGCCACCTCATATGAAGAGTTGACTCATTGGAAAAGACTCTGATGCTGGGAGGGATTGGGGGCAGGAGGAGAAGGGGACGACCGAGGATGAGATGGCTGGATGGCATCACTGACTCGATGGACGTGAGTTTGAGTGAACTCCGGGAGATGGTGATGAACAGGGAGGCCTGGCGTGCTGCGATTCATGGGGTTGCAAAGAGTCAGACACGATGATCGACTGAACCTAACTGAACTTGCTAGTGTGTGAGATGAGTGCAGTTGTGCGGCTGTTTGAGCATTCTTTGGCAATTATTATTATACCACAATTTGTGTGTACACACTGTTAGTTGATTTTTTTATATTAAGAAAATTTAATGAGAAAATTAGGGAAGAAAATAGGTTACTACAGTGCAATTTCTACAGACTTTCAAATGCAGCTGTACTTCCAAAATCTTGGAATTAATAGCACTCAAAATTCCTCGGCCTTCCATTTTTCAAGCAGCAGGGTGTTTAGCAAATAGAGGGCTAGACGGAAACTCAAGAGACCCGTATTTTAGCTTTGACCTTGTACTAAAGTGTATAGTTTTAGACTGAACCATTAAACCTACCAAACAATGAAGGGGGTGAAACAATGATTATTACTAGTGGGATACAAGGTATATGTTATTTTTCATTTCTTTGTTGAAAAGTGATACCCAAATCATCTGAAGTAAAATGAATTGGAGATAGCTCTTAATAATCTACTGCAGTCTAAAGTGTTTATTCCCCTTAAGAATTGTAATGTAGCCACTTAAATTACAAATAAATTCATTATTCTTGGGTCTTAACTTTAGCTACAACAATTAAATAAGAGGAGAGGTAATATACTATCTAGAGACAACTTTCAAACTATACCTACTCTATGCCTGACATTTTGCTTGATTCACAGAAAACCCCCGAGGTCTAGAAAGTTTATACTTACTGTGTGGGCTCAGTAATTTGCATGCTATTCATATTTATTATATAAATTGAAATGAGTAGAAACTTGAAAAATCTAACCCAGTAATGAGTAATATAAAAGTAATTTTTCTTTAGATTTGAAATGCTTTTGCTTTTTTCTCAGCAGTGTATTTACTGTCCTATTTAAGTTGTACCATGACTTAAACTATGCTTATATTCACTAAACTCACACAAGAAAACTTGCTGCTGTTGCTGCTGCTGAGTCTCTTCAGTCGTGTCCTACTCTCTGCAACCCCACAGATGGCAGCCTATTGGGCTCTACCATCCCTGGGATTCTCCAGGCAAGAACACTGGAGTGGGTTGCCATTTCCTTCTCCAATGCATGAAAGTGAAAAGTGAAAGTGAAGTTGCTCAATCGTGTCTGACTCAGCGACCCCATGGACTGCAGCCTACCAGGCTCCTCCATCCATGGGAGTTTCCAGGCAAGAGTACTGGAGTGGGATGCCATTGCCTTCTCCGCAAGAATACCTAACAAAATAAGAATTTAATGTAAGAATACACTCCATTCCAGGGAAAAATAATCTTGAGTTTAAAGATTATGGTTGATAATCCACACACAGATAAATGGAAGTTAACAGTTAATAATTTATAAATGGGGCTTCCCTGGTAGCTCAGAAGGTAAAGCATCTGCCTGCAATGCAGGAGACCTGGGTTCGATCCCTGGATCGGGAAGGATCCCCTGGAGAAGGAAATTTATAAATAGCTAAAGTAAAATGGTAAACGGTCCCTTTGAATGGAAAATACATAATGCTAAAATAAGATTTACTAAGGTCATTTTAATTATTATGTTAACATATATTACATACATTTCCTTTTACTGGGAATGATTAGGAAATGCACATAACAATGCACAATGCTTTAAAAGAGATTTCTGATTGAAAAAACACAATTGGATAAATCATATTTGTTTCATTTGCTGATGTCTGTAGTGGGAATTTTAATCCCAGAAGTGAATAATTGTGACCAAGTCACTGGTGTTTGAAAATAACATCACAGAATGCAAACATAATATTATAGAATTTTTAAAAATGAGGAAAACCTTATTTATGTTGGTTTTATAAGTATTTGTTTTGCTCCCAGATCCTAGTGAGTAGATAAATATTCCAGCATTTGAGGATGCTGTAGAGGATTCTGTTGTGATGCATGCAAAGAATAAACAAATCTGTTAGTGATTCCCAAGTTCATCTGCCTGCAATGCAGGAGACCTGGGTTCGATCCCTGGATCGGGAAGGATCCCCTGGAGAAGGAAATTTATAAATAGCTAAAGTAAAATGGTAAACGGTCCCTTTGAATGGAAAATACATAATGCTAAAATAAGATTTACTAAGGTCATTTTAATTATTATGTTAACATATATTACATACATTTCCTTTTACTGGGAATGATTAGGAAATGCACATAACAATGCACAATGCTTTAAAAGAGATTTCTGATTGAAAAAACACAATTGGATAAATCATATTTGTTTCATTTGCTGATGTCTGTAGTGGGAATTTTAATCCCAGAAGTGAATAATTGTGACCAAGTCACTGGTGTTTGAAAATAACATCACAGAATGCAAACATAATATTATAGAATTTTTAAAAATGAGGAAAACCTTATTTATGTTGGTTTTATAAGTATTTGTTTTGCTCCCAGATCCTAGTGAGTAGATAAATATTCCAGCATTTGAGGATGCTGTAGAGGATTCTGTTGTGATGCATGCAAAGAATAAACAAATCTGTTAGTGATTCCCAAGTTGATTACCCTGCATCAGAAAATAATGCAGGGGCAGTGAAGTAGCTATCATGGTTCAGAAAAAATCAACTGATAGCATAATATATTATAACATGGGTAAGGTGAGAGCACCAGACGGAAAGGTGGCTTTACTGAGGGTAATGGAGGGAGTATGGTAGTTTCTCCTTTTGTGTAATTAAAAGGAAAAGACGGGAGCGCCACTTTCTAAGAGCTTCTTTAGTAATATAGATAAAATATACCAATAGATACTTATTTGAAATGAAATAGAAGTTCTTTGTGGTAAAAAAGCCTAACATAAAATTTATCATCGTAACCAATTCTTTTATTTTTTTTTTTAATTTTTTTACTTTACAATACTGTATTGGTTTTGCCATACATTGACGTGAATCCACCACAGGTGTACATGAGTTTCCAACCCTGAACCCCACTCCCACCACCCTCCCCATATCATCTCTCTGGGTCATCCCAGTTCACCAGCCCCAAGCATCCTGTATCCTGTATCGAACTCTGATAATGAGTGATGTTGAGCATCTTTTCATGTGTTTGTTAGCCATCTGTATGTCTTCTTTGGAGAAACATCTATTTAGTTCTTTGGCCCATTTTTTGATTGGGTCATTTATTTTTCTGGGGTTGAGCTGCATAAGTTGCTTGTATATTTTTGAGATTAGTTGTTTGTCAGTTGCTTCATTTGCTATTATTTTCTCCCGTTCCAAAGGCTGTCTTTTCACCTTGCTTATAGTTTCCTTTGTTGTGCAGAAGCTTTAAATTTTAATTGGATCCCATTTGTTTATTTTTGCTTTTATTTCCAGTATTTTGGAAGGTGGATCATAGAGGATCCTGCTGTGATTTATGTCGGAGAGTGTTTTGCCTATGTTCTCCTCTAGGAGTTTGATAGTTTCTGGTCTTACATTTAGATATTTAATCCATTTTGAGTTTATTTTTGTAAAGACCTATATATAGAAAACTATAAAAGACTGATGAAAGAAATCAAAGAGGACGCTAATAGATGGAGAAATATACCATGCTCATGGATCGAAAGAATCAATATAGTGAAAATGAGTATACTACCCAAAGCAATCTACAGATTCAATGCAATCCCTATCAAGCTACCAGCGGTATTTTTCACAGAGCTAGAACAAATAATTTCACAATTTGTATGGAAATACAAAAAACCTCGAATAACCAAAGCAATCTTGAGAAAGAATAATGGAACTGGAGGAATCAACCTGCCTGACTTCAGGCTCTACTACAAAGCCACAGTCATCAGGACAGTATGGTACTGGCACAAAGATAGAAATATAGATCAATGGAACAAAATAGAAAGCCCAGAGATAAATCCACACACCAATGGATACCTTATTTTTGACAAAGGAGGCAAGAATATACAATGGATTAAAGACAATCTCTTTAACAAGTGGTGCTGGGAAAACTGGTCAACCACTTATAAAAGAATGAAACTAGAACACTTTCTAACACCATTCACAAAAATAAACATCATAACCAATTCTAAGTGTACAGTTCAGTGTTAAACCTATTCACAATGTTGTATAAGCCATCTCCAGAACTTTTTCATCCTCAAATTAAAATTCTGTAAAACAACAACTCCTCATTTCCTTCTCCCCTGGCAACCACCATTCTACCTTCTGTTTCTGTGAATCTGGCTACCCTTATACAGCTCATGTAAGTGAACTCATGCAGTATTTGTATTTTTTGACTGATTTATTTCACTTAGCATAATGTCTTGAAGGTTTATCATGTTGTAGCATGTGTTAGACTTACTTTCCTTCTGAAGACTGAGTAATATCCATTGTATGTATATGCTACATTCTATTTATCCACTCATCTGTTTATGGACATAATTGCTTTCATCTCTTTGCTGTTGTGAGTAGTACTGTTATGAGCATGAATATGCAGATATTTCTTTGGGACCCTGCTTTCAATTCTTTTGAGTATATACCTCTACGTGGACTTGCTGGATCCTAGGGTCAATCCTAAAGGAGTATCCATTGGAAAAATATCCATTGGAATATCCTGAATATTTAATCCTGAATATCCATTGGAAAAACTATGATACTTTGGCTACCTGATGCAAAGAGCTGACTCATTGGAAAAGATCCTGATGCTGTGAAAGATTGAAGGCAAAAGGAGAAGTGGGTGGCAGAGAATGAGATGGTTAGATAGTATCACCAGCTCAATGGACACGAATCTGAGCAAACTCTAGAGATAGTGGAGGACAGAGAAGCCTGGTGTACTGTGGTCCATGGGATTGTTCAGATAGTATGAACAACAACAACAAGGGTCAACAACAACAAGGGTCATTCAACAACAACAAGGGTCATTCTGTTTTTTATTTTTAGAGGAATTGTCATATTGTTTATCATAGCTTATGCACAATTTTACATTCCCACCAAACTGCACAAGGGTTCCATTTTTTTTAAACCTCCTCACTAATACAGTTTTCCAAGTTTTCTTGATAGTAGCTATCCTAATGGATGTGAGGTGATTTCTCATTGTGGTTTTCATTTGCATTTTCCTAATAATTAGTGGTATTAAACATCTTCTCATATGCTTTTTGGCCATTTGTGTGTCATCTTTGGAGAAGTGTCTATTCAAGTCTTTTGTGCATTGTTTGTATTTTTAATGTTGTTGTTGATACATGATTTGTAATTATTTTCTCCTGTTCAGTAGATTGCCCCTTCGCCCTGTTGACTGTGTCCTTTGGTACACATAAAATTTTAATGTTTTGATGTAGTCCAATTTGTCTAGTTTTGCTTTTGTTGCCTATGTTTTTGGTGTTATTTTCAAGAAATACTTGCCAAATCCAATGTCATAAAGCTTTTTCCTACGTTTACTTCTAATTTATAGTTTTGGGTCTTACCTTTAGTTCTTTGATTCTCTTTGACTTAGTTTCTGTATATGGCATAGAATGCTTGCCCTTTTATCCTTCATATTCCTTTGTTGCCTAACCTTATACTTGTTACAGCTTGCATCCCTCCTCACAGGTTAAACTTTACCCAAAATCATTGATATATATATAAATAAATTCTTTAGTGAGTGAGATACAATTTGTTTTCTGTGTTTTTAGCACATATTTCTAAAATAATACCTGCTATTTTCTACAGCTTGAGAACATATAGGAGGCAGTAAAACCTTAAGAATATTATTATAAACTTTGTGTTCAAAACCTTTTAGTTGTTCCATACCAAACTGGGGGCTTCCCAGGTGGCTCAGTGGTAAAGAATCCACCTGCGGTGCAGGAGACCTGGATTTGATACCTGGGTTGGGAAGATCACATGGAGGAGGGCATGGAAACCCACTTCAGTATTCTTGCCTGGAAAATCCCCATGGACAGCGGAGCCTGGTGGGCCACAGTCCACAGGGTTGCAAAGAGTCGTACACGACTGAGCAACTAAGCACACAAATTGGTAACTTCCCAGGTGGCTCAGTGGTAAAGAATCCACCTGCAATGCTGCAGATGCAGATTAGATCCTGGGTTGCGAAGAGTCCCTAGAGAGGGAAATGGCAACCCACTTCAGTATTCTTGCCTAAACAGAAATCCCATGGACAGAGAAGCCTGGCGGGCTACAGTCTGTGGAGTTGCAAAGAGTCAGACACAACTTTGTGACTAAACAACAACAATATCAAATTGGTGCCTTCTCATCTTCTCCACTGGAGAAGGCAATGGCACCCCACTACAGTACTCTTGCCTGGAGAATCCCATGGATGAAGGAGCCTGGTAGGCTACAGTCCATGGGGTCGCGAAGAGTCAGACACGACTGAGCGACTTCACTTTGACTTTTCACTTTAATGCCTTGGAGAAGGAAATGGCAACCCACTCCAGTGTTCTTGCCTGGAGAATCCCAGGGACAGAGGAGCCTGGTGGGCTGCCGTCTATGGGGTCGCAAAGAGCTGGACACAACTGAAGCAACTTAACAGCAGCAGCAGCATCTTCTCCACAAAGAACTGAATGTTCATTCTACCCACCCGTTAGTGTTACTTGATCCCTCCTGGCAGAATAATTATCTTCCTCCTTCAGATAACTTTCTGAATTTACATCATTTAATATATTATTATTACATATATATTTCTTATCATTCTTGATTGCAAGTTTGTTCAGGAACAAATCTTTGTCTTACCTGTTATTTGCATTATATCATAGTATCTATCCAACACTTTTTCTTATACTCAATAGATACTAAAAAATGTGTTGCATTGAATCTCATTTATATGTAATTCAATAATATGTCACGAAACATGTAAGAAGTTAAATTTATGTAATATAATTAGATGCATAATCAACACTCATCAAATATTTAATTACCTTTCAAACATTTAGCATGTAAATACAGGAGGTTCTGATTATGCACCTGTCTCTTATACACATCTAGATGTGTATAAGAGACAGGTTGTATAAGCCATATATATACATTGGATATTAATCCCTTATTGATCATCTCCTTTGCAAATATCTTCTCCCATTCAGTACATTGTCTTTTCATTTTACTGATGGTTTCCTTTGCTGTGCATAAGCTTTTAATTGGGTCCCATTTGTTTATTTTTGTTTTTATTTCCTTTACTTTCAGGAGATGGATCCAAAATAATATTGCTGCAATTTATGTCAAAGAGTGTTCTGGCTATGGTTTCCTCTAGGAATTTGATAGTATCTAGTCTTACGGTTAGGTCTTTAATACATTTTGAGTTTATTTTTGTTTATGGTACTAGAGAATGTTCTAATTTCATCTTTTACAAGTCATGTTTCCCCAGCACAACTTATTGAAGAGACTATCTTTTCTCCATTGCATATTCTTGTCTCCTTTGTAGATGAGTTGACCATAACTGGCTGGGTTTGTTTCTGGGCTCTCTATCCTATTCTGTCGATCAATGGTTTTGTGCCAGGACCATAATGTTTTGAATGTTGTAGCTTTGCAGTACAGTCTGAAATCAGGGAGCTTCTATCCTCTAGCCCTGTTCTCTCTCAAGATTGTTTTGGCTGTTTGGGGTCTTCTGTGTTTCCATACAAATTTAAAATTATTTGTTCTAGTTCTGTGAAAAATGCTGTTGGTATCTTGACAAGGATTGCCTAGAATCTGTAGATTGAGTAGTAGGGTCATTTTAAAAATACCAATTCTTCCAATCTGAGAACAGAGTGTATCTCTCTAACTAATCAAATATTTAATTACCTTTCAAACATTTAGCATGTAAATACAGGAGGTTCTGATTATGCACTGTACTAAGATAAATAAAACTAGTTACATCTTAATTGAATATTCAGGAATTCATAAATTTTAAAGTTTAATGGAAAAGTTAAGCTAATATTTAAATCTTGGCCTACAAATTAAATTAAAAGACATTTTGTTTATTTTATGTTGCTTTTAGCACAGAGCAAAATACTTTTAAGTCACGGATTTAATAGAGAAAATTATACCTATATCTTGATATTCTTTTGCTCACTTTATTTTAGACAAAAAATTAGGTTTACTAGTTTATTTCTTTTAGGACCATTCAATATATTGTGGACCCAAAGCCAGAGAAAATATAAGTAAAATACGTAGTGCAAAGCTGTCATGCAACATAATTTTACCAGTGATAATACCTTCCCACTTTCTTCATTTCACCTAATGCATTCCTGCGCTCTTAAGATAACTAAAATGCTTTTCTGACCATAATTATTGTAATGTCAAAAGTATTTTTCACTAAAAAATGGAAGATAAGTGCTGATCCTATGATTATGATATGATATTTTTCAACCAAAGTAAAAAATAATTTAGAAAATAAAGAAAAATCCAAAAATTAGGCTTACATATTTTTCTTTCTGATTTTTTAATCTCCAAAAACTGCCGTCAGAAGGCAAAAATGAATTCTGGTGAGAAAAACAAAAGTTGCTCAATCTCAGTTGAGATTGAGATGGGTTTAGAAGGATGAATGAGAGTTCTGAGGACAAAGAAGGAAGGATTTATCATATTCTGGGAATGGCAAATATGGTGTGGCTAACACACTGGAATTGTGTACATGGAGGTAAGGAGTGACTGGAAATGAAGTTTAAATATTTGCATAAGGTAAGTCAAATAATGAAGAATGAATTAATTTTTTTAAAGTTACTCAGTGTGGTAAGTGCTATTATCATCTCAATTTTATGGATAAAGAAACCAAAGCCCAAAAGATTGGGCTGCCCAGGCCCTGACTAGCAAGTGTAAGAGCAGGGATTCAGACACTCAGGGGTCTGGGCTTTTGACACCTAGATATAAACATAATGTGGAGACGTTTTTTAGGTGACTAAATGGGGCAAGAAGTGTATTAACTGGAAGACTGGGGCATATTTACTCAGTCATAACTATTTTTAAAAAGTTGAGATTATCCAATGAAGCAATAAAGAATTTGATAGTACCTGCGTTGCGATAGCTTTCCAAATAATTTTGCAAAAATTTGAAAAATTTAAAACTAGTAAATTCCCATTAGACCAATTCATTTCCACAAAAGGAAGAGCTCTATCCCACTGGAGACGATTTTTAATGTAACCTCATGTTCTCTTGTTTTAAATTCTTGTCTCTGCTGAACCACAGAATGAATAATCTTATTGTTTTGTTATTTCAAATGTCTTTTATTTGAAAAAGAAAGAACCATTTTTCCTGCTATTTTTGGTTGCTAGCTTTTGTGCAATTTAATATTGTGATACAGGTTCAAAGTCACTTGATGGAGAAATTCTAACTGGTATTTGGTCCATTGGTAATAATTAGTGGAGTTAATTAACTACATAGGATCCATTTAAAGTTGTACATTCTGCCTGCCAAACACTTTAGATATTTGAGGATGGGAATTGGGCAGATAGTCTAATAGTGAAGATACCAGAAAAAAAAAGATAGCCAGTTGTAAATTTATTTCCTAATTGACATCTTGGCCACCTATGTACATTTCACAATGAATTGTTTTATTTTTCTCCTGGATATCCTAAAAATAAAAACTAAATAAGAGAATATTTATTTTTAAACAGTCTAATAATGGAATTGCTTTTATTCCTAAAATTAACTCCCAGGTGAGCTATACATCATGTTCCATGTTTCTTCATACTAATTGTTCCACACGAATTTTGTGTGTGACCCACATCTTTATTTTGATATATAAATTTATTTGTGATATTTTTTTCTATTTGGTGTGGTAGCTTGATAGTTATTTATAGTCTGTTTTTAGAGTATATTGTAAATTTTAAAGATCTATTTTTCTAAATTTGGTCATGGCTTATTAGATCATTCACAAATAGTTATATCATTTGCAAGTATGTCCTTGCATGAGGATAGTAATAGTAACAAATATTATAATGTATATATGTGACTAAGAAATCCAGAAAATGTATGGTTTCATAATTTAGGAGTCCTTGTTGTATTTTTTCCATCCCTAGTTTATGATGTCAGTTTTTAGGCAGCTGATTTTAGAATAAGAGCATATATTCTTAATCCCCCTCATTATTCCTTATAACTCTGTCTCTGTTTACTACCTATTCTCTGCTTATCAAAGGCACAGTACAGACTTGAAGTATTTGTTATGTAATGTGACCTAAGACATATCCTTTGTGAATAAGGAGAACTGTATATTTGTGTGTGTATATGTAAAATTTTCAGTCATTTGCTATTTTAGTGATATAATAGATGGAAAGAAGTCCCTTTTCATTACCTTAAATATAATCCTATAAATATTAAAATAGGGTATTTTGCAGCAAAGAATTTATTGCTTTAATCCTTCTATATTTTTCTTCAAAAATATTTAATACTTTGAAGACAAACCACAAATGACTAAAGCTTCTTAATATGTTTATATTAACAGTATACTTTTGAGTTTTTCAGACATCTGAGCCTTTAATGAGTTGATTATTTAGTTATACAGTTTAATAGTGTGGGAGTAGCATTCTGAAAGTGACACTGTGAAGGAATCAATTTAGGCTACTTCTTGATTAATTTCTTCAATCTCTATTTCCACTAGCTTCCCTCTAGTGCTATCCTACTTTAAAACCCCTTGGCTGCATGTGATCGGAACCTCCACAGGTTATCCCCTTACAATTGAAGCATAGGTGGGCTACCAATCAATTTGGACTTCCCTTGTGAAGTCATCATTCACCAATATTAATTGCGTGCTAATGGTATACAAGCAGTGAGCAAAACTTCTGCTTTATGCTCTTTATTTTCAAAGGTGGTTTACATACTGGTGCTATCAAAAGGGCACTTGAGTTCTAAACTTCCTTGGGAAAAATTACAGTGGCCACCTTGCACATAAATGTTTACATTTAAAATATCAATTGCAATAAATACTGATGATAATAAGTATTAAATAGTAATTGAAAGAGGTGATGTTCTTAATTTTCTGGATTTTTTTGTTGTTGTTCAGTTGCTAAGTTGTGTACGGCTCTTTATGACCCCAGCACTCCAGAATTCCCTGTGCTTCACTATCTCCTGGGGTTTGTTCAGATTTATGTCCACTGGGTCTGTGATGCTATCTAACCATCTCATCCTCTTACTGCCCTCTTCTCCTTTTGCCATCAATCTTTCCCAGCATCAGGGTCTTTTCCAATGAGCTGGCTTTTTGCTTCAGGTGGCCAAAGAATTGGAGCTTCAGCTTCAGCATCTATCCTTCCAATGAGTATTCAGGGTTGATTTCCTTTAGGATTGACTGGTTTGATCTTCTTGCAGTCCAAGGGACTCTCAAGAGTCTTCTCCAGCACCACAGTTTGAAAGCATCAGTTCTTCAGCACTCAGCTTTCTTTAGTCCAACTCTCACATAGGTACAAGACTACTGGAAAAACCATACCTTTGACTATATGGATCTTTGTCAGCAAAGTGATGTCTTTATTTTTAATATGCTGTCTAGGTTTATCTTAGCTTTCCTTCAAAGGAGCAAACGTCTTTTAATTTCATGGCTGCAGTCACCATCTGAAGTGATTTAGGAGCCCAAGAAAATAAAATTGGTCATTGCTTTCACTTTTTCCCCATCCATTTGCCATGAAGCAATGGGACCTGATGCCATGATCTTCAATTTTTGAATGTTGAATTTTAAGCCAGTTTTTTTCACTCTCCTCTTTCACCCTCATCAAGAGGCTCTTTAGTTCTGCCATTAGAGGGGTATCATCTGCATACCTGAGGTTGTTGATATTCTCCCAGCAATCTTGAGTCCAGCTTGTGAACCATTGGAGCCCGGCAATGGATCCAGCCTGTCATTTTGCATGACGTACTCTGCATGTAACTTAAATAGAGTGACAATATACAACCTTGTCATATTCCTTTTCCAAGTAACTTTAGTCATGTCCAACTCTTTGTGACCCTATGAACTTTAGCCTGCCAGGCTCCATTGTCCCTGGGATTCTCCAGGCAAGAATACTGGAGTGGGTTGCCATGCCCTTCTTCAGGGGCTCTTCTGACTCAGAGATTGAACCCATATCTCTTATGTCTCCTGGATTGGCAGGTGGGTTCTTTACCACTAGCGCCACCTGGAAACCCTTTTCTGTATTATACACATCTATACTTTTTTCACACATTTTATAATTTTATACACATTTATACTTTTATTTTATACCTTATTTTCTTGGGCTCCAAAATCACTGCAGATGGTGACTGCAGCCATGAAATTAAAAGACGCTTGCTCCTTGGAAGAACAGCTTTGACACATCGAAACCTGTATATTATCATATATGAAACAGATCGCCAGTTCAGGTTGGATGCATGAGACAGGGTGCTCGGGGCTGGTGCACTGGGATGACTCTGAGGGATGGAATGGGGAGGGAGGTGGGAGGAGGGTTCAGGATGGGGAACACATGTACACCCATGGCTGATTCATGTCAATGTATGACAAAAACCACTACAATATTGTAAAGTAGTTAGCCTCCAATTAAAATAAATTAATTAAAAAAAAAGAAAGCTATGAAAAACCTAGACAGCATATTAAAAAGCTGAAACATTACTTTGCCAACAAAGGTCCGTCTAGTCAAAGCTATGGTTTTTGCAGTAGTCATGTATAGATGCTAGAGTTGGACTATAAAGAAAGCTGAATTCCAAATAATTGATGCTTTTGAACTGTAGTGTTGGGGAAGGCTCTTGAGAGTCCCTTGAACTGCAAAGAAATCCAATCAGACCCTCCTAAAGGAATCAGTCCTGAATATTCATTGGAAGGACTGATGCTGAAGTTTAAACTCCAATACTTTGGCCACCTGATGTGAAGAATTGACTCATTGGAAAAGACCCTCATGCTGGGAAAGATTGAAGGCAGGAGGAGAAGTGGATAACAGAGGATGAGATGGTTGGATGGCATCACCTACTCGGTGGACATGAGTTTGAGCATGCTCCGGGAGTTGGAGATGGACAGGGAAGCCTGGCGTGCTGCAGTCCATGGAGTTGCAAAGAAACAGACACGACTGAGGGACTGAACTGAACTGATACTTTTATCAGTGCTATTAATAGTATCACTGGAACCTTAATAGAATTAATTTCATTTTGTGTACCAGTATTCTGAGGTTGCTTTTTGGAATGCTCTTTTATATTTTCTTCTGGTGACAATACCCCATTCCATCTTTCCTCTTTCCTAACCTACCTGCTGCTGCTGCTGCTAAGTTGTTTCAGTTGTGTTCAACTCTGTGCGACCCCATAGACGGCAGCCCACCAGGCTCTGTTGTCCCTGGGATTCTCCAGGCAAGAATGCTGGAGTGGGTTGCCATTTCCTTCTCCAATGCATTAAAGTGAAAAGTCCAAGTGAAGTAGCTCAGTCATGTTCAACTCTTCACGACCCCATGGACTGCAGCCTACCAGGCTCCTCCATCCATGGGATTCTCCAGGCAAGAGTTACTGGAGTGGGTTGCCATTGCCTTCTCCACCTAACCTACCTAGTCATCCCTATTACTTTGTTTGTCAGGACTGCTGAAAGCATAATGAAAATAACTAATTATTGTTTCTTTCTTTCTCTATCATCTCTATCCCAACTGAGAGCTACATTTGGGAAGATAATACACAAAATCAAAACAATTGAAAGCATGGTTAAAAGAAAATAAAAATTTTATTTTCTGCTGATAAATTTAGCTTTTATCTTGTCTCTGCAGCAGGAATATTATGAATATCCTTTTTATTGAAGTTTAGTTGATTTACAATATTGTATTTACTTCAGATTATAGCATAGTCAATATTTTTATAGATTATATTCCATTTAACATTATTACAAAATGGATTCTATAATTTCCTGTGCTGTACAATATAGCCTTGTTGTTTATCTACTTTATACATAGCAGTTTGTATATCTTAATCCTCTACCCCTAGCTTGCTGCTTCCCCTTCCCTCTCCCTGATGGTGACAACTACTTTATCCTCTGTATCTGTGAATCTGTTCAGTTTTGTTATATACATTCATCTCACTTTTTAGATTCCACATGTAAGTGCTAACATAGAGTATTGTCTTTCTCTGACTTCTTTCACTAAGCATAATTTCTGGGTTCATGAATCCGCGTTGCTACAAATGGCAAAACTTCATTCCTTTTTAAGGCTGAGTAATATCTCGTTATGTATTATACATTGTATATTATATATAATGACTTTAAGATTATACATAATGTCCTTAACTATTAATATTCCTTTTGACTTTTCAAAGCTGCTTCTAAATTACCTTTGGAGCATTTGTGAATAACATATTAGTCTTATTACCAAAAGGATTTATAATATCTAGCTAAATTATTTAGAATTATACCTATTTTTTCCTTTGCATAACTCAATTTTTTCTTATAATAGTAAATTATTATTGTTTAATAGGATGACAATATAGTGGGAAAGTATTTTTCGATACTCTAATGCAAATGATGGTAGTACTGATCATGAACATGGAAGTCCTGTTTACTAAGTTGAAATAATGATTGCTTCTCTCATGCTATCTCACTTTGATTTTCTCTTAAGGTTTATTAATATGCATTCTATCTATTAAAAAGGTGCTCTTAATTGCCAACTACAGTGGTCCCCTGTTGTCAGTCCTTTTGAATTCTCAGTTGCTTGTAAAACTTTTGACTATACCTTTGTTTTTAGATCTTCCTTCTCTTTTCTCATCTCCCTTCCTGTGGCTTCTCTGAGCAGTCTTCCTTAGTGTTTTTTGTTTTATCCACTGTCCCCTCTTAGTCTACTTGACATTTCTATGTTTATTCCCAAAATTAAAATAGTTTTTATTGTTTTAAAAGTTATTAAAACAATATTTTAAAACAAAAAATTACTTGAGTTAGAAAAATCCAAGAATATAAAAAAGTATAAAGGAGGCAAACGAAACAAAACAACAGCCCCTAAAACTCACCACTTAGGAGCAATTTATTTTTGAACAGAATTAATATTATAAACAGAATACACTTTAATTATGTACATAAACAGACAAGGGTTCAGTTCAGTTCAGTTGCTCAGTCGTGTCCGATTCTTTGCTACCCCATGATCCGCAGGACGCCAGACCTCCCTGTCCATCACCAATTCCTGGAGTTCACCCAAACCCATGTCCATTGAGTCGGTGATGCCATCCGACCATCTCCTCCTCTATTGTCCCCTTCTCCTCCTGCCCTCAATCTTTCCCAGCATCAGGGTCCTTTCAAATAAGTCAGCTCTTCGCATCAGGTGGCCAAAGGATCGTAGTTTCAGCTTCAACATCAGTCCTTCCAGTGAACACCCAGGACTGATTTCTTTTAGGATGGACTGGTTGGATCTCCTTGCAGTCCAAGGGACTCTCAAGAGTCTTCTCCAACACCATAGTTCAAAAGCATCAATTCTTCTGTGCTCAGCTTTCTTTATAGTCCAACTCTCACATCCATACATGACTACTAGAAAAACCATAGCCTTGACTAGACGGACCTTTGTTGACAAAGTAATGTCTCTGCTTTTTAATGTGCTGTCTAGGTTGGTTGTAACTTTCCTTCCAAGGAGTAAGCATCTTTTAATTTCAGTGATTTTGGAGCCTAGAAAAATAAACTCTGCCACTGTTTCCACTGTTTCCCCATCTATTTGCCATGAAGTGATGGGACCGGATGCCATGATCTTAGTTTTCTGAATGTTGACCTTTAAGCCAACTTTTTCACTCTCCTCTTTCATCAAGAGGCTCTTTAGATAGCTAAATTACATGTAAGTATAATTACATGTAAGAATTATAGTATACATTAATTCTACATTAAGAATTATAGTATAATTCATAATCTTTTAAACTACTCTCTTCATTAAAAAAATCAGCATCATTCCATGTTAATATTGATATTGTCCATGTTAATTGTACTTTGTATTTCATTGCATGATTTTATCATGCTTTATTTAACCAATCCCTTATCAATGGACGTTTTGTTTCTCATTTATCTCTTTTAAGCAAAGTTTCAATGAATTATTATTATATATATATTTTTGTGCACTTGACTTTCCTGATGTAATTGTCAGAAGGATCACTGACTCAAAAGGTTATAGAGTTTAAAATTTTTGATCTATGTTTTACCCTCCCAGTGACATAATGTGAGAGGTTCCATCCATTTCATCAAAGCTTTGTCTATTCTCATCTATCTTTCAAATGTTGGTTACTCTGTATATATCTGTCCTTGGTTTTTTTCTTCTTATTCTTTATTCTATCTGTGTATGATTCACTTCTTGGAATGTTATTTCCACCTATAAGAGCTATAGGAGTCTGTATGGATGTGTCCAAAGTGTCCCGTGTGCATCATACGGACCTTCATACAGTGAATATGCCTAAAGTAGGCACAGAAAAAGCTGAGTGTTACCAAAGTAGCGGTCATCTTATACAAATATTAGTTGAGGAAAATGCTAAGGGAATACTTAGAACGTAACTGCTAAATAACTGAGTATTTGAAAGACTGTTACATGAATGATGAACTGTATCATTGTTTTATGTTACATGGAAATAGTAGAGTTTTGCATGAGGAAAAAAACTTAAGTTTTTAAAACTTCCCTATTGGATACAATTATTTAGAAATGTTTAGTTTTAGCAGTGTTGGGTTAAATTCTATTTATTTCACATTTATTTCTGTTTATTTCTCTCATGAAAATGAGAGAATCAGTCAGGTGCTCTCTAAAGAATTTTGCAGCTCTAAATTCTATGATCTTTAAATTAATTTCTAGAGTATGCTTTAAAATTTAAATTTCTTGTTAACTTTGCTTAATATTTAAATACTTTGAAGTTTTCAGTTCTCTTACTGACAAGAAAAGTTCATTAGTTTTGAATTAGAAAAGGACTGCTTGTTCTGTATAAGTGAGTGAAACTGAGTCACTCATTCGTGTCTGACTTTTTGCGACACCATAGACTATACAGTCCATAGAATTCTCCAGGCCAGAATACTGGAGTGGGTAACCTTTCCCTTCTCCAGGGAATCTTCCCAACCCAGGTCTCCTGCATTGCAGATAGATTCTTTACCAGCTGAGCCACAAGGGAAGCCCAGGAATACTGGAGTGCATAGCTTATCCCTTCTCCAGCAGCTTTTCCCAACCCAGGAATCGAACCAGTGTCTCCTGCATTGCAGGCAGATTCTTTACCAACTGAGCTATCAGGGAAGCCCTCTGTGTAAGTGAAGGGTTTAAAAAATGTCCTATTAATGATTCATGCTTCTTGAAAACCATGAAAAATTATCCTTTACCTTTCTTGGGGAGGAAAGAACTTTGAAGTAGAAAAGATGTGCCAAAATATCATCAATTGTAAATTTTTTATGGAAAGGGTATATCTGGCTTTATTATTTTGAGATATAAAATTAGGTCATATTTGGTTAGCATTGACAGAGGTACAACCTGTCTGGATATTCCAAAAGTATGGCATTTCTCCTCAGGTTCTCCTCCCGAGTTCCATAGGGTTACTTAGACTAAATGGTTTAATCAGTCCTTAATATCTCTAACCAGTTGCCACCCTCAGTGAGAATTAATGGGACTTCAGATTCACTAATTCATTCTTTCGTCCAGTTCTACTTAATGCCTATTATTAACTGCTGGCTCAGTGGTAAAGAATCTGCCTGCCAGCACAGGAGATGCAGGTTTGATCCCTCAGTCAGGAAGATCCCCTGAAGAAGGAAACAGCAACTCATTCCAGTATTTTTGCCTGGGAAATCCCATGGACAGAAGAGTCTGGTGGGCTACATTCCATGCAGTTGCAAAAGTGTTGGACCTGAGCTGGGAACTAAACAGCAACAAAGATACTACTCTAGGTACTAGTAATATAGCAGTGAAAAAAGAGATAAAATATGGACCTTATAAACTAGATATCTCCCTCACGGTTGATCTCAACAACTGTTTAACTCTAGAAACTTAACCTGTTAGACTCAGTATCTTCTGCCACCAAGTAGAAATCTGCTGGCATCCAGGGAGTTGGGGTGATGCAAGTTGCACTGGAGTTTGTGACTACTCACTATTATTTGGAGCAAGGCCCTGTCCACCAAAGTTTTTGATCCTTCCTGGTTTATCTGTACAGGTTAATCCAGTCAGCTACACAACTTCCTTCTCCATATATATGCATACCAAAATCAGCCTTGAGACTTGAGTGTATACTTCAAGTTTTCCTCGCATAGAGTAGGCTCTCTAGTACCTAAGTGACTTTATCAGAATGGTGTTTAGCATCGTTCACATGATGGACCTCAAACCATCAGTACACACACACACACACACACAGAGTAATCTGGTGGCTGCAGTTGAGTCTGGAAAAGGCTCCAAACTCTCCTGCCATCTATGGAGTTTCCTTTCAACAGAGAATGGAAGTGGGAAGCCTCAATGCATTCCTGCTTGTCTTCATTTAGGGTACCATACACCTTCAGAAATGATTTAATGACTTTACATCTCAAAACAAAAGGATTTGGGTGCAGCTTCCCTTCTTCCTAAAATGCTCTCATGATCCTATATAAATGAGAGGATGAAAACAGATGCCCCCTAACGTCACTTTTCACCATCATCTTAGCTCTATGCTTTTGTATTGCCCCAATAATTTTTTTATTCTCTTGACTTAGAATTGGGTACTTGCACTCCACATAATTACAAAACTACACAAGTGGATCTTTCTAGAAAATGAAGTCAACCTTATAAGGTAAATTGATCGGGTCACATCTGGGTATAGACAGTTGTCAACAAGTTAAAAAAGGAAGTTCCGTCTTTATGTTCCACTAGGTACCAGGCAGCGGTGTTCTGATAGCCCTCCCTCCTCCTCTTCTCTTGGTTGCCTCCATAGCCTCAGTTCATAGCATTTTCCATTTTTCACGCTGCTTTCACATCATTGAAATGTTTTCACTGAATACAGAGTTAGGAAGAGACATGCCCAACTAGTTCTGGCAAATTGACGTAAGCCTGTTTCAACACACCATTGCTGTCAGATCATTTGTGGTAAAGTCATGGGCTTCATCTAAAATATCCCATAAAATTTTTTTAAAATAAGAAGTTTGGTTTCTATATGTAGTATGCTGCTGCTGCTAAGTCACTTCAGTCGTGTCCGACTCTGTGCGACCCCGTAGACAGCAGCCTACCAGGCTCCCCCATCTCTGGGATTCTCCAGGCAAGAACACTGGAGTGGGTTGCCATTTCCTTCTCCAATGCATGAAAGTGAAAAGTGAAAATGAAGTCGCTCAGTCATGTCCGACTCTTCGCGACCCCATGGACTGCAGCCTACCAGGCTCCTCTGCCCATGGGATTTTCCAGGCAAGAGTACTGGAGTGGGGTGCCATTGCCTTCTCCGATACGTAGTATAGGTATATGTTTATTCATGAGCAATGAATAAAGTGTTCATTAAGCAATGGATATTTAAAGAAATAAAAATTCTGTTTACTTCCTGATAAAAACAAGTTCCATATGTCTCTGGACCCTCTCTCTGCTTGTGCCTCCCTTCACAAGACATGCTATCTATGTTTCACTTAGCAATACATATCCTATCTTCCTCAAAGTTCTCTCTCCTCTGAGCTAGTTTTTAAATTTTCTAGCCTACTTCAGCATAAAATTCTTTAAAAATGAGTTTGAATTTGTTGTCATTTATTTATTCAGCACTTACTGAGCTTTTAATATGCCAGATACTAGGAATGAGAACATGATTGTACAGACCTTATTACTGCCTCTAGAGCCTATCATAGGCATTATATACCTGATTATACAATTAGTTATTTAACTGAATTTTTGAAAAATGTTATAAGGAAATATAAGGTGCTCATAGAATATATGGGCTTCCCCAGTGGCTCAGTGGTAAAGAGTGCAGCTGCAATGCAGGGGAGGCAGGTGATGCGAGTTAGATCCCTGGGTTGGAAAGATCCCCTAGAGGGGGGCATGGAAACCCACTCCAGTATTCTTGCCAGGAAAATCCCATGGACAGAGGAGCCTGGCGGGCTACAGTCCATGGGATCTCAAAGAGTCAGACACAACTGAAGTGACAGTACCCACACAGGCATGCGTGCACAGAATGTATACTGGTGATGGTATGTGATAAAATTAGACAGATTTGATATATATGATTACATGGTGGCATAAGAGGAAAAAAACCACAAGCTTTCTTGTAGAAAGCAGTAGGGAAAAAAGCTTTCTCTAAGTCTTTTTTGTATCACATATGCCAATGTCCCAAAAGTCAAAATAAGGTACATGGCCAAGCCAGGATTCAAGGATTAGAAGAACAGATTCTACTATTTGATGGGAGAATCTCCTAAAATATTGTGGCCATTAAAAAAAAAATCTGCAACACTATTTCCTATTTGTAAACTTCTGTGTAGAAATGTTAAAAGTGTTTTCCCTTTTTGCTTTCAGATGTTTTAATCTTTTCTTTCCTTCAGTTTCACAGTTTGAATTCCATCACCTGTCTTCATGGAAATCTCTTTTTCTTCAAAAAGTCTTCAGTTTTTCCAGGCAACCCTTCTGTCTTTAATTACCGCAATTCTCAGAATGTGCCACTTTCTACATATGTACATGTCTTTCAGATTAATACGACAAGTCTAAATCTGGAAAATTTTACAGTTTTACCTTTTTGTTCAGTTCGGTTTAGTCGCTCAGTCATGTCCGACTCTCTGTGACCCCATGAACTGCAGCACGCCAGGCCTCCCTGTCTATCACCAATTCCCGGAGTTCACTCAAACTCATGTCCATCGAGTCAGTGATGCCATCCAGCTGTCTCATCATCTGTCGTCCCCTTCTCCTCCTGCCCCCAATCCTTCCCAGCATCAGTGTCTTTTCCAATGAGTCAACTCTTCGCATGAGGTGGCCAAAGTACTGGAGTTTCAGCTTTAGCATCATTCCTTCCAAAGAACACATAGGACTGATCTCCTTTAGAATGGACTGGTTGGATCTCCTTGCAGTCCAAGGGACTCTCAAGAGTCTTCTCCAGTACCACAATTCAAAAGCATCAATTCTTTGGCGCTCAGCTTTCTTTATAGTCCAGCTCTCACATCCATAAATAACTACTGGAAAAACCATAAAGCCTTGACTAGACGGACCTTTGCTGGTAAAGTAATATCTCTGCTTTTCAATATGCTCTCTAGGTTGGACATAACTTTTCTTCCAAGGAGTAAGTGTCTTTTAATTTCATGGCTGCAATCACCATCTGCAGTGATTTTGGAGCCCAGAAAAATAAAGTCTGACACTGTTTCCACTGTTTCCCCATCTATTTCCCACGAAGTGATGGGACCAGATGTCATGATCTTAGTTTTCTGAATGTTGAGCTTCAAGCCAACTTTTTCACTCTCCACTTTCACTTTCATCAAGAGGCTCTTTAGTTCTTCACTTTCTGCCATAAAGGTGGTATCATCTGCATATCTGAGGTGATTGATATTTCTCCTGGCAATCTTGATTCCAGCTTGTGCTTCTTCCAGCCCAGCGTTTCTCATGATGTACTCTGCATAGAAGTTAAATAAGCAGGGTGGCAATATACAGCCTTGACGTACTCCTTTTCCTATTTGGAACCAGTGTGTTGTTGCATGTCCAGTTCTAACTGTTGCTTCCTGACCTGCATACAGGTTTCTCAAGAGGCAGGTCAGGTGGTCTGGTATTCCCATCTCTTTCAGAATTTTCCACAGTTTATTGTGATCCACACAGTCAAAGGCTTTGGCATAGTCAATAAAGCAGAAATAGAAGTTTTTCTGGAACTCTCTTGCTCTTTCCATGATCCAGCGGATTTGGCAATTTGATCTCTGGTTCCTCTGCCTTTTCTACAACCAGCTCGAACATCTGGAAGTTCACAGTTCACTTATCGCTGAAGCCTGACTTGGAGAATTTTGAGGATTACTTTCCTAGTGTGTGAGATGAGTGCAACTGTGTGGTAGTTCGAGCATTCTTTGGCATTGCCTTTCTTTGGGATTGGAATGAAAACTGACCTTTTCCAGTCCTGTGGCCACTGCTGAGTTTTCCAAATTTGCTGGCATATTGAGTGTAGCACTTTCACAGCATCATCTTTCAGGATTTGAAATAGCTCAACTGGAATTCCATCACCTCCACTAGCTTTGTTCATAGTGATGCTTTCTAAGGCCCACTTGACTTCACATTCCAGGATGTCTGGCTCTAGGTGAGTGATCACACCATCGTGATTATCTGGGTCATGAAGATCTTTTTTGTACAGTTCTTCTGTGTATTCTTGCCACCTCTTCTTAATATCTTCTGCTTCTATTAGGTCCATACCATTTCTGTCCTTTATCGAGCCCATCCTTGCATGAAATGTTCCCTTGGTATCTCTAATTTTCTTGAAGAGATCTCTAGTCTTTCCCATTCTGTTGTTTTCCTCTATTTCTTTGCATTGATCACTGAAGAAGGCTTTCTTATCTCTTCTTGCTATTCTTTGGAACTCTGCATTCAGGTGCTTATATCTTTCCTTTTCTCCTTTGCTTTTCGCCTCTCTTCTTTTCACAGCTATTTGTAAGGCCTCCCCAGACAGCCATTTTGCTTTTTTGCATTTCTTTTCCATGGGGATGGTCTTGATCCCTGTCTCCCGTACAATGTCACGAACCTCATTCCATAGTTCTTCAGGCACTCTATCTATCAGATCTAGGCCCTTAAATCTATTCCTCACTTCCACTGTATAATCATAAGGGATTTGATTTAGGTCATACCTGAATGGTCTAGTGGTTTTCCCTACTTTCTTCAATTTGAGTCTGAATTTGGCAATAAGGAGTTCATGATCTGAGCCACAGTCAGCTCCCGGCCTTGTTTTTGTTGACTGTATAGAGCTTCTCCATCTTTGGCTGCATAGAATATAATCAATCTGATTTCGGTGTTGACCATCTGGTGATGTCCACGTGTAGAGTCTTCTCTTGTGTTGTTGGAAGAGGGTGTTTGCTATGACCAGTGCATTTTCTTGGCAAAACTCTATTAGTCTTTGCCCTGCTTCATTCCGCATTCCAAGGCCAAATTTGCCTGTTACTCCAGATGTTTCTTGTCTTCCTACTTTTGCATTCCAGTCCCCTATAAGGAAAAGGACATCTTTTTGGGGTGTTAGTTCTAAAAGGTCTTGTAGGTCTTCATAGAACCATTCAACTTCAGCTTCTTCAGCATTACTGGTTGGGGCATAGACTTGGATTACTGTGACAGCTCATATCCTACCAATTTCCCTGAAGCAAAGTGTCAAGGCTGTTCAGAAATCATAATTTAGTTAAAATGAGGTTAGGAGATCGGGAGCACAATCTTGTCTTTTGCATTCATTTTTTAAAGTATCCCAGAACATATGTTGATCTCTTTTCCTTGTAAAATAAAATAGCAAAACATAAATATTTGAAAATAATAATGAAATTGCAAGCTTTTGTAATTACAAAAATGCATGCTCTATCTCACCTTACTTTTCTCCTGCTATAACATGCACCTCACATTATTCCCCAAAAGCGTTCTTCTATTTTTGTGCGATTTATCTTGTTTTTCTAGATTTCCCACTCCTCCATTTCCCATTCTCTAGTTTAATACTCAAGTCCTTCTCCATGAAACTTTCCTTGATTGCTCAGGTTACCTTTGATTTCACTTTGTTATGAACTCCTACATCATTTAATGCATGATACAACATAAGAATATTAGCTTTAATACAGATTTTTTTTCCTACTTTTTATTTGTTTCATTGCTTGCTATTTTCTTTTCTGGCATTTGATTTTTGAGCAATTGGATGACTATCTTTTTCTTTAAGTGCAGGGATCATATCCTATAAGCATTTCTTATTATTCCTGTTTCTTGACTGAGTTTGACTAGATTCCCTTTGAGCACCCTAAACATCCAACATCAAGCTCTCTTACAATCTATCAAAATGGGAAATTCTCTTTTTTTTTCTTAGAAAATACATGTTATGAATCCTAATAGTGAGGCTTATTATCCTCCAAGATAAAAGCTAACACTGATATCTCAAGGTACAAAGTAATGTAGTTGTTATGTTTTGCTCAAGATAGTGTTATAAACATATAAGAATAGTATATTTTGAAATATTCCACAGTATCTTCTAAACTAGTAAACCTCAAGCTATGATTTCTTTGATGAACAACTTTAGCACATTCAAGATTTTTATTTTCTGTATAGAATAGTCACAGTCACGTGGTCTTTCATTTTGTAATCATTACATATATGGTCAGCGTCAGGTGACTATGACTAGCATTGATGTGACTTATTAATTCTTTCAGCAAAATAGCACAAGAAACAACAGTACAGTAAGTGGTAAGTAGCCTAATAGTATCTCTTTGCAATGTACACATATACACACCCATTTAACACCCTCTTGGTTTCTTTTCTTGCTCTCTATAGCTCTAATCTCAGAAGAGAATTTCTGTTGGACTTACAGCTCTTTGATGTGCTATGATAAATGATGCCTTGTTGTGTTTTCTGATTCTGTTAGAGTATCCATGGAATTAAAGATCACATGCTTATTCAGCTTAATGTACTTGACCTTTTCCCTTGATTGACACGTCTAAATAAATGGCTGTAGCAACTCAGTAATTATGCACCAGCTGTGTTATATTCATTTCACGGAAAAAACACACAGTTCTCTTCAAGAGTAGATAGCTTGACCCCTTTCCTGCCAGCTAAATAAAGCAGAGTAGTTAATTAGTATTATTATGAATCATAGTAGGATTCCTTTCCATCCCCAAATGCATCTCTTTTCTCAAAGCATTTTGTAAACACTCAGTATACTATGACCACAGACACATAAAGTGTTGTTTCAGTACTGGTATTTCTTACATAATGAAAATATTTACAATAATTCTGGACCTGCTCAATATTCCACACAATATAAGGGTCAGAAATCCAGGATTCGCTAACAAGATTTGTGTTCAGAAAGCAGTATTACCTTTAATGAACCTTTTGTTTTTATAATGGGGAAACTATTTTCCCTCAACTGACATACAAGTAAATTTCAAATAAATTCTTGTGTTCCGTGCTTATTTCTTTTAATAGCAGTGTTGCATTCGCATTCTCACTTCTTTAAAATATATTCATATCTAAATTTTTATTAAATTGGGTTTTTAACATTATGTAAAATTAATTCTCGTTGACCATTTTGATGAATTTAAGAAATGCTCATTGGAAACAATTCCTTTTTAAAATAAAATTCTGGACTTTATCATAAAATAAAAATTGTTCTGTATCTAATCTTGAAAAATAATTCCAGTTATGTTTAATAAGTCATTTCAGAACTATGTCATTTATCACTAAGTTTCTTGAATTCTTTATCTTCTTAAGTGGTATCTATTAAATTTTGAATATAATATTGTAGGAAAATTTTATGATAACATTAACCTGGAAATGTTACTTGTATATGTTTTTCTACAGAGTGTAAGGTGTTTCTCTAATTTCTTAGGCCAGGCTTTGTATAGTTAGGATTAGAAAAGTTGGCAATATATCGAAAAGCTGGAAGACAATGAAATAAGACAGAAAATTTGTCTTCATCTTTCTTTAAGCCATTGAGAGTGAGTAGCATGAAGGGGGAAGGGAACTAACCCATGTCTACCATGTGATACAACATGTTAAGTATTTTATACCAGTTATATTATCTCATATAATCTTTGTAGAAAATCTCCTAAATCTATTGATAAATTTTTCATGCATATAATATTTAATTCATCCTAAAATCAAGCACAACATTTCTGTATCAAAGGAGGACTATTATTATTTAGCAGCAGTAACCACATTTGTTCTTCACACCCCATTCTTCCCCTTCAGCATAATGAGATGAGAACCAGATGGTAATATGCATAGAAGGGGAGCCCCAAAATTATGAATCTGGAAATTTATATAGGAACTACTATACAACAGTCTTTTTCCACCTTGAGAGGCAGATAAATCTTTTCTACCTTATGTAAAAAAATCTCAGGGAAGATAAGGGTAAGATCCCCAGTTTAAACCCTTTGGAATACAAACCAGTAGCTCTTGGACTTTTATTATCTTTTGAAATGTAAACATATAAACCTGGGAGATAAGTGTCTATATCTCTTTGAAGGTCTCTATTTTTTAGGCAATCTTTAACTTCCAAAATTTACCCTTTAACCTAGGTTTCAGTTTATTTGGTGTATAAGTCTCTAACCATACAGATAATATTTTCTCTATTTCATAGCCATGAATTGTGGCAATTTCAGTGTTATTGCACTGAAATTTGTGGCCATTAACTTTGTTTCTATTCTTAAGTTTTTTAGTGTGTTTAGTAGCATAATGCATCATTTTGTATGTTATCTATGCATTTTACTAAAAATGAAAAGATTTATATGTGCAATAAAAATTTTTTAAGCATTAGAAACTATTGAGCACCATTCTAGATACTTGGGATACATCAGTGAACAAATTAGAGATCCCCGCTCTTCTGAAATTTAAAAACTTTCAGAAGAAACTAGAAATTCAACACTAAACATTTATTATGCTTATGTAAATAACTTAATATAGAAAGTTCCTGGGTGGCAATGAGAATGCTAAGGAAGCCAGTGTGGCTGGAGTGGAGTGACGAGGGAATCAGCAGGGGAGGCGATGGAAGAGCTGGCAGGAATGGGGAAATCTCAGGGGACGTGCAGATCTCAGAGGGTCTCGTAGAGTGTTAGAGAAACCTTGGCCTTTTCTCTGAGTGAAACAGGTTAGCAGAAGATTTAGCTGAGGAATGACATAATCTAACCTGCCTTTTAAAAGGGCTACATTAGCCGCTGCATTTAGAACAGATTGTAGGGGTTAAAGGTAGACTCAAGAAGACCTGTCTGGAGGCTAATGCAGTAATTCTGGTTGGGTGTCATGTGGCCTGACCAGAGCAGTGAAATGAAATAATAAGCAGACAAATTTTGGATATATTTTGAAAGTTGTCCCAACAGATTTTCCAGTGGACTTGGTTGTAAGCTTAAGAAGAGAAGTAAAAAATGATTCCAAGGTTTTTGTTCTCCTGAGCAACTTAACAAATGTTTTATCATTGACTGAGATAGACAAGATTGTGGGGGAGCAGTTTATTTGGGGAGTTGGGTTGGGATAGATTAGGAGTTTAGTCATGAACATGTTGATCTTGAGATGTCTTTTAGATATGCAGTGGAGGTATCAGGTAAGTAGTTGGATATGCTAGTTTGGAGTTTGGGAAAGAAGTTTGAGCTGGAGATAGAAAATTGGGAGCTGCTCACATAAAGGTTGTATTAGGGGCAGATTGAGACTTTGTGTGCCCTGAAGCTTAAGCAATTTTGAGGATTCTCTAAGAGAAAGAACTAAAAATTTGAATTCAAATTACATACAAAAGTGAATATTTATAATTAGAAAAATAAAAACACTATAAGGAAACTGATAAGCAGTGCAAAATCATAACATTTGGATAAATGACATAATATATTTAATAACTGCCTGGCATACCTCTGCTCAATGGACATGAGTTTGAGCAAACTCTAAGATAGAGTGATAGGAAAGCCTGGCATGTTGTAGTTCATGGAGTTGCAAAGAGTCAGACATGGCTTGGTGACTGAACAATGGCAACAACGTATATCTGTAATACTTTTCTTCCAACATTCTTGAACTTTAATGTCAAAGATTTAAAACAGTATTTTCTGTTGAGAATATGGAAAGTTAAATCAGTCTTTATCATGATTAATTAAAATTTAATTTTTACTAGTGATAGGCTAGAAAGATTTCTTTCATCTTTACAACTTATTTACAATTTTATGAAAAATTTCAGGGTTGTCTTAAAGTTTAAAACTTCTATGAGGCTTCTTGCATATATAACCTGAAAGAGTTGGAAGAATTTTCCAAAGACTAACTCTGACTCTCGGCCTTTGAAACCCTGCTTCTTTTCCATTGACCACATGCTTCCAATACTAGGCCGATTATGATACCTTTGCATATTATGACATCATTTCAGCCCTGAACATGCGTGTCACAATGTAGCACAATGAGTACTAAGCCACTGGAAACTATTCCTACTTTAGGATAGTCGGGATAGCTAACCAATAATTTACTCATATCTGGAAGTGATTGTGAATCACATAAATATGTTCAATTAAACGCAACCTAAATATATCTCCAACTCTATTTCCTCTTGTTATTGTTGTTTAGTTGCTAAGTCATGTCCAGCGCTTTTTGTAGCCCCATGGACTGTGGCCTGCCAGGTTCCTCTGTCTGTGAGATTTCCCAAGCAAGAATCCTGGAGTGGTTGCCATATCCTTCTCCTGGGGCTCTTCCCTACCAGGGACTGAACCCGTCCCTCCTGCATTGGCATGTGGATTCTTTACCACTGAGCCACCAGGGAAGCCCCTATTTCCTCTTAGTTTCCCCAAAATGTTTCCAGATACACAATGTCCCCCCCCCCCGCATTGTGAAGGTATTTTATATTTACAAATTTTCCTAAAATATATGACCGTGAGAACACAATTTTTTAAAAAATTAAAAGACTTCACTTTTCAGAGCAGTTTTAGGTCTGGGGAGATTATACAGAAAATACAGAGTTCCCATATGCTCTTTCTCTCCCCTGCACACAGTTTTCCTATTATTAACATTTTGTATTAGTGCAGTACATTTGTTACAAATGATAAACCAATATCAATAGATTGTTATTAACTAAACCCCATAGTTGACATTTGGATTTACTCTTTGTTTTGTATATTTCTGTGGGTTTTGGCAAGTGTACAGTATTACATGTACATCATTACAGTATCATCCAGGATAGTATCACTTCTGTAAAAATGCCTGATACTCCACCTCTTCATCCCTAATCCTGCTCCCTGAACCCCTGGAATCTCTGACATTTTTAACTGTCTCTTTGGTTTTACCATTTCCAGAATGTCATATACAGGTTAACATCTTAGAGTCTGTTGCTGTTTCACTGACTGCTTTCACTCAGCAATATGAATTTAAGTTTCCTGTGTCTTTGTTGTTGTTGATACTCCATTGCATGGATGTACCACAGTTTGTTTATTCACTCACCTAGTAAAGGATGGAGAAGGCAATGGCACCCTACTCCAGTGCTCTTGCCTGGAAAATCCCACGGACGGAAAAGCCTGATAGGCTGCAGTTCATGGGGTCGCGAAGAGTCAGACATGACTGAGCGACTTCACTTTGACTTTTCACTTTCATGCATTGGAGAAGGAAATGGCAACCCACTCCAGTGTTCTTGCCTGGAGAATCCCAGGGAGGAGGGAGCCTGGTGGGCTGCCGTCTATGGGGTCGCACAGAGTTGGACATGACTGAAGCGACTTAGCAGCAGCAGCAGCAGCAGTAAAGGACATCTTGGTTGTTTCTCAGTTTTTGATGATTATAAAAAAAGCTGCTGTAACAATTTGTGTGCACACTTTTGCATGGGCATTAGTTTTCAACTCATAGTGTCAAATGGCTAGTGAGTAAATTAGCACTTAGATTAGAATCTAGACACAGACCTTACACCTTTCACAAAAATTAACCCAAAATGGATCATTTACCTAAATGTAAAACAAAATTATACAACTTCTAGAAGATAACATAGGAGAAAATCTAGGTGACCTTGAGCTTGGAGGTGACTTCTTATATGCAACAACAAAAAGCACAATCCATGAAAAAATCTTGATAAATTAGACTTCTTTAAAATGAAAACTTTTACTCTGTGAAAGACACTGTTACGGGATTGAAAAGACAAGCTGCAGACAGGAGAATACACTTGCAGAAGATAACTGATAAAGGACTGTTACCCCAAATATACAAAAAACTCTTAAAATTCAACAATAAGAAAATACTCCAATTACAAATTAGGAAAGGATCGGAAGAGAAATCTCAGCAGAGAAGATATATAGATGGTAAATAAGCATATAAAAAGATGCTCAACATCATATGTCATTAGGGAACTGCAAGTTAAAGCAATTAGATACCATTACACATCTATCAGAATGGCTAAAATCCAAAACATTGACATCATCAAATGTTGGCAAGGATGTGGTGCAACAGGATCTCTCATTCTTTGCTCATTGGAATGAAAAATGGTACAACTACTTTGGAAGATAGTCTGGTAGTTTCTAATGAAGGTAAGCCTAAGTTTACCATATAATTCATCAATTAAACTAATACTAATAGTGAAAATGAAATTAGAAGACGCTTACTCCTTGGAAGAAAAGTTATGTCCAACCTAGATAGTATTTTCAAAAGCAGAGACAATACTTTGCCGACTAAGATCCGTCTAGTCAAGGCTATGGTTTTTCCTGTGGTCATGTATGGATGTGAGAGTTGGACTGTGAAGAAGGCTGAGCACTGAAGAATTGATGCTTTTGAACTGTGGTATTTTCAAAAGCAGAGACATTACTTTGCCGACTAAGGTCCGTCTAGTCAAGGCTATGGTTTTTCCTGTGGTCATGTATGGATGTGAGAGTTGGACTGTGAAGAAGGCTGAGCACTGAAGAATTGATGCTTTTGAACTGTGGTATTGGAGAAGACTCTTGAGAGTCCCTTGGACTGCAAAGAGATCCAACCAGTCCATTCTGAAGGAGATCAGCCCTGGGATTTCTCTGGAAGGAATGATGCTAAAGCTGAAACTCCAGTACTTTGGCCACCTCATGCGAAGAGTTGACTCATTGGAAAAGACTCTGATGCTGGGAGGGATTGGGGGCAGGAGGAGAAGGGGACGACCAAGGATAAGATGGCTGGATGGCATCACGGACTGGATGGATGTGAGTCTGAGTGAACTCTGAGAGATGGTAATGAACAGGGAGGCCTGGCGTGCTGCAATTCATGGGGTCGCAAAGAGTCGGACACGACTGAGTGACTGAACTGAAGTGAACTGAACTGATAATGAGTGATGCTGAGCATCTTTTCATGTGTTTGTTAGCCATCCGTATGTCTTCTTTGGAGAAATGTCTATTTAGTTCTTTGGCCCATTTTTTGATTGGGTCGTTTATTTTTCTGGAATTGAGCTGCATAAGTTGTTTGTATATTTTTGAGATTAGTTGTTTGTCAGTTGCTTCATTTTGATAATTTCTAAAAACATTTGCTTTCTTATAGAGAACATCTCAGGATGGCACCACACATATTCGTTAATAGTTCAGAATCTCTAGCTTCTCTGTAAGAGGAAGTTCAGTCCAGTTCAGTTCAGTCCAGTCACTAAGTCATGTCCGACTCCTTCCGACCCCATGAAGTGAAGCATGCCAGGCCTCCTTGTCCATCACCAACTCCTAGAGTTCACTCAAACTCACGTCCATCAAGTCGGTGATGCCATCCAGCCATCTCATCCTCGGTCGTCCCCTTTTCCTCCTGCCCCCAATCTCTCTCAGCATCAGAGTCTTTTCCAATGAGTCAACTCTTCGCATGAGGTGGCCAAAATACTGGAGTTTCAGCTTTAGCATCAGTCCTTCCAAAGAACACCCAGGACTGATCTCCTTCAGAATGGACTGGTTGGATCTCCTTGCAGTCCATGAGACTCTCAAGAGAGAAGTTAGTGCTCAGTAATTAATGTTTCAGAAACGTATTTTATTTGGAAATGACCTAGCTATTTAGTAAACTTCCATCACTTAGTTTAACAAAACCCTAGAAATTCAAGTTGCCTTAATCTGGAGAGACTATTTCAAACAACATTCCTAAAGCATAATTATTCTTAATAGAGTTTATCTAAAAGCTCATATCTCTTTCACATTTTCTTTCTTGTAGAGGTTTTTTGGACTCCAGTCACTTTCCTCACTGACAAATTTATGACATATAATAAGATTAAACATATCAAACCTAGGGACAATGAAAATGTTATATTTAATATAAGTGACTCTTACACATGTCTACGTTAATTAGATCACCAAACAGACATTAATACCAGATATCTAATACTGAATATTTCCTAGTTTATGTGAACCTGAAATTAATTTTGGTTAATTTCTCTTGTGTTTAGAATTGTTTGATTTGTAAGTGCTTACTTTTCTTTAGGTCACTTAAACTAGAGCTCATTTACAACCTGACCTCAGCGATATTATCCAAAGACAAAAACATACACTGAGACATGCATAAATCCAGACAGACAGACATAGATCTCATAGTTATCTGCTTGAGATTTAAAATGTCTCTTTGTCCTCCCCCCACCTTTTTTCCTTGGCTTGAAGTTTTAATTTGCTCAAAGTTGAAGTCTCAGGCAAAGTGGTCTGTATATTTCAAGCATATGATAAGAGTTAACTTCAAACTTTCTCCTAGGCATAATTTTAACAAGCTAGCTTTTTCATGCAAGAACCAGTTTTGTAAATTCAAAAGATTTCATTTTAACCAGTTTCCTCCAGAGTCTACTATCATGTCCATACTGTCTTTTTCACTCTGTGGTCATAATCTCACAGCTAAATTTTAGAGAGTGCTCAAATTGACTCTGATAACAGGGACTAACTGACTGATAAAAGTTGTCCCAGCAGGGATTATCCCTTTAGGGAGATGAGGTGTGGTCCTAGTTTGATCAGAAGAATCTGGAGGGGAAAAAGAAATTGCAGGAGTGGGAGAGGCTTAGTCTCTCCCCTCCCTGAGAGATAGATGTTGGAACAGGATTCTTTAGAATGTTCAGTTCAGTTCAGTCGCTCAGTCGTGTCCAACTCTTGCGACCCCATGAATCGCAGCATGCCAGGCCTCCCTGTTCATTACCATCTCCCGGAGTTCATTCAGACTCACATCCATCGAGTCAGTGATGCTATCCAGCCATCTCATCCTCGGTCGTCCCCTTCTCCTCCTGCCCCCAATCCCTCCCAGCATCAGAGTCTTTTCCAATGAGTCAACTCTTCGCATGAGGTGGCCAGAGTACTGGAGTTTCAGCTTTAGCATCATTCCTTCCAGAGAAATCCCAGGGCTGATCTCCTTCAGAATGGACTGGTTGGATCTCTTTGCAGTCCAAGGGACTCTCAAGAGTCTTCTCCAATACCACAGTTCAAAAGCATCAATTCTTCGGCGCTCAGCCTTCTTCACAGTCCAACTCTCACATCCATACATGACCACAGGAAAAACCATAGCCTTGACTAGACGGACCTTAGTCGGCAAAGTAATGTCTCTGCTTTTGAAAATGCTATCTAGGTTGGACATAACTTTTCTTCCAAGGAGTAAGCGTCTTCTAATTTCATGGCTGCAGTCACCATCAGCAGTGATTTTGGAGCCCCCCAAAAATAAAGTCTGAAACAGTTTCCACTGTTTCCCCATCTATTTCCCATGAAGTGATGGGACCAGATGCCATGATCTTCGTTTTCTGAATGTTGAACTTTAAGCCAACTTTTTCACTCTCCTCTTTCACTTTCATCAAGAGGCTTTTTAGCTTGTCTTCACTTTCTGCCATAAGGGTGGTGTCATCTGCATATCTGAGGTTATTGATATTTCTCCCAGCAATCTTGATTCCAGCTTGTGTTTCTTCCAGGCCAGCGTTTATCATGATGTACTCTGCATAGAAGTTAAATAAGCAGGGTGACAATATACAGCCTTGACGTACTCCTTTTCCTATTTGGAACCAGTCTGTTGTTCAGAGCTTGGTAAATATGCATCCGGTAATCAGAGAGGCTCAGGAGTCCCCAGGCTAATCCTCAGTCCCTACAGAAACCTGGCGGGCCCAGTACACCAGGCCAGCCACGTATATCAGCAGGTTGAGCGCTGTCAGAATGGCCACAGCCAGTTCCTCATCCCAGGTGCAAATGTAATAGGTGAGCTCATCGATATAGTCCATATATTTGGATCACTGGGGCTGCCCGCCAAACTTCTCATTGAACTGGTAGAGCGGCCAGAGGACCAGAGCGCTGACATAGAGGAGGACAGACAGCAGGGTCAGCAAAAACTGCAAAATGGGAAAGGTCACTGGCAGCCTGTATTTCCATTCAGCCAGGTTCCCCAGGATGGTCAGGGCTGCTGGGAAGAAGCAGATGGAGTACACAGCCACGCACCACTCCAGGGCCGGTTGGTGCAGGGACAGGGAGGTGTAGCTAAGGAAGGTGAAGATGAGACAGGCCACGAAGGTCTCCAGCACTTTCAGCAGGCCTGGCATGGTGTGCACATAGCAGGGGATCTCACTGAGCTCATAGCACTGCCACAAGCAGGCCGCTTCCACGGCATAAAGTACAGAAGCAACAGGAGAAGGCAGTGGCCGTGCTGGCTTGGTCCCGGTAAGGGCCACAAGGCAGGAAATGGCCATGAGTGGTGGCATAGACAACGAAGGCCAAGAGGCAGAGGAGGGCAGCGTAGCAGGCGCAGATGACGGGCAAGTTGTACCAGAAGAAAGGAAAGCGGGACTGGAGCTTACACAGCTCTACAATGGAGATGGTGAGGGTCATGGCAAAACAGGAGCACCAGATGGACATGGACCAGGTACCTACGGCCCCCCTCAGGATGCTCATGTCGACCACGAGGGAGAAGGACATGCAGGTGCAGAAGAGCTGTGGCAGGTGGAAGAGGCAGCACATGATGTCCAAGGCACCTTGTCTCGAGATGTCACCCCGAAGAACATGGGGTTGTGATGGTCAAGCAGGTCACACTCACCAACATGGCAGTGGTCTTTCCTGAGGACCCATCAGAGAAAGATCTGGCTCTGGAGGTGAATTAAGTCAGATTCCTGGAAAAGGCTCAGAGTCCTGTGATGGCTGAGGCCTGGGATCTGTGGAGTTAGAACCAGTGGCTCAGACGCCTGGGATAACAGAACAACCGCTCCAGAATTATATTCCCCACCCATCACCCTTGACATTGTCAGGAGACCTGTGTTATCCCAAACCTTCTACTGGGTTAGGTCTGACCTCAAACCATTAACATTTTGGACCTATTGTGCTGCATGCCATTATCTATGGGGACCCAAGGCAAAATGGTCCTTATATACAATCTGAAAATTTCAAGTCTTTCCAAATTGAAAAAGATTTTTTAAAAAGTTATTTGGTAAGCAAATTTCATCAAAATATACATGAGACAATTTATGGTCATTATTTACATCATTTATTGTTAATGTTCCAAACTGCAGTTGCTGAAACACTAATGTGTTTCATTAGAAGGTGCTTTCAGACTCTGGGATGATGCTATGTTCTATAGAGAACTATCTGGTCATCTGTCTGAAGCTGAAAAATGATGAGCTCTAGAGCATACCTGAGCCCAAAGATAAAGGACTGTGGATTCTATTGCTACACCCATGTACTGATGAGGGTTAGTTGAGAGACTCAGGTGCCTTCCCCAAGGTCAAAGATTAGGAGTGAGAATCCAGATAAAAACGCCAAAGCCATGGTTTGAGCACTTTGCTCTACAGCCCACATGTCATCAGGGCCGTGGGTGGGAGCCAAGGACCAAAGCTCGGGGCTCTGAGACCCGACACACCTTCAGGGCCACGGCCTCCTTCCACAGCAACTTGGAGACACACGTGGCCTGGACCTATCCTTCCTGCAGCATCACTTGAAGGAGCTACCGTCTGAGGGGACACAGCCTCACCTGGAGGAGGGCAGCTCCAGGGGTGAACAGAGTGGAGCCATGGGGTGAGGGCAAGACCGTGGGGACAAGATGATGTGGGAAGTAGGGACTGTTCTGAATCCCCTCTCCCAATTTTGCCATCACATGTGACCCTTGCCCACTGGGGAGGGGAGACTTCAATCCAGCATGACTCCAAGGTGGGGCGTCATGGAGGAAACACAGAATAAATTAACATAATGTTTGGCTCTTAAGGTCCAAAGGTGCCATCCAGATGGGAGTCTGGAAAAATTTAGGAGTAGTCCTACCTGTGAGGATTCTCCTGGCCTGGGAGACTGGTTAGCAGCTTCCAAGCTGGGAAGAAGAGATTAGAAGTGAACAAGGATGCTGTGTCTGATGCTGATGTATAGTCTTTCAGGGCATCCCAGGGAGGGGGTAAGGATGGACGGATGATTTGCCCCCTTTTAAGGGCAGGAGCTGAAAAAGGAGGCCCCTGTAGGACCCCTGAGAAGTGACAGCCCTGCGGATTCATCCGGGACAGGAGTGGGGGCAGTGGGGGGTCAGAGTGGAGATGACTGGGGGGACCCAGGGTCCCAGTGGCCCTGAGACAACCCAGTAGGGGTCTTCTGACCCAGAAGGGATGCAGGCATGGAGACAACCTTCCCATGGAGGAGGGGCCTGGACTGGAACTGAGACAGAAGAACAGGGGCCTGAAGGGGTCTCAGGGCTGTGACAGGGACACGTGGCCAGAGTGGCAGGGACCCTGGAGACCATGGAATTGCCCAGGTCACCACCCAAGACAGTCCCGCCAGCCAGGGCTGCTCACACAGGGCCTCCTCCAGGGTCCAGTGTGGGGGGAGTGAGGCCCCTCCCAGCCCACCCCCTCCTCAGGGACAGCTGCCCTGTTTCCAAGGGACTATTTGCTGAGAGGCCCCCCAGGGCTGAAGGGCCAGCAGCCTGAGCCCCAGCCAGCTTCCTGCCATCAGGGGATTATTATATCACCTTTGCTGATAATAAACCCTGGGACAAGCTGAGGCTGGAAAGAGAAACACAGAGCAAACTGAGAACCTCCCTGGACTCCCAAAGCTCCTTGAGCCCCAGTTGCCAGTGGAGCCCTGGAGCCTGCGGGCCTCCCAGTGGGCACTGCCAGGGGTGGGGAAGGGGCACTGGGGTGAGGAAGGCGGGGGGTGTCATGCTGCCTACCCCCAACTTGATCCCCACCTAATTCCATCTACAATTCCACCTAGGACTACAGGAGATCTTTGGATCCTTTTAATGCTACAAACGGAGGGTTGGAGAAGCAGAGATGTGGGGATTCCAGCTGGGTGACCCTGTGTAAGGCCTGTGACCTCTCTGGGCCTTAGTTTCCCACCCTTGAAAAGTAGGAAGTTTACCTGAGTCTCCCCGGCAACCCCTCCTCCAGTAAAGCATCTGCCTACAATGTGGGAGACCTGGGTTCAATCCCTGGGTTGGGAAGATCTCCTGGAGAAGGAACTGGCAACCCACTCTAGTACTCTTGCCTGGAAAATCCCATGGATGGAGGAACCTGGTGGGCTACAGTCCATGGGGTGGCAAAGAGTCCGACACGACAGAGCGACTTCACTTTCACTTTCTTTCACTTTCCCCAGCAACCCGTCCTCCACTGTAATTTGTGAGTGTGGACATGGTGCCCCCATCAGAACACAGCCTAGATGTGGCTGAGTCCTGCCTGCCCAGCAGCCAGGCGTGTGGACTGGAAGACAGTGAGCCAGAAAGGTCATGGCCTGGACAAAGGAAGGAGAAGGCAGTGAGATGGACACTCGGTTACAGGGAGAGGTGGGGCCTGGAGGAGATAATTTAGAGGTGGAAGATACTGGGGAAGCTACTCATCAGAGCCTCAGTCTCCCCATCTTTGCAATGGAATTAATCCCAGCTTTGTGTCAATTAATGAATAAAAGCATGTGAAGGACCCATCAGAGGGCCTGGAACATGGCACACTCAATCCATGCCTGCTACCTGTCCCTCTCCCCTTCACAGAGGACTGAGAAGGCCCTGGCCCCACTCTGGACATCAGCACATGCAAGCTTGATTTGTTGCAGATCAGGGGCTGCAAACCAGTTTGTACTACAGATGGTCCAGGGATGTGTTTGGTGTTTCGTCACAGTGTTTTCAGGAAGAGATGGTGTAGAATCAGTGTTATTTCTTCCCTAAGTGTTGGTGGCTGCAGTGTTTTAATTTCATATGAAAATCCAGATTCCTGGCTCCTTTTGAAGCCTCAGGGATCTGGTGTCACTGGGCTGTGTGCCCTCAGGATGGGGGGGCCAGTGAACGGAGCTGAGCAGCTGCTATGTCCTTTATGCTATTCTCCATTTTCATCTTTGTGTAATTTTCTATATTTTCTTATTCTCAAGTATAATTGACATAAAGCAGGACTATGAGTGTCTCACCTGTGCTCAGTTTCCCCTCCTTGGTATGGCCAGGCTTCCTGCTTCCTCACAGAAGCGTCCACCCCTCCATCCAGGGAGCATCTGTGTCCTCAACTGCATGTACAGCCTTCAACAAATTTCACATGCTCTGATGTCATATGTAGACGTGTGTGTACATACATGTACATATACATGTAGTGAGTATCTGTATCTTTTTTTCCTGTTTTATAAACACAAGACCATATCATCACACAGCATCTTGCTTTTCCACCACCCCAGACAGGTGCAGCTGGTCCTCTCCAGGGGCCCTAGTCCTCTCCATCCCCTTTACTTATTTCCTTCCCTCCCAGCTCCTGTGAGTGTTTGGACTGACCATCCTTCTCTAGATCGGTGGACCCTCCCCTGTAAGTTTCAGACACTGGGGGACACAGGGGGTCCTGGATGCATGTGACCATCATGCTCTGGAGCAGGAGGTCAGGATGCTTTCCTGGAAAATTTATTAAAGATATGACATAGAGTACACTTTTTATTTTTAAAATTTCATCTTGGCTTCCTAGGGCCACTGCAGCAAATTATGACAAGCCTGGTGGCTTAAAACAACAGAAATATCTTCTCTCACAGTTCTGGGCATCATGACTCTGAAATCAAGGTGTCAGCAGGGCAGTGCTGTCTCTGATGCCCAGGGGAGGGTCCTTCTGGGACCCTCTTTTAGCTTCTGGAGGCCCTTTAGCTTTCGGCTGTGTTATCAAATGCAGGCTTGGCTGCTCATCTCTCAAGAAGCCAAATACTGAGAGATGAGTGCTGGGCTCTGTATGGGATAAGGTGCCGCTCCTCCGCTGTGAACACAATCATCACCCACGCCCTGTGCGTCGGCCCATGTCAGATGGTAGGTTGAAAAAAATACTAATGAACCATTTTTTGTAGAAGAGCTCGATAGGGAGGAATGGCATTTTTCCAGTTTAGTAGGTGTGAGATGGAAAATGGAGCTTAAAATTAGGCAATGGCTGTCCAAAAGGCAATCTTAGTAGGGATACCCCAGTGGCTCAGCTGGTAAAGAATCACCTGCCAGTGCAGGAGACCCGGGTTTGATCCTTGGGTCAGGAAGATCCCCTGGAGAAGGGAGTGGCAACCCACTCCATTATTCTTGCCTGGGAAATCCCATGGAAAGGCTACAGTCCACAGGGTTGCCAAGAGTTGGAAATGACTGAGCGGGCAAGCACACAGGGCTGTCCTACTGCACTTAGACCTCCTGCAAGGAACTGTCTCAGTGAAAATCTACTCCCCCTCCCTGCACCATCGCCCTGGCCCTGTAGGGAACACACTCTGGGCAAACTGAGCATCCTGTCGGGTCTTAAAGAGAGAGACTACTTCAAACCTCCTTTCTTCCTCACGCTGAGGGGGTGCTGAGGCTCTCCCCCTCTCCCCTCAACCCGCAGTCCCCCCACCCCTGCTCCTGCATTAGAATTCCCCCTCCTTCCAGAGACTGGGGGGAGGGAGGCCGAAGGCTCCAGGCTCCCCCTGCCTGGGGCTTCAGGATAAGAAGCACAGGATTTGGGCTCTTCCTCATCTTCCCCATCTCAGTCAATGGCATTGTCTTCCTGAATGCTCTTCACAAAATACTTCAAATCCACCAACTCTTCTTCATCTCTAGAGCCACCTGGTCCAGATCCATCCATCCCCTCACCTGCTCTAGTTGCTTTCTCTATTTCCATCCTTTCCCTCAAAGATGAATTTGAAATAAAGTCAAACTAAGATATTTCAAAGGCTTCTCTTTGTTCCCTTAGGATGGAACACAGACTCTAAAACGTCACTTCCAAAGGCCTGCGAGTCCAGACTCCTTTCCACTTTTCCTGCCTTATTGCCTCCCTCCCTTCAGGCACTGAGATCGTCCTCCAGTTCCTCTTGGTCATCTCAGGGCCCTTCCCCTGACATGTCTACATATCCTCTAACCCTGTGCCCAGTCAGTGTCACTCCAAACCTCAGTTTGCTCATCCAGAAAATGGAGATAATAGCCTTCAGCAGCAATAGTCTGACAAGGTGACTTATTTCCCCTATTTCATTTTATCTTCAGGGATATTATTGTTGTCATCCCCATTTAACAGATGATGAGATTGAGGCTCAGAGAGTAAATTAGATCATTTTACTCAAGGTCATACACTTACTCCCTGACAGAGCCTGGATTTGAATAAACGTCTGTCTCCCTGCAAAACTCAGCAGGTAATAGAACCTCAGGAAATGCTGTCATTTACTGAATGCTGACCCCCTTCTCTTGGGTCCAAGAATCATCTCCTGCCTCCTTTGGGTCTTGATCTGGCTGCAATGCCCTCAACTTGTCCAGACTTCCTGTTAGCAAGCCAACCAAAAAATGCCAGAGAGTGTGGAGACTTAGAGAGATGCTGACTGGACCCTCACTGGATTCTCCTCAGCTCACTGGCCTCCCTACAGGAACCTTTAGACAGGAGCCAGACACACAGACAAGGGCCACGTGGATTGGCCATCTGCACTGGCCCCCAAGGCAGATAGCCAGGTCTCTGAGAGCCCAGGAGGGAGTGGCCCATTTCTCTCTACTCATCGGATGATTGAGGAAGGTCGACTCTGTGATTTTTCCAAGAAGCTGGTCCAGAGCCATGGAATGGAAACATCTGTGCCCCGGGCTCTGTTCTGGATGCAACTCAGGACACAATCTGGCGGAGGTGAGGGGGTGGGGGGAGTGGCTGGGAGTGGGGTGCGCCAGCTGGAGTCATCCTGCCTGGAGGAGGCTCTGGCCAGCTGAGGAGGGAGCCTCTGGCCACTGCCCCTGGAGACAGGGAGCCCAGGCCAGGCAGGGAGCAAGGGAAGGGCCTGAGGCTTGGGCACCAGGGGTCTTCTCCATCAACTGTGTGTACTAAAGGGCTGGGGGAGTCCTGGTCACAGCAGCTGGACTTGGGGAACACAGCTCCCCTTCCCCAGATCCCTACATCCAAGGTGCCTCCCTTCCCTCTGCCTTCGGAGACAAGCCTGTGAGGGCATCTCTCAGCTCCTCCCCCAGGCTTTCTCCTCGGGAATCAGACCCACAGGAGACTGTAGAACCATGGTGTACTCTGAGTCTGCCTCTCTCTTCACTCTGGGCTTCTGTTTCATCTTCCCCTGCTTATGGGCAGCCCCTTTGTACACCCTGCAGAAAGGACTTTGCATTCCTTAAAGGAACAAAGCTCCCCAAACAGGGGAAGACCACTTGGGCTGCTGATCAGGACTCTGAAGAAGTGAATAGTCAAGAATGTGCAGGAACAAGGGAGTCTGGGAAACCTCAGACTGTGGGTCCACCTGGAAGCAGTCTGTGTTTTTGACAAGAATCACTGGAGAGTTGGACCCCTGGGAAGTGACTGAGGAAACTCATGTTATGAGAGAGAAACATGGTCCCCACCAAGCAGAGGTCATTGGGAAGGAGAGTCTGTGTAATCAGGAAGGGTGTGACCAATAAACAGGACCCAGTAGCCAAGAGGAAACAAGCAGAGAGGGTGGACAGAGGGGAGGGAGCCGGCTGCCATCTCCACGTCTGAGTCTCCAGGACTGGCAAGTCCAGGGGCCCCTGGAAGAAGGGGGCTGGGAGGGATCAGGGTCTCTGGCACCCCTCCCACCTCTAGCAGATGAGGAAACTGACTCAGCAGCAGTGAGTGCCCTCCTCAGGGGGACGGGGCAGGTTTGTGCAGAACGAGGGTGGATGGGGCAGAATCCCAGCCTGGAGGATGCTGCCGCCACACTGTCACAAGCAGCGTGGGGCCGGGGACAGACAGCCAGCCTGGGGACAGGACACCTGGGTCCTGACCCTGACTCTGCCACACACAGGGTGACTCTGGACAAGTGCTGCCATCCCTGGGGTCCAGTTGCACCTCCTCTATGATGAGAGGGTTGGACTAAGCAGAGGACCTTTACACTCTTTTTTGAAATCCACAGTGGGGGGACTGGACCTTGTCTTGGATTTGTGAGAAATGACACTTAACCTCCCAACAGGAGGGATGGTGTAGCCACCCTCATGAACCAGGAGGTTTGGATAGTGAGCCCCTCAGGTGAGCCAAGCCTGGGCAATTTTTGTACTAAAGCACAGAAGCATCGCCATCTTCTTGGGAGGTGAGTTCCCAGGGTTGTGTTCTATATTATTCAGGAAAATAGTAGAATATGAGATTCTTCCACCCAGACTTGTGGAGGTCAATGCATATTTGCTTTTGTCAATGAAAAAATGAACCAATAGTCAAGTTAGAAAGAAAAGGAAAATTTTATTCAAAGTAACCTGAGGAGTAAAGCTGCTGAAACAGTCTCTCAGGAAGCTCTGAGAACTGTTGAGAAGAGTACGTGGGGAGCAGCAGGTCTGTGACTTAGAGGAAGGGAGACATGCCGCCAAGCACACACCTTGTTACAGGTTACTGCTCTTCCAGGACAACAGCCATCTTGTTTAATGGTTTTAGTGCTTTTCTAAATATGGGATGAGATGCTTGGATGGCATCACTGACTCAATGGACATGAGTTTGAGTAAACTCTGGGAGTTGGTGATGGACAGGGAGGCCTGGCATGCTGCAGTCACAAAGAGCCGGAAATGACAGAGCTACTGGACTGAACTGAATACGGGAAGATGCAAAAATGTGTTATTGAAAATTCCTGTTGAAATATCTATCTGAGGGCTGATTTTCCCAGTTTTCCCAGAGCACAAAATGCTTCATCCTGATTTTGGCTTTGAATTCTTTTCAGGGTGGATTGTATGTCAGTGACCACAGTGGCTCATGGCTTTGTGCTTGTAGAACTGGGTGGTGGGCAACATTCTTTATTACAGTCCCCTCCATTTCTGTCTTAATCTCAACCAAAGTTTGGGAGACATTTTGGACCAGTCTGTCCCAGAGTGCTAAGAATGCTCATTCCTGGGTCATCGAAGGATTTCTTTGATAAACCACTCAAGTGCTATTACTCATCTAGTTCTCTTAATAGTGAACAAAAGCATCTGGACCACCTATCTTTCTAGTCTATCAGGTTCTAGAAAATGGTTTCCGCTTTCTGCTTCTTCCCATACCTATTGTCACACTATTACAGTCAAGGATCCTATAGAACTATGCTGCTGCTGCTGCTGCTAAGTCACTTCAGTCGTGTCTGACTCTGTGCGACCCCATAGACGGCAACCCACTAGGCTCCTCTGTCCCTGGGATTCTCCAGGCAAGAATACTGGAGTGGGTTGCCATTTCCTTCTCCAATGCATGAAAGTGAAAAGTGAAAGTGAAGTCGCTCAGGTGTCCTCGACTGAGGATCAGGTCAATTGTTTCAAGTAGTCTAGGCACCATTATTTTGTAACCACAAGGTTGATAACACATTTGTTTATGCAAGAAACAAAACTCTTGTAAAATAGGCAGAAAATAGCTAGGAATGCTAATCATGTAATAAGTAAGCAGTGTTATCTTCTAGTTACATGGCTGGGACCAGAGCAATAAAGTTACCTTTATGGCTGAGCAGGTACTTCTGCCGTCAGGGTAGGCTGGTTAATACAGATGCACAATGCTCATTAGAGGGGACTGCAGTGCAAAGTGCAAGTCACTGTCATGTCCAACTCTTTGCGACCCCATGGACTATACGGTCCGTGGAATTCTCCTGGCCAGTATACTGGAGTGAGTAGCTGTTCCGTTCTCCAGGGGATCTTCCCAACCCAGGGATCAAACCCAGGTCTCCTGCATTGCAGGCGGATTCTTTACCAACTGAGTCACAAGGGAAGTTCCTAGAAAGAAAGTTTTCCCTGACTGGGAATCGAACCGTGGCTGTGGTGGTGAAAGCACTGAATCCTAGCCACTAGACCACCAGGGAGGGAGGAACCCAATTGGGCAGAGAAAAATTTTTATGTTTATATTTTTCTTATCCTAGCCTAAAAATATGAGTTTTACTTCATTGTTTCTTAAGATTTTCCTGCCATGGGAACCTCCCCCTGGGAGCCTTCCACCTCCACCCAACCTGCCACTGGATGAAAATCACACACTTCATTCCAGCACAGGACTGAGGGGCAGCAGTGGGGGTCCTTCCCCTCCCCTCCCCACCAGCTCTGCTTGCCTGGCTTGCCTGCTGACACTAGATGCTGGGCTCTGAGGCTCTGCGGTTGAGAGCAAGAAAGGAAGAAGGCTTGTGATGCCATCCAAGCCACCAGTTACTGCAAAGGGCTGCTGGTCTCAATGCAGGTGAACACAGACACACACACACACAAACACACACACTGAGCGTGCACACAGGCACACAGTCTAAAGAGAGGCATCCAGGTGCTGTCATGGCCCCTTTAAGAGTTAGGGGGACAGGATGTTGGCACTGGGGTGGGGCCCAACCTCTTGTGGGCCCACCCCCTAGGCCATACCCCCAGGCTCTGGTCCAGATATAGGCAGAGAGTCCCAGAAACCTAGGTTTGGCTGAGGATGGAAATTGGCTAGGACACTTCTGAGCCCTAGGCAAATTAGAGAAAATTACAGTGTGTGGATTTTGGTTTTGCGAAGGTGAGGGGCAGAGGAGGACATGAGAGGGTGTTTATTTTCTTTTATCTTTATGTGTATGCTCAGTCACTGCTGTGCCCAGCTCTTTGTGGCTCCATGGACTATAGCCTGCCAGGCTCCTCAGTCCATGGGATTTCCCAGGCAAAAATATTGGAGTGGGTTGCATTTCCTCCTCCAGGGGATCTTCCCAACAAAGGGATCGAACCTGCATCTCTTGCATCTCCTGCATTGGCAGGCAAATTCTTTATCACTGCTCTGCCTGGGAACCACCTGGGAAGCTTTTAGTATTGAAATTATAAGGGCTTTATGAACATAGGAGAAGGAACAAGGCTATTCTCTATGATTGACAGCAGGGACTGAAGGGAACTAGAAGCTCCAAGGGATTTTTTTGAAAATTATATATATTTGTAGAGATTATTTTATGTCTGAGTCCCAGAGAAACAGGAAGAAGCAGAAGAAAGCAATTGGCACAAGAAGCATGTGTGTCCCCTCACGCTCAACTAACGTCTTTCCCTTGACGATGAAAGCAGCAGTCCCACCACCCCCATCCACCTGCCCAAGAAAATTCGAAAAGTCCCCTTTAAGAATAGGGTTCCCCAGTAATTTTTGACCTCCTGACTAGGAAAAAAAAGAAAAGAAAATGAGAACACCCAGGCTAACATCCCTTTAAGGCTGCAGTGGCCAGACTCTTCTCCCTGCAGAGGCAGGACCTGCTGTTCTGATCACTGAGGCAGGAGGGCCACATCGCTGCCCCTCACCAACACTGCAGACAGCAGTCTTCAGGACCCTGGCTTCTTCGGTAGCTCCTTTTTAAATTCCCTTGACAGTAGTTGGCATGGAAGTCATCTCAATTTCCTCTAAGATGCCATCTAGGCCAGGAATCCCCAATTCTTGGGCCACGGAAAGGTACTGGTCTGTGACCTGTTAGGAACTTGGCTGCACAGGAGAAAGTGAGCAACGGGCATGACCTAAACCATCCCCCTGTCTACCCTAGGGAGAAATGGAAAATTTTTCTTTCAAAAAACTGATCCTGATGCCAAAAATGTTGGACTCCGTTGTTCTTGGTAATGTGTTTTGGTAAGCCTACAAAAATTCTGGAGACAATCTTAAGTGGGGCTGAGCACCAGGTGGGGCCCAGGAATTCAGGGTCTCTGCTTTAGACTCGCACTCACTGGGAATTATTGGCCTCCAGAGATTTATTCTTTAAATAGATGAGAGGCACACTGTACACTCTCCCCTACTGGGAGAAACTGGGCCCAATGACTAGCTACTTATCCCACCCCAACATACACACACCAATTAAGGCACTGCCAAGGGGACAGACACGCTTTGGCAACAAGGCCCCTCCAGAGGCCGAGGGTGTAAACAGCTGCACAGAGGGCTGTGTGCTGTGGAGTCATGAGAAGGAAGGAAGAAGAAAAGGAAGAGAAGGAAGGAGTCTCAGGCCCAGATGGATCAGAAAAAGGAAAATGGGGAGAGGTGGTCAGGACACAGGAGACAAGAAAACCAAGGATGACCCGATAAAGGACAAAAAGCAGAAAATGTAGAAAAGATGAGAGAAGCAAGAGAAAGAGGCAAAACGGGACTTGGGCAACCACATTAAGCAGGAAGGAAACAGAGCAGAAGGAGGGAAGGAAATAGAAAAGATGAATGGGGAAGGATGTGAGGAGGGAGAGAGGAGCCAGGAAGAGGATGTCAGAGGATTGCAGAACTTGGTAAGAAGATGAAATCCAGAGCCCCGGGGCAGACCTCAGTACCTGATAAAGATGAAGTGGATCCAGTATGCCATGTCAGCCACATAAATCAGCAGGTTGATGGCTGTCAAGATGGCCACAGTCAGTTTTTGGTCCCAAATGCATAGCGTGGAGGGAAGCTCATCACTGCAGCTCACATCACTGGACCGCTGGGGCTGCCCGCCGAACTCCTCATTGAACTGGTAGAGTGGCCAGAGGACCAGGGCACTGGCATAAAGGAGGACAGAGAGCACGGTCTGCCCCAACAGGAAACGAGGGAAGAAGGTGTGTAGTCTGTCCTCGAATTTGACCAGCTTCAGCAGCATGGCCACGGCTCCCAGCGTGAAGCAGATGGAGTACACAGCCACGCACCACGCCAGGGCTGGCTGGTGCTGGTGCAGGTAGGTGTTACTGATGAAGGCGAAGATGATGCAGGCCACTGATGTCTCTAGCAGCTTGAACAGACCATGAATGGTAGCAAAATAGAAAGTGGTCTCACCCAGGAATAGTAGCCAGAGAAAGGCCCCTTCCAAGGCATAAAGCACACACGCGATGCAGGAGAATGCAGTGGCGGCAGTGGCCTGGTCCCGGAAGGGGCCGTGAGGCAAGAACTGGATGTAAGTGATGGAGTACATGATGGAGGCTGAGAGGCAGAAAGCGGTGGCGAGGCAGGCATAGGTGAAGAGAAAGCTCTTCCCAGAAAAGGGGAGACTGGGCTGGTACTCGCCTAATTGGACTATGAAGGTGATGAGGGTGATGACAAAGCAGAAGCACCAGATGAACATGGACCAGTGACTTACAGCCCCCATTCCGGTGCCCAAGCTGGCCGCCAGCGAGAAAGCCGCACACGTGGAGAGCAGCTGCAGCAGGCGGTAGAAGCATAACCGGACTCTATCAGTGTCCATGTCTGGTACACCACGAGGAGGCCCTGATAGGTGTTCAGGTCACGGTCCCTGGTATGGCAGTGATCTTCACTTAGAATCCACTGGAGAAAGATCCAGGTTCCGAGGCAGATTAAATCAGATGCCAGGGAAAGGCTCAGGGCCCTGTGACGGCTGAGGCTCAGGATCTGTGGAGTTGGAACCAATGGCCCAGACACTTGGGTAACAGCACAGACGCTCCAGAAGGATTCTCGCCACCCATCACCCTTGGCCTTGTCACGAGACTTGTCTCATCTCACAGCTGGGTTGGGTCTGGCCTCAAACCATGAACATGTTTTAATCTCTTTATGCTGTGTGCCATTATCTACAGAGACACAGGGGAGCGTGGCCCTTATCTGCAATCCCAATGCTTCAAGGATCTGAAAAAAAAAAAAAGATAATGTTTAAAAAATATCTTTGGGTAGAAAATTTTACTAAAAGAGACATGAGACTATTTGCAGTCTATATTTATTTCATTTAGTGTGAATTTCTAAAGTTCTTTCGTAGAAACAATAATGTATTTGATTACAAGGTGTTTTCAGACCCCAGTAGGGTGTCATGTTGCGGAGAGTGGATACATCGTTTCACCTGTTTGATGCTGAAAACTTCTAAATTCTGAAGCATATCTGAACCCAGGGTTTTCAGTAAAGGGATTGTGGATTGTCCTGCTGATCCCATTTTACAGATGGGAAAGTCCAATCAAGTGCCTTGCTTAAGGTCAAAAAGTGCAGAGTGGGAACCCAGATAACGATGCTAAAGCTGTGAATTTGAATCCTTGGCTCTACAGCCCACACAACAAGGCAGGGCCTGGGGGTGAGAGCCCAGGACAAAAACTTGGGGCTTTGGGACCCAGGACGCACCTTCAGGGCCACGGCCTCCTTCCACAGCACCTGAAGACACAGTGTCCCGGCCCCTCCTCCCTGCGGCATCACTAGAAGGAGCCGCCATCTGAGGGACACAGCCCCACCCGGAGGAGGGCAGCTCCAGGGGTGAACAGGGAGGAGCCGTGGGGTGAGAGCAAGGCCTGGGGACAAGATGGCGTGGGAAGTAGGGGCTATTGTGAATCCGCTCCCTGCCCCCTCAATTTTGCCTTCACATGTGACTCTTTCTCACTGGGAAGGGAGACTTCAACCCAGTATGACCCCAAGGAGGAGTGTCTTGAAAAAACTGCAAAATAAATTAATGTGTCTGGCTCTTAGGGCTTCCCTGGTGGCTCGGACAGTAAAGACTCTGCCTGCAATGCAAGAGACCAGAGTTCAAACCCTGGGCTTGATCCCCTGGAGAAGGGAATGGCCACCCATTCCAGTATTCTGCCTGGAGAATTCCATGGACAGAGGAGCCTGGAGAACTACAGTCCATGGGGTCGCAAAGAGCTGGACATGACTGAGTGGCTAACAATTTCACTTACACTTCTTTTTGGCTCTTAAGCTCCAAAGCTACCATTCAGGTGGGAGTCTGGAAAGATCTAAGAGTGGTCCTACCTGAGCAGGATTCTCCTGGCCTGGGAGACTGGTTAGCAGCTTCCAAGATGGGAAGAAGGGATTGGAAATGAACAAGGATGCTGTGTCTGATGCTGAATGGAGCCTTTCAGGGCATCCAGGGAGGGGGTGGGGATGGACGGATGCCCACCCCCTTTCAAAGGCAGGAGCTGAAAGAGGAGGCCCCTGCAGGACCCCTGAGGATGCTCCCAGGACTGGGGTGGAATGGGGGGTGGAATGGAGATCACTGGGGGGACCCCAGTGTCCCAGTGACCCTGAGGCAGACAAATAACCCTTAACCCCCTGCAACAGGAGGGATGGAGCAGCCACCTTCATGAACCACCAGGCTTGGACAGTGAGCCCCTCAGGTAAGCCCACCCTGGGCAATTCTTTTACTAAAGCACCGAGGCATTGCCATCCTCCTGGGAAGTGGGAGCCTAGGTTTGGGCCCAATTTGATTCAGTAAAATAGTATAATATGGGATTCCTACACCCAGACTTGTGGAGGTCAATGCATAGTTGCTTTTATGGATAAAAAATTAATCAGTAGTCATTCTAAGGAAGGAATAGGAAATTTTATTCAAGCCAACCTGACAATTACAACTGGGGACACAGTCTTCCTGAGGAACAGGCATCTATTTAATGGTTTCAGTGCTTTTCTGAGTATAAGAGAATGCAAGGAACTGGATTCATAAATATTTCTCCTGAAAACATTTCTGTGAGTTTCAGTTTTGCCAGTTTTCCTGGAGCACAGAGGGCCTCATCCTTATCTTCACCCTGAATTCCTTTCAAGGTGGATTGTAAGTCAGTAACTGCAGTTGCTAGTGACTTGATTCTTGTTGAACTGGTGGTGGGTAACATTTTTTACTCACAATCTTGTTCTTTTTGGTCTTAATTTCAACCAAAGTTTAGGAGGCATTTTTCACCAATTTGTCTCTGGGTGCCAGGAATACTCATTCCCAGGTCAGTCAAGAATTTTGCTGATAGACCACTCAAGTGCTATTTCTCATCTTGTCTTGGTAACAGTGGCCTAATCCCCCAAACCACCTGTCTCAAGAGTCTGTCAAGCTCTAGAAAATGATTCCTTCCTGTTGTCTCTTCCCATATCTAATAAATGTAAATACACAAGTAATTTTTACTTTCCTGGAATTTCTGGTTACTATCAAACACTGCTGTCAATCATAGAAAGAAGCCTTTGTCCTTTCTCCCACATCTATAATGTTCTTTTTTAAAGCCTCGATACAAAGATTTTTAAAAATAAAAAAAAACTGACATACCCTAATTGATCCAAATTTTCTTACAATTCAGAAAAACTAGGCAGATTTTTGTTCTCACACAAATCACCATCTCTGTGAGGTCTTCCCACAGTCTCCCCACTTCCAACTTTCCCCAGAGCCTGGGGACATGGCCCAGCCCAAGACAGCTAGCAGTTGCCCCCCTAAACTCTTAACTTCCTGACCCTTAGCTCTTAAAAGGCCCCTACCAGCGCTTGTATGACTCTATCTAAAGGTGTGTGCCTGAGTGCATGCTCAGTGTGTGGGTCTGTGTGTGGTTGTGTGTATTTGTGTTCATACATGCCTTGACCCCAGAAGCCCTTTAAAGTAACTGGTGGCTGTGAAGTCATTCCAAACCTTCTTCCTCTCCTGCTCTCAGCCAAGCTCAGCATCTTACTGCAGCCTCTTGAGCAATCCTGGCTCGGTGAGCACAGAGCCAGAGAGCTCACCAGTCCAGCACAGGTCCAGGCCACGTCGGTGGCTTAAAGCACAGATGCAGGAGAATGCAGGGGCAGAGCTGGTGTGGTTCCAGAAGATGCCTTAAGGCAAGACTGAGGGTAGATAAGGGGGTTACTGATGGAGGCTGAGAGGCAGTAGTGGGTGACATAGCAGGCCCAGGTGATGAGAAAGTTGTCCCAGGAGAGGCATAGGTGATACTGGAGCCCAAATAGGTCAACTATGAGAATGCAGAGGGTCACAGTGAAGCAGAAGCACCAGATGAACATGGGCCAGTTACTTAGGTCCACCGTCCAAGTGCCCACTCTGGCCACCAGGAAGAAGGCCATGCAGACGGAGAGCAGCTTCGGGAAGTGGAGGGAGTAGCCCATGATGGTCAGAGAGCCCAGGCCGGAGGATGGTCAGAAGGAGGATGTGATGGTCCTGCGGGTCACCGTCGGAGGACTGCACTTTGATCCTCTGGAACAGACCCCTGAGAAAGATCTAGATCAAGAGCAGATTAAGTCAGATGCCTGGAAAAGGCTCAGGGCCCTGTGAGGGCTGAGGCTCAGGATCTGTGGTGCTGGAACCAATGGCTCAGACACTCGGGTAACAGCACAGCCGCTCCAGAATGGTTCTCCCCACCCACCACCCTTGACCTTGTCAGGAGACTTGTCTTATTCTGAACCTCATGGCTGGATTGGGTCTGGCTTCAAACCATGAACATTTTAAAAATCTCTTTGTGTTTTGGACCATTAAAAATCTCTTTGTGTTTTGGACCATGGAGATGCAAGGTAGGATGGTCCTGACCTGAAACCTAATTCTTCAAGGCTCTAAAAGTGAAAGTCGCTCAGGTCATGTCTGACTCTTTGAGACCCCATGGACTATACAGTTCATGGAATTCTTCCAGGCCAGAATACTGGAAGCCTTTCCCTTCTTCAGGAAATCTTCCCAACCCAGGAATTGAGCCCAGGTCTCCCACAATGCAGGTGGATTCTTTACCAGCTATGCCACAAGGGAAGCCCCCAAGTATACTCAAGTGGGTAGCCTATCCCTTCTCCAGTGGATCTTCCCGACCCAGGAATCGAACTGGGGTCTCCCGCATTGCAGGTGGATTCTTTACCAACTGAGCTATGAGGGAAGAATACTTTTAAAAAAGGTTCCTTAGAAAATTAGAGCTGAACAGACAGGAGACACTTTGTGGTTTTTATTATTTTACTTAGTGTGAATACTTAAAAGTTCAGTGACAGAAACACTAATGTGTATGATTATAAGGTGCTGGCCTCCCAGTGGGCCCTGCCAGGTGTTGGGGAGGGGCACCAGCTATCAGGGGTGCCGGCAAAGTCTTGCTGTCTGTCTGCAAATTTATTCCCAACTTAACCTCCATGAAGTAAGCCTGTGATATATATTTATGGTTAAATGACAAGTTTGGATCCTTTTAATGGCATAGAGTGAGTTCTTGAGGAAGGAGAGCCATGGAGGTTCCTGCTGTGTGACCCTGGGTCAGGCCTATGCCCTCTCTGAGCCTCAATTCCCCTACCTGGAAAGCAGCAGCTTTACCCGAGTCTCCCCAGCAGCCCCTCCTCCACTCTACTCTGTGAGCCTGGACGTGGTGCCCCCGTCAGAGCACAGCCTGGATGTGGCTGAGCCCTGCCTGCCCAGCAGTCAGGCGTGGGGACTGGAAGATGGTGAGCTGGAAAGGATATGGCTGGGACAAAGGAAGGCAGAGAAGGTGCAAGAAGGGCAGAGGAGGAAGCTAGTAGGAAAGACACTCAGAGTGACAGGAAGTTGTGGGTCTGTGAGGGGACCTGTCACATGGTGCACTCAGTCATGCCAGCTACCCCTCCCCTTCCCCCTCCCCCTCACAGAGGACCCAGAAGGCCCTGCCCCACTCTGGACAGAAGCACGTGCAAGCTTGATTTGCTCCAGATCAGAGACTGCAGACCAGTCTGTACTGGAGGTGGCTCATAGGTGTGTTAGGTTTTCCTTCACAGTGTATAAAGTATTATTTCTTCACTAAGCGTTTGGTAGCTGCAGTGCTTTAATTTCACACAAAAATCCACATTTCCAGCTCCTTTTGAAGCCTCAGGAGATCTGGTGTCACTGGGCTGTGTGCCCTCAGGAAGGCAAGTAGATGGAGCAGAGCAGCTGCTATGCCATTTATATTGCTTTCCATTCTCATCTCTGTTTAATATTTTCTCTATTTTCTTCTTATGTATAACTGACATAAAGCAGGACCGTGATCATCTCCCATGTGCCCCTTTCCCCTCTTGGGTGTGGCCAGGCTTCCTGCCTGCTCACAGGAGTGTCCACCCCCCCATCCACAGAGCATCCAGGTCCTCAACCTCATGGAGAGCTTTCAACACATTTCACAGGCTCTGAAATCATATGTAGACACGTGTGTACATACATGTACATGTGTCTGTAGGGCATATCTGTATTTTTTTTCCTGTTTTATAAACATGAGATTTTGTCATCATACAACATCTTGCTTTTCTACCACCCCTGACAGTTGCAGCTGGTCCGCTGCAGGGTCTTTCGTCCTCTCCATCCCCTTTACTTATTTCCTTCCCTCCTGGCTCCTATGAGTGTTTGGACTGACCCACTTGTCTAGGTCAGTGGATCCTCCCCTGTGAGTCTCAGAAACAGGGAGGACCCAAGATATGACAAGGTGTCTTAGAATCCATGTGACTATCATGCTCTAGAACAGGAGGTCAGAATCCATTTCTGGAAACTTAGAAAAAAATATGACCAAGACTCCATTTTTTACTTCTGGGTATTCATCTTGGTTTCCTTTAACTATATCAAAAAAAGTATTACTATTTTGATTGCTTAAAACAACAGAAATTTATGTCCCATAGTTTTGGAGGCCAGAAGCCTAAAGCCAAGTTGTCAGCAGGGCTGTGCTGTCTCTGATGCTCCAGGAGGGTCATTCCTTTGTTCTTTTAGCTTCTGCAGGCCCCTTAGCTTGGGCTTCCCTGGTATCTCAGACAATAGAGTTCACCTGCAATGTGGGAGAGCTAGGTTTGATCCCTGGGTCGGGAAGATCCCCTGGCGAAGGGAACGGCCATCCACTCCAGTATTCTGGCCTGAGAATTCTATGGACAGAGCAGCTGGACTGGCAGGCTACAGTCCACAGCTGGACAGGACTGAGCGACTTTCACTTTCACTGCCTTGTGGCGCTAGAGGTAAAGAACCAGCCTGCCAGTGCAGGGGACATAAGAGAACTGAGTTTGATTCCTGGGCCAGGAAGATTCCCTCTAGAAGGGCACAGCAATGCACTCCAGTATTCTTGCCTGGAGAATTCCATGGACAGAGGAGCCTGGCAGGCTACGGCCCATAGGGTTGCAAAGAGTCAGACACGACTGAAGCAACTTAGCATGCACACGTGCACAAAGGGAAAACAGGAGAAAAGAGAGTTATTGGAGTGGGGTGGGCAAGGCTCCTCTCTTTGGTGGGTGGAGATCAGGATGCTTGATGGATGTGACATTTAAGAAGATACTGAATGAAGTGAACAGGTTCTGTGATGATGACTCACCAATTCCTGCCTCCAGAGCTGATCTCTCTTGGGATCCACAGTCACACCCAACTGCCTCCTGATGTCTTCCTCTGGATGTTTCAGGACATGTCACACTCAACATGTCCGGTCCCACCTCTTCAATCCCCCACCCCCAACATACACTGACCCTTCCTCCTCTTTCCCATCTCAGTCAAGGCACCACCTTCACAGATGCTCTTCACAAAATACTCGTGAACCCACCTACTCTTCTTCATCTCTGGAGCCACCTTCTTCATCTCCAGATCCATCCATCCCCTCACCTGCATCTTCTAGTTGATTCCTCTATTTCCATTCTTCCCTCAATGTCTGCTTGGACTGAACTCAAACTAAAACACCTTTGAAGGCTTTTCTTCACTCTCTTGGGATGAAACACAAACTCTAAAACATCACCTCCAAAGCCCTGCAAGTTCAGACCCCTTTCTACCTCTCCAGCCTCCTCACCTCCCTCCTTCCAGCCACTGAGAACGTCTTCCAGTTCCTCTTGCTCATCTCAGGGCCTTTCCCCTGGCATATCTACACACCCTCAACCCTGAACTGAGACCAGAGCTCAGCCTGGCATACAGTAGTCCTGTGCTCAGTCAATGCCACTCTAAGCCTCAGATTCCTCATCCAAGGAATGGTTATAGCACCTGCTTTTGGACATGACAAATCCTAATTACATCCTACAAAGAATATCATTGACAGCTTAAGCAGAGAACAACTGTCCTAGAAGCCTGCTCGGTAGCTTGGAGAATTATTAGGGAGAAACCAGGCTTAGACCAGGCTCAGATGGGGAAGGAGGGGTTCTAGGCAGCCACAGCCTAGGGCAGTTGGTCCAGGCACTGTGGCCACTGGAAGCAGATAGCAGATGCTACTGCAGACCCTGCAGAAGGAATTCTGATCTGACCTGTGTCTGTGTGTCACCTACTACTTATGTGTGTGTCCAGACATAGGGGCAAGTGAACTATTTATCTGCCCTCTTAAGTTTCTTATGTGTCTGAGGCCTAGTCTCTGACCAAGACTTACATGATGAGGACATCTTTAAATACTGTCTCAGGTTCTCAGTTGTCCCTCCCTGGAGACATCCTTCATGCAAGGACTTGGGGTTGTTAGGAGGAATACATGAGATAAAACATGTCTAAGTGAAAGGCGAGTCCCTTACCTCTCTGGGCTTCACAGGCTTCACCTTCAAAATATGAGTTTCCTGGACAACACATATTTCTGGGTATGAAATTGCCCTGAATATTCACTGGAAGGACTGCTCTCACTTAACAAGATAATCCCTAAAGATACTAAGTCCTTCCCTAAAAGGAGAGTGACTTGAGGCACTCCAGGCACTTGTTCAAGAAGAAACCAATTTCAGAGAATCCCCTTTGTGAGTAAAGCCCCAGGTATGCAATTTCCAGGATGTTTTATGGTCAGCTGAGAAAATTAGGAATGAGGCTCTTGGAGAGCAATGAACTGTTGTTCCCCGAGGGATAAGTTTTCTGAAAGAAACTTCAGAATTCCTTGAGATTTTGTGTGACCCCTCCCCTAAAAGGAGAGTGACTTGAGGCACTCCAGGCACTTGTTCAAGAAGAAACCAATTTCAGAGAATCCCCTTTGTGAGTAAAGCCCCAGGTATGCAATTTCCAGGATGTTTTATGGTCAGCTGAGAAAATTAGGAATGAGGCTCTTGGAGAGCAATGAACTGTTGTTCCCCGAGGGATAAGTTTTCTGAAAGAAACTTCAGAATTCCTTGAGATTTTGTGTGACCCCTCCCCTTTCTGCGTACTCCCCTTCTTAGTGGACTGAGGGGAGGTGGTCAGACTCATGCATCCACTCCCACATGCTCACTCCCCCCTCCACACACACAGAAGCTTGCTTTTCCTCAAGTTCTAGCAGAATGGATTTTAATTAAGCTCCAATAAACACTGAGCAATTTTATTAGGTGGATCTTCTTTTTTCAAGAGTGGAAAAAAAAATTGGAAGAGGGGGCTTTTACCTTTTAGAGCAAAAATACAGAACATAAAATTTCCTCTGATAAACAGAGGAACACAAATTTCAGACCTACACTTTGCCCAGAGGTAGTATGGAAAGGGGAAATTAATGAAAAGAAAGAATGGGTTGGGGGTGGGGCACTGCTGAAGGAGCAGGAAGTAAAAGGATGAGAGGGAGGGAGAGGGAATAATAATCAGGAATGGAAAGAGCAAGCTGAATCCAGACAGGCAAACTGGAAGGGGGATGTGCCTTGAAAGGCAGTCAGGAGCGGATGCTGGGTTCCCTAGCCCCAAGGAGCCTGCCACACTCTGGAAGCCCACACACACACACACACCTCCTACTCCTCCACCCCACTCTTCCACCCCGACTCCTCCACCCTGACTGCTCCACCCCTTCACCCTTGGTCCAGCCACAGTGAGATCTCTGACCTCCTCGCCAGGAAGCCGACACAAGACAGAGAAGAGATAATCCTTGTTCTAGGATAGACAGTCATTTCCTGGCTTGGAGCTTGTTAAACTGACTAGTTGTCAGTTCTTGTTCCTAATTTGTACTCCATTTCCATTTCTGTTGTTTTTCTCATATTAGTCAAAAATGCCAACCTCTTTGACTTTTTATTATGACTTTAGACCTGACTGCGAGCATAACAAGAACCTTTTCAGACACTGAAAGGTGCCCACAGTCTGACCTGGACTCTCTGACCCTGATCTCAGACTTTCTCCCAGGATTCCCATATCTGTTCTTTCAGTGTAACACTCAGAGGCCTGACTCCTAATGCACGTTTTGCTCACACTTTCAATTCAACAAGCACTTAGTATCTGGCATGGACAGGTGAGGCATGAGGGCTACAAAGAGGTACCAGACACAGCTCCAACCCTTGGGAATGCTACAGGCTAGTAAGAGGGATCAACATGTAAGCAAACATTTCAGGATAATCTTTAAGAAATTCCTACCCATGTGCTTTCCCATTGGCTCAGGGGTAAAGAACTCACTCACCAATGCAGGAGACATGGGTTTGACTCCTAGGTCAGGCAGAGAGGAGAGATCCCCTGGAGAAGGCAATGGCAACCCAATCCACTATTCCTGCCCGGAGAATCCCATGGAGAGAAGAGCCTGTCAGGCTTCAGTCCATGGGGTCTCAAAAGAGTCAGATACAACTGAGCAACTAAACAACAACAACCCGTGTGTGGGAATGCAGACCCAGAGCACAGACTAGTTTGGGAGATAGGAGATGGTGTCTGGAGAAGATGAATCCTCAACTATTAATATATTATATATATGCATGTATATACATACACACACATATATATACATACACACACTACTCTTCTTTGTCCATTCACCTTTTTTTAATATTTATTTTTATTTATTTATTTGCCCATGCCTGGTCTTAGTTGCAGCATGTGGGAACTAATTCCCTGACCACAGATCGAGCCTAGGCCCCTGCACTGGGAGCAGAGTCTCAGCCACTGGACCACCAGGTAGGTCCCTAGTCATTCATCTTTAATGGACACTTAGTTTGCTTCCATATGTTGGCAACTGTAAATAACGCTGCTATGTAGCTTTTTGAATCAGTGTTTTTGTTTTCAGATAAATACCCAGCGGTGGAACTGCTGGGTCATATGGGGCTTCCCTGGTGGCTCAGAGGTTAAAGCGTCTGCCTGCAATGTAGGAGACCTGGGTTTGATCCCTGGGTTGGGAAGATCCCCTGGAGAGGAAATGGCACTCCACTCTGGTATTCTGGCCTGGAGAATCCCATGGACAGAGGAGCCTGGTGGGCTGCAGTCCACGGGGTTGCAGAGTCGGACACGACTGAGCGACTTCACTTTCACTATGGTAGCTCTATTTTTAGTTGTTTGAGAAACTCCCATACTATTTTTCACAGTGACTGTACCAAATTATGTTCCCATAAACAGTGTATGAGGGTTCCCTTTTCTCCACATCCTTTCCAACATTTGTTGTGTTCTTTATGAACACAGCCATTCAGGTGTGAGGTGACAGTTCATTGTAGGTTTGATTAGCATTTCCTTGATGACTAGTGAAATTGAATATCTTTTCACGTACCTGTTGGCCACCCACATGTCCTCTTTGGAAAAATGTCTATTTACATCTTCTGTCCATTTTTTAATTGAGTTTTTTCCTGTGATGTTCAATTGTATGAACTGTTATATATTTTGGATATTAACCCCTTAGCAAGTATTTTCTCCCATTCAGCGGGTTGTCTTTTTGTTTTGTTGAGGGTTTCCTTTGCTATGCAAAACTTTTTAAGTCTAATGAGGTCTCATTTGTTTATTTTTATTTCCTTTGCATTAGAAGATAGACCCCCCAAAATATTGCTATGATTTGTGTCCCAGGGTGTTCTGTCTCTGTTTTCTTCCAGGATCTTTATAGTTTCTGGTCTTTCACTTAGGTCTTTAATCCATTTTGAATTTAGTTTTATATATGGGGTGAGAAAATGTTCTAATTTCATTCTTTTACATTATCGCTGTCCAGTTTTCCCACAATATTCTTGTTAATCATTCTTAATTGGCTGGTGGGGACATATATTTTTCTTCCATACAGACTTTACGTTTTTTTTTAATCTTTCTCCACCTCTATCTTCCACATAAACTATGGATCAAGTCTGAGAACTGCCTTGAGAATTTATCTCTGAGGAACTGACACAGTAATTCATTTCATCCTGGAACACATTAATATCTTTCTATTTACTTAGGTCTTATTTTATGCCCTTCATTAACAGTCTTCTAATCATTCTTAAGAAAGTTACTTGCAAATATTTTACAGTTTCTCAGAGTCTGAATGGATTCTTATTTCACTTTCTAGGTCCTTTTTTACTACTAGGGTAAAAAAAAAAGTTACAAACTTATTATATAAAAATCCACGTTAAAATTTCTAAGATAAGAGCTACATTCAAATGTGTGATAATAAATTTGAAGATGCTAGAAGATACGGATAAAAGATATGGATGAAATGCCAGAAGATATGGATAATTTCCTTGAAAAATATAAATCACTGAAAGGTGGCCCCCCAAACAGAAAACTTCTACAGACCAACCGACCATAGTGAAACTTGGAGCAACTGGAGATAAATTTCCTAAGCTCAGAATACTTCCTTAAGATGCAGGCTGACCAATCCAAATTAGTATACACTACATCACTTCAAAGTCTAAAGGAATAAAAAGGTGTTCCGAAAATTTGTCAAACATGACTTCATGCAGAGAACTAAAGATTAATATTGTCACCATGGTGCACAAGTTAATCAACGTGTACAAACATCCATAAAATTGGCCGTGTGTCTAAGGCTTCAAAAATGAAGCCCAAACTGACTCATGAGCGTGCTGTAAGAACAAGGGAGACTAGAGGTGGAGTTTTCTCGACTTTAATCTCTCTTGAGGTGTAGCCTTCCAGAAAACCAAATAGGCTCCACCTGTGCCAACACTAGGTCAAAAACCATAAAACTATACTATAAAGATTGTGCTTTGAGAAATGCTCAGCTTAAGTGAATCCACAGGAATCTTCAGAAGTTTCAATAAAGGAAAGTAAACTGAAATGATGTTCAAAAAAGTTAACATGAAATAATAGAGAACAAAATTCCATAGGCTAAGCAACATTTTCCTGTAAGACATAGATTTATTACCTATTCAGGTACATAATGGATTCTGATCCTCTTCTTAATGTCAGCGAATAGCATAATGGTGTTTATTCAAAGGAAGGCCAATTAGACATGTCCCAAACTGCAGAAGAAACATGCTCATGTGTTTGAACAGGAAGTTCAGTGCCTTCCTAAGAATTATGTGACTGTAAAACTGATCTGCACAATACGAGAATTATCGGGCCCCTGAAAAACACAAGCAACAAAATACACTTGCAATTTTTCTCCTCTCATTAATCTTTTCAGGAGGTTTTGTCACTCCTAGTCAGGACCCCAATGCTTAAAATGCACAGGATGATCAGTTGTGCAAGTTTTTCAGGTTTGCCAAACTTCCTTGCAACTTACTAATCATAAAAGTATCAGTGTATGATGCCTCACTAGGTAAAATGTCAGCAACCCATGAGTCTTTGTAGAGATTAAACACGTCTGTCTTTGACCCAGAAGAATGAAGTGTGATGGACTGCTCATTTTTCGGAAATATCCTTCCTTACTTCATTAGAGCTAGTAGTTCTTAACTACAGTCGTTGCTAAAATCCTTGGAGATCATTTTCTCAAATGTTCCATGCTGTTTTCAGAGCCCATCTGAGGCAGAGCAGGGAGCAGGGAGCTGCTGCCGCAAATGATGCTGTGTATCCATTCTTCCAGCAGCCATGCTTCGTGACGTGTGGTTTGAGAAGCTGGTGGAACATTCCACATAATATTGTTTCCCATGGGTGGAGTGGTGGGTTGAGCTTTATTTATTTATTTGACTGTGCCAGGTCTTTGTTGCAGCATGCGGGATCTAGTTCCCTGACCAGGGGTCGAACCCTGGGCCCCTTGCATTGGGAGCATAGAGCCTGAGCCACTGGACCACCAGGGAAGTCCCTGGGTTGAGCTTTAAATTCTAAAAATTATTTTTCCTTCCTTAGAAATTACCAGTAATGATACTGGTACAATTTGACCCCTAGAAAAACATAAGTCATGGCTCTCACAATACTTAAAAATATTTGAGAACTTCTGTGAAATGCTCTTTATCATCAAAAGGAATATTAAAAATATACAAATACAAGGATCTAACAATAACTAGGGAGTATAGGAAATTAATACTTGACTTTATGTTGCAGCATGCGGGATCTAGTTCCCTGACCAGGGGTCGAACCCTGGGCCCCTTGCATTGGGAGCATAGAGCCTTAGCCACTGGACCACCAGGGAAGTCCTTGGGTTGAGCTTTAAATTCTAAAAATTATCTTTCCTTCCTTAGAAATTACCAGTAATGATACTGGTACAATTTGACCTCTAGAAAAACATAAGTCATGGCTCTCACAATACTTAAAAATATTTGAGAACTTCTGTGTAATGTGCTCTTTACCATCAAAAGGAATATTAAAAATATACAAATACAAGGATCTAACAATAACTAGGGAGTATAGGAAATTAATACTTGACTTTGCATATTTCATTGCCCTATCTCCTCAAATCGTATCATTTTATTACCTGAGATGGTGAAAAATCATGAGGTTACATTGAGGAGGGATATCAGGTTCTTTGGATCAAACCAAGATCCAGAACTTACTTAGTTTTGGCTCCAGTTTCTTAGATTGCTATACTCAGAATCTTAACTTCATTTAATTTATTATAATCCAATACATTTTATTTGCATTTATAGGAACCACATTTAAATCTCTTGAAAGTAGAAGTGAGAGTATAGCCACTCAGTTGTGTCCGACTCGTTGTGACCCTGTGGAGACCCTTCAGTCTCCTCTGTCCATGGAATTCTCCAGATGAGAATATTGGAGTGGGTAGCCATTCCGTTCTCCAGAGGACCTTCCCCACCCAGGGATACAACTGGGGTCTTCTGTACTGCAAGCAGATTCTTTACCACTGAGCCATCAGGGAAGCCCCCTTTAAATCTCTTACTATAGGTAATTCTTTTCTACTTCTTTTATGAGAAAATAGTACTCATATAAAAATATATATTTTAGCTCTAAGAGTTTTGCTCTACTAGGAGATTTAAAGCTAAAATCTCTTGGTAGAACTAAAATATATATTTTATATGAGTACTATTTTCTCATAAAAGAAGTAGAAAAGGATTACCTATAATAAATGTTATGCCTCAGGGGGAGGGGGAAGAGGAGAGACAATTTCTTACACTATCAGTGGGAACATAAATTGATAGAGCGTTCTGGGACGATGAACTATTAAAAATCTGGAGTATATGTGCCTTTTGATCCAGCAGATATACTTGCACAAAATTTTTAAAGATATGTTCATTTATTCACCCTGCAAAGTGCTGGGAATATGCTATTAAATGAAACAGACATGATCCCTCCTGATAGAGCACACAGTCAAGTGGAGAAAGGTCATATAAGTATTCCAAATAAGAAATAACAATGAACACATGACACTAAGCCTCGTGTGTGTGGGCACTCGTGCACTCAATCACTCAGTCATGTTTGACTCTTTGTGACCCCATGGACTATAGCCTGCCAGGCTCCTCTGTCCATGAAATTTTCAAGGCGAGAATACTGGAGTAAGTTGCCATTTCCTACTCCAGGTAATCTTCCCCACCCAGGGATCAAACTGGCATCTCTTGTGTCTTCTATATTGGCAGGCAGATTCTTTACCACTGAGCCACCTGGGAAGCCCCATTACGCCCTATACAGGCAGCGAATTGGGATGATGAATAAAATAATGGGGATGAGCAGGCCCATACTACGGAAGAGGAAGAAAGGACCTCTCTGAGAAGGCCTCAGAAGCCACCACCTGATGAATGAGTGATGATCTAGGACAGGAAAAGAGTTGATGATTTTCGAAGAACAAAAGAAGGTGCATGTGAAAAGAAGGGAGTTTGCGATGTGGCTGGAGAGGAACAATCACTCAGTCATGTTTGACTCTTTGTGACCCCATGGACTATAGCCTGCCAGGCTCCTCTGTCCATGAAATTTTCAAGGAGAGAATACTGGAGTAAGTTGCCATTTCCTACTCCAGGTAATCTTCCCCACCCAGAGATCAAACTGGCATCTCTTGTGTCTTCTATATTGGCAGGCAGATTCTTTACCACTGAGCCACCTGGGAAGCCCCATTATGCCCTATACAGGCAGCAAACTGGGATGATGGATAAAATAATGGGGATGAGCAGGCCCATGCTAAGGAAGAGGAAGAAAGGACCCCTCTGAGAAGGCCTCAGAAGCCACCACCTGATGAATGAGTGATGACCCAGGACAGGAAAAGAGTTGATGATTTTCAAAGAACAAAAGAAGGTGCATGTGAAAAGAAGGGAGTTTGCGATGTGGCTGGAGAGGAACTCAAGCAATGGACCAGGCAGTTCCCTGGAAGCCATGACAGGCAGTTTTGATTCTGTTCCAAGTACACTGCAAGCTGCGATCCTTTCAAAAATAACAGTCAGGTTGCTGACTGAGAGGCAGATTGGGTGAGAGGCGAGAAAGAAACGGGAACTGAGTCCTAGGCCCCTTGCCTAAGCTACCTTGAGAGATTCCAGGAATCTGGCAAGTGTGGGAGCCCAGAGAAGCAGGGAACTAGATGGATTCAAAATNCAGTCAGGTTGCTGACTGAGAGGCAGATTGGGTGAGAGGCGAGAAAGAAACGGGAACTGAGTCCTAGGCCCCTTGCCTAAGCTACCTTGAGAGATTCCAGGAATCTGGCAAGTGTGGGAGCCCAGAGAAGCAGGGAACTAGATGGATTCAAAATAGGTCTTATAAGTAGATTCCACCTTATGGCTTCCATGATAGCTCAGCTGGTAAAGAATCTGCCTGCAATGCAGGAGACCCTGGTTCAATTCCTGGTTCGGGAAGATCCCCTGGAGAAGGGGATAGGCTGCCCACTCCAGTATTCTTGGGCTTCCCTTGTGGCTCAGCTGGCAGTGAATTCCCCTGCAATGTGGGAGACCTGGGTTCAATTCCTGGTTGGGAAGATCCCCTGGAGAAGGGAAAGGCTACCCACTCCAGTATTTTGGCCTAGAGAATTTCATGGACTATATAGTCCACGGGGTCACAAAGAGTTGGACACGACTGAGTGACTTTCAGTCACTCAACCACAAGAACCAAAGAAAAGCTTTTTCTAAAGAAACACACTGTTGAAGACTGCCAGTGCAGGGGACATAAGAGAACTGAGTTTGATTCCTGGGCCAGGAAGATTCCCTCTAGAAGGGCACAGCAATGCACTCCAGTATTCTTGCCTGGAGAATTCCATGGACAGAGGAGCCTGGCAGGCTACGGCCCATAGGGTTGCAAAGAGTCAGACACGACTGAAGCAACTTAGCATGCACACGTGCACAAAGGGAAAACAGGAGAAAAGAGAGTTATTGGAGTGGGGTGGGCAAGGCTCCTCTCTTTGGTGGGTGGAGATCAGGATGCTTGATGGATGTGACATTTAAGAAGATACTGAATGAAGTGAACAGGTTCTGTGATGATGACTCACCAATTCCTGCCTCCAGAGCTGATCTCTCTTGGGATCCACAGTCACACCCAACTGCCTCCTGATGTCTTCCTCTGGATGTTTCAGGACATGTCACACTCAACATGTCCGGTCCCACCTCTTCAATCCCCCACCCCCAACATACACTGACCCTTCCTCCTCTTTCCCATCTCAGTCAAGGCACCACCTTCACAGATGCTCTTCACAAAATACTCGTGAACCCACCTACTCTTCTTCATCTCTGGAGCCACCTTCTTCATCTCCAGATCCATCCATCCCCTCACCTGCATCTTCTAGTTGATTCCTCTATTTCCATTCTTCCCTCAATGTCTGCTTGGACTGAACTCAAACTAAAACACCTTTGAAGGCTTTTCTTCACTCTCTTGGGATGAAACACAAACTCTAAAACATCACCTCCAAAGCCCTGCAAGTTCAGACCCCTTTCTACCTCTCCAGCCTCCTCACCTCCCTCCTTCCAGCCACTGAGAACGTCTTCCAGTTCCTCTTGCTCATCTCAGGGCCTTTCCCCTGGCATATCTACACACCCTCAACCCTGAACTGAGACCAGAGCTCAGCCTGGCATACAGTAGTCCTGTGCTCAGTCAATGCCACTCTAAGCCTCAGATTCCTCATCCAAGGAATGGTTATAGCACCTGCTTTTGGACATGACAAATCCTAATTACATCCTACAAAGAATATCATTGACAGCTTAAGCAGAGAACAACTGTCCTAGAAGCCTGCTCGGTAGCTTGGAGAATTATTAGGGAGAAACCAGGCTTAGACCAGGCTCAGATGGGGAAGGAGGGGTTCTAGGCAGCCACAGCCTAGGGCAGTTGGTCCAGGCACTGTGGCCACTGGAAGCAGATAGCAGATGCTACTGCAGACCCTGCAGAAGGAATTCTGATCTGACCTGTGTCTGTGTGTCACCTACTACTTATGTGTGTGTCCAGACATAGGGGCAAGTGAACTATTTATCTGCCCTCTTAAGTTTCTTATGTGTCTGAGGCCTAGTCTCTGACCAAGACTTACATGATGAGGACATCTTTAAATACTGTCTCAGGTTCTCAGTTGTCCCTCCCTGGAGACATCCTTCATGCAAGGACTTGGGGTTGTTAGGAGGAATACATGAGATAAAACATGTCTGGTAATTCTCAAACATTTCCCCTAAAGGCAGAAGAGTTGGAATGTATCTTGATTGGGAGGTCTAGCCTAGAGTCTGATCCTGTAAGTTCCTGTAATATTCATTCAACAAACACCTCAGTGTGCCATGCTCTCTTCTCAGCATTGGTAATACTTTAGTAGACTCTCCCAGCAGGGAGTGCCCTCCTCAGGGGGACGGGGCAGTTTTGTGCAGAACGAGGGTGGACAGAGCAGAATCCCAGCCTGGAGGATGCTGCTGCCACACTTGTCACAAGTAGCGTGGGGCCGTGAACAGACAGCCGGCCTGGGGACAGGACACCTGGGTCCTGAATCTGACTCTGCCACACACAGGGTGACTCTGGACAACTCCTGCCCTCCCTGAGGTTCAGCTGCTCCTCCTCTATGACGAGAGGGTTGGACTAAGCAGAGGACCTTTACACTCTCTTTTGAGCTCCACAGTGAGGAGGCTGGACCAGCCTTGGAATTGTGACAAATGACACTAAACTGCCAACAGGAGGGATGGAGCAGCCGCCCTCATGAACCACGAGGCTTGGACAGTGAGCCCCTCAGGTGAGCCCACTCTGGGCATTTCTTCTACTAAAGCAGAGAGGCATTTCCATCATCCTGGGAAGTGAGATCCCAGGGCTGTGTTCAATTTGATTCAGGAAAATATTGGATCATGAGTTTCCTGCACTTAACTTGTGGAGGTAAACACATACTTTCTTTTGTGGATGAAAAACTAATAGTCAATCTATTAGAAAAATAGATGGAAATTTTATTTCAAGCTAACCTGAAGATTGCAACTGAGGAGAGTCTCTCTGTCTGTTCCGAGAATATAAGAGGGGGAGGAGAGTGCCTATATGACTTGGGGGAAGGGGGACATGGCAACCAGCACACAGCTTGGTAGAAGGTTACTCCACTCAGCAAGAACAGATATCTTGGTTAATGCTTTTAGTGCTTTTCTAAGTATGGCAAGATGCGAGTAACTGGGCTCATGAAAATTTTTCCTGGAGATATCTAAATATCTGAGGGCCGGTTCTGTCAGTTTTCTCAGAATACTGAGTGCCTCAGCCTAATCTTCACTCTGAATTCCTGCCAGGATTGATTGTAAGTCAAGGACTGCAGTGGTTAATGACTTGATTCTTATAGAACTGGGTGGTGGGCAACACTTTTATATCACAGTCCTTTGCCTTTTGGTCTTAATTTCAACCAAGGTTTGGGAGACATTCATAACCGGTTTGTCCCAGGACACCAGGAATTCATTCCCAGGTCAGGAGAAGATTTTGTTGGTAGGCCTCACCTAGTCCTATTAATAGTAGCCTCAATCCTCTGGACCACCTGTTTTACTAGTTTATCAGATTCCAGCAAATATTTCCCTCCTGTTGCTTCTCCTTTCCAGAGTCATACTGTTACAACAATGGATCTTACAGTGCTATACTTCAGGTCAATCATTTCAAGTCATCATTATTTCTATCTGAGGCTCAATCACATATTTTTTTTAAAGCAGGAAGCAATTATCTTAGGAAAAGCACAGAACACAAATAATATGGCCTATGACATTAACCCAGTCATAAGTAAGTAGGGATGTCTTCTAAGGAGTTACATGATTGGGGCCTGCAGAAAAAAATTTATCTTTATGGTGGGGCAAGTAGTTTTGCCCTTGAGGAGGTCAGGTTAACACATAATGCAGATGGATGCACACTGCACACCAGAGGGCAGAGAGGAGGCTCAAAGAGCAAAGTAAAAATTTTGTCTAAATTTTTCTTGTCTTGCCTTAAATTATGGAAATTACTGCATCTTAACATTCTTTTGCCACATGGGGATCACCTCCTGGGAGCCCTACCCATCCACCCTATCTGCCTGTGGGTGAGGATCACACGCTTCCTCCCAGTACAGGAGTGAGGGGCAGCAGTGGGGGTCCTTCCCTGCCCTCCCCCACAGCTCTGCTTGCCTGGCCCCTCTGGTCCTGGTGACGCCAGGATGCTGCGTTCTGTGGGTTTGTGGTTGGGAACAGGAGACTTTGGGGCTGTCACAGCCGCCAGTTACCGCAGAGAGCTGCTGGTCTCAGTGTGCTCATGCCCAGGAACACACACACTGAGCATGCACACAGGCACATACCTTTATAGAGGGGTCTCCAGGTGCTATCATGGCCCCTTTAAGAGCTAGGGGACAGAATGTTGGGCATTGGGGTGGGACCCAACCACTAGATCTCCAGCACTGAGCCAAGCCCTTAGGTTCTGGCTAATATGGAAATTGGGAGACAGTGGGACAGGTGTACAGAGATGATGGTTTGAGTGAGAATGGAAGTCTGCTCAGTTTTTTCAGAACTCTAGGCAAATTTGGGTCAATTAGATTGTTGATTTTGTGTTGTTTTGCTTTTATCTTTCTATTTAGGTTTTTTAAAAAGACATTATGGATGAGGGAGAAGGAACAAGGCTTCTCTCTATGATTCAGAGCAGGGACTGATGGGACCCAGAAACTCCAGGGAATTCTTTAAATTTATATACATTCATGTAGATCACGTTATATATGAGTCCCAGAGAAGCATGTAGGAGCAGCAGAAAGCAACTGGCACACGGAAACTTGCTTCTGTAACATAGTCAGGCACTGGAATTACGTTTACTGTTGTAGCAATAATATCCACCCACCCAACCCACCTGCCAATTGAAAAGGGGTTGAAAGACACTTCCCTTTAAGAATAACGTCACATAGTAATTTGGCCCTTGATCAAAAAGAAAAGAAACAAACAAAAACAGAAAAATTACACAGGCTGAAGAAGAACTAAGAGCCTCTTGATGAAAGTGAAAGAGGAGAGTGAAAATGTTGGCTTAAAGCTCAACATTCAGAAAACGAAGATCATGGCATCTGGTCCCATCACTTCATGGCAAATAGATGGGGAAACAGTGGAAACAATGGCTGACTTTATTTTTCTGGACTCCAAAATCACTGCAGATGGTGACTGCAGCCATGAAACTAAAAGACGCTTTTCCTTGGAAGGAAAGTTATAACCAACCTAGACAGCATGTTAAAGAGCAGAGACATTACTTTGTAAACAAAGGTCCATCTAGTTAAGGCTATGGTTTTTCCACTGGTCATGTATGGATGTGAGAGTTGGGCTATAAAGAAAGCTGAGTGCCAAAGAATTGATGCTTTTGAACTGTGGTGTTGGAGGAGACTCTTGAGTGCCTTGGACTACAAGGAGATCCAACCAGTTAGTCTTAAAGGAAATCAGTCCTGAATATTCATTGGAAGGACTGATGTTGAAGCTGAAACTCCAGTACAAGAGCTGGCTCATTGGAAAAGACCCTGATGCTGGGAAAGATTGAGGGCAGGAGGAGAAGGGGACGACAGAGGATGAGATGTTTGGATGGCATCACGACTCAATGGACATGGGTTTGGGTAGACTCCAGGAGTTGGTGATGGACAGGGAGGCCTGGTGTGCTGCGGTTCATGGGGTCGCAAAGAGTCGGACATGACTGAGCGACTGAACTGAACTGAACTGAGTGTGCAATAGAGTATTTCCTGTCATATCAATAAACAGGATGTCACAGTCTTCCAGCCCTCTAAACGTGAATTTCTGAGCCCAGGAAGAACAATGCCTGCTATCCAGCAGCTACTGAGTTGGCAACACGAGCTGCTGCCACTCCCTACCATGAACAAGGAACTCAGGATGTGAGTAATAAAATCTCTGGATGCTGGCCCCAGACAGCTGAGATGCAAATGAAAGGAATGATTTTAGTAAGCTCAGACTCTTGCATCTTCTCACAGAAAAGCGTTAAATTCTTTAACTTGAGAGATCTGGCTTTCCTTAATTAACAATAATCCTTTGATGTTGAGACTACCTGCTCCTTGTTACAAGCTTCTATATAACCTGACTCCTGCCCACCTCTCAACCCTGCCTACTCAAAACCTGTCTCTCAGGGTCACTTGAGATGCTGGCTGCCAGGCTTGAAGTCCCCAAATCTCCCATCAAATAAAACATAATTTTCATCTTCTAGGTTGTGACTACTTTTTAAAGTTGATACTAGCCAACGTCAGCTTTAAGTGGCTATTTTTCTTTAAGTGGCAAGGTCCATATTCTTCTGCCTGCAGAGGCAGGATACGCAGTTTTTAGCTCTGAGGCTGAGTCACATCTCTGCCCCTCTGAAATACTTCAGAGGTTGTCTTCAAGAAACTGCAGTTCTTTTCCAGTTCAATTTTTGACTTCCCATAGTGTAGTTGGAATGGAAGCCATCTACCTCTTGCTAGCTTTAAGATGAGGTCTAGGCAGAGGGTTTTAGTGAGCCCACAAAAATTCTGGAGTCAATCTCAAGTGGGACTGAGCAACAGGCAGGGTCTCTGGATCCAGGGTCTCTGCTTTAAGCTTGCAACTCACTGAAAACTATTGACCTCTGAAGTTTTTTCTTTTAACTTAAAGGGGAAGTGCACTGTACAAGGCCCTATCCTGAGAGAAAGGGGGTCAAATCCTTAGATACCTCCACATACACCAAACACATACACAGCAACTAAGGCACTGTCAGGGAGACAGACACCCTTAGGCAACGAGGCCCCTCCGGAGGCCCAAGGTGTGAACAGCTGCACAGAGGGCTGTGTGCTGTGGAGTCAGCACCTTAGGAGGTGGGAGAGGTGGTGGGCAGAGGAGGAAGGAGTCTCAGGTCCTGATAGTGAAGGAGGAAACAGACAGAACAGGCTCCATCTTGAAAGCAGCACTCCATCTTGGGCCGGACTGTGGACTTTGAGCCCAGTATCTACGGAAACAACATACCAACTGGAAAATCAGACCCCACCCCCACCCCTCCACCCCCCCATGGAAGAGCCCCAGGGCTCGTACCTAGACTCTCCATCGCCTAAAAGAATATCCTAATTATCTGTGTAACCCAATAGAATCATAAATTCTACTATGCTTACTGGGCTATAACCACAGTTGATAATTGTCCACTGTTAATTACCTAGGCCTATGGCATATGAATCATGGGTTATCTTTGACTGTATCTTTCTTTTCCTTTGTTCAGACTAGTTTCAGGGAATTTGGGGAGGTGGGTTTGGGCGTGTACACTTAGGGTATATATAGTTTTCACAAAAACTGGTCCAAGTCCTTGACTAAGAAGAGACTCTGCCTTGGGCCCCCCGGTGTAATAAACTGCCTTCCACTATCTGCACTGTCCTTCTGAGTGAGTTTGTTTCCCAGAACACGTGGCTATGACAATAGATCGGAAGAAGGAAAATGTCCTGGTCAGGACACAGGAGATGAGAAAACCAAGAATAACTGAAAGAGGGCCAAAAAGAAGAAAATGTAGGAAAGATGAGAGAAGCAAGAGAAAGAGATGAAACAGGATGTGGGCAAACACACAAGACAGGAAGGAGACAGAGCAGAAGGAGGGAGAGAAACAGAAAAGAGAGTGAGATGCGTGGGGAAGGGTGTGAGGAGGGAGAGCGCGAGCCAGGAAGAGGGCATCAGAGGATGTCAGAGCTCAGTAAGAAGAGGGAATCCGGAGCCCCTGGGTAGAGCCTCGGTCACTGACCACAGTCAGGATCACCAGGTCCGCCGCGTAAATCAGCAGGTTGATGGCTGTCAGGATGGCCACAGCCAGTCGCTGGTCCCAGACGCACAGGTAGGAGGTGAGCTCATCAATGCAGCTCAACTCGTTGGACCGCTGGGGCTGCCCACCGAAATGCCCGTTGAACTGGTAGAGAGGCCAGAGGACCAGAGCAGTGGTGTAGAGGAGGACGGCGAGCACAGACTGCCCAAACCCCAAACAGGAGTAGGGCAGACTCTCGTCACAGTCACACCGGTGCCACAGTATAGCCACGGCCCCCAGGATGAAGCAGATGCAGTATACAGCCACACACCACACCAGGGCCGGCTGGCGCTCATTCGGGTAGGTGTTGCTGAGGAAGGCGAAGATGACACATGCCACAAAGATCTCCAGCCTCTTGAGCAGGCCTAGCAAAGAGTAGGAGGACTCACCAGTCCGGGCACAGGTCCAGGCCACTTCGACAGCATAAGCCACAGAAGCGACGCAGGAGAATGCAGTGGCAGCAGTAACATGGTGTCGGGGGGAGCCATCGGGAAAAATCTGAAGGTAGATGATGGGGTAAACGATGGAGGCTGAGAGGCAGAAAAGGGCGCAGTAGCAGGCAGAGGTGATGAGAAATCTGTCCCAGAAGTGAAGTTTATCCTGGAGTCCACATAACTCAGCTATGAGGGTAAGGAGGGTCACGGCGAAGCAGAAGCACCAGACAAACATGGACCAGTTACTTATGTCCACATTCCAGGTGCTCTCGCTGGTCACCAGGAAGAAGGCCATACAGGTGGAGAGCAGCTGCAGGAAGTGGAGGAGGTAGCTCTTGTTGGTCACCGAGTCCAAGCCTAAGGACAATGACGTGGATGTCATGATGGTCATGTGGGTCTCCGTCAATGGAATGGCCGTGGTCCTTGCAAAGGACTCACCAGGTAAAGATCCAGCTCTGGAAGTGGATTAAGTCAGACTCCTAGAAAAGGCTCAGGGCCCTGTGACAGGGCATCTGTGGTATTTGAACCAGTGGTTCAGACACCTGGGTAACCGCACAGCTGTTCCAGAATGATTCTCCCCACCTATCACCCTTGGCCTTGTCAGACTTGGTTTATCCCAACCTCACAGCTGGGCTGGATCTGGCGTCAGACCATAAACATTACTTATCTCTTTCAGCTTTTGCCATTACTATCAGAGACACAAAGTAGAATTGTCCTTATCTGTAACTCCAATCTCCAAGGCTCTGAAAATTGTAAAAGTTTTTAAAAATTTATTTCATAAGAATATGTGGCCTGAATGGACATGAGACAATTTATGGTCTTTATTTCACTTAGTGCAAAAGTTCAAAAGTTCAACTGCAAAAACACTAACATATTTGACTGGGTCTTCCCAGCTGGAGCTATGGTAAAGAATCTGCTTGCCAACGCAGGAGATGCAGGAGACATGGGTTGATCCCTGGGTGGGGAAGAGTCCCTGGAGTAGGAAATGGCAACCCACTCCAGTATTCTTACCTGGAGAATCCCATGGATGGAGGAGATTGTTGGGCTACAGTCCATGAGGTTGCAGAGTCGGGGATGACCGAGCACACACACAGAACCGAATGTGTTTGATTAGTAAGTGCTTTCAGACACCAGTAGGGTTTTATCTCCTATAAAGTAGATGCACCATATAACCTGTCTGAAAAATTCTGACTCTGGAGCAGATCTGACCTCAAAGTTTTCAGAACAGTGATTGTATAAATACATTGTCCTCCTAATCATCTGACAAAGAGAAAATTAGGCTCAGGGAACCAAGTGCCTCAAATAACATTCCATGGATAGGAGTAAGGACCCAAATAAAAACACCAAAGCTGGAAGTCTAAACACTTTGCTTTACAGCCCACTTGTCACCAGGGCCCATGGGTGGGAGCAAAGGAAAAAAGCTGGGAGCTCTGGGACCCAGGACATGCCTTCAGGGCCACGGCCTCCTTCCACAGCATCTGAAGACACACGTGTTCCAGCCTCTCCCCCCTGCAGTATCACTGGAAGGAGCTGCCCTCTGAGGGACACAGCCCCACCCGGAGGAGGGCAGCTCCAGGGGTGGACAGGGAGGAGCCACGGGGTGAGAGCAAGGCCGTGGGGACCAGATGACATGGGAAATAAGGACTGTTCTGAATTCCCTCCCCTAGTTTTGCCTTCACATGTGACTTTCCCACTGGGGAAGGGAGACCCCAACCTAGCAAGACTCCCATGTGGAGTATCATGGGGGAACCGCAGAATAAATTAACATAATGTTTGGTTTTTAAAGGGCTTCCCTGATAGCTCAGTTGGTAAATAATCTGCCTGCAATGCAGGAGACCCCAGTTAGACCCCAGTTCAATTCCTGGGTGGGGAAGATATGCTTCTTTGGGTTCCCTTGTGGCTCAGCTGTTACAGAGTCAGCCTGCAATTCGAGAGACCTGGGTTCAATCCCTGGGTTGAAGCTGCCATCCCACTGTGAGTCTGGGAAGATCTAGGACTATTCCTACCTGAGTGAAGATTTTAGGCCTGTGAGACTGGTTCAGCTGTGTTATGCTTAGTCGTATCTGACTCTTTTTGGCCCCATGGACTGTATCCCTCCAGACTCCTCTGTCCATGGAATTTCCCAGGCAAGAATACCGGAGTGGGTTGCCATTTCTTTCTCCAGGGGATCTTCCCAAACCAGGGATCAAACCTGCATCTCCTGCTCTGGCAGGCGGATTCTTTACCACTTAGTCACCTGGGAAGCCCCAACCCCACCCTCAGCCCCCAGTTAGCAGCTTCCAAGCTGGGAAGAAGAGATTGGAAATGAACAAGGATTCTGTGTCTGATTATGATATGGAGCCTTTCAGGGTATCCAGGGAGGGGATGGGATGGACAGATGATTGGGCCCTTTTTAAGGGTAGAAGCTGAAAGAGGAGGCACCGAATGGACCCCTGGGAGGGGACAACCCTGAGGATATGCCCGGGACTGGGGTGGGGTTGGGAGTGGCAGAGTGGAGATGACTGGGGGGATTCCAGGGTCCCAGGGGCCCTGAGGCAGCCCAGTAGGGGCCTTCTGACCCAAAAGGGATGCAGGCAAGGAGCCAACCTTCCCCATGGAGGAGGGGCCTGGACTGGAACTGAGACAGGAGAACAGGGGCCTGAAGGGGTCTCAGGGCTGTGACAGGGACATGTGGCCAGAGTGGCAGGGACCCTGGAGACCGTGGAATTGCCCAAGTCACCACCCAAGACAGTCCTGCCAGCCAGGGCTGCAGTCCTGCTCACACAGGGCCTCCTCCAGGGTCCAGTGTGGGGGAGTGAGGCCCCTCCCAGCCCGCCCCCTCCTCAGGGACAGCTGCCCTGTTTCCAAGAGACTATTTGCTGAGAGGCCCCCAGGGCAGAAGGGCCAGCACCCTGAGCCCCAGCCAGCTTCCTGCCATCAGAGGCCTTGTCGCCTTTGCTGATAATAAACCCTGGGACAAGCTGAGGCTGGAAAGAGAAACACAGAGCAAACCTGAGAACCTCCCTGGACTCACAAAGCTCCTTGAGCCCCAATTGCCAGTGGAGCACCCCTCCACCCCCCCATGGAAGAGCCCCAGGGCTCGTACCTAGACTCTCCATCGCCTAAAAGAATATCCTAATTATCTGTGTAACCCAATAGAATCATAAATTCTACTATGCTTACTGGGCTATAACCACAGTTGATAATTGTCCACTGTTAATTACCTAGGCCTATGGCATATGAATCATGGGTTATCTTTGACTGTATCTTTCTTTTCCTTTGTTCAGACTAGTTTCAGGGAATTTGGGGAGGTGGGTTTGGGCGTGTACACTTAGGGTATATATAGTTTTCACAAAAACTGGTCCAAGTCCTTGACTAAGAAGAGACTCTGCCTTGGGCCCCCCGGTGTAATAAACTGCCTTCCACTATCTGCACTGTCCTTCTGAGTGAGTTTGTTTCCCAGAACACGTGGCTATGACAATAGATCGGAAGAAGGAAAATGTCCTGGTCAGGACACAGGAGATGAGAAAACCAAGAATAACTGAAAGAGGGCCAAAAAGAAGAAAATGTAGGAAAGATGAGAGAAGCAAGAGAAAGAGATGAAACAGGATGTGGGCAAACACACAAGACAGGAAGGAGACAGAGCAGAAGGAGGGAGAGAAACAGAAAAGAGAGTGAGATGCGTGGGGAAGGGTGTGAGGAGGGAGAGCGCGAGCCAGGAAGAGGGCATCAGAGGATGTCAGAGCTCAGTAAGAAGAGGGAATCCGGAGCCCCTGGGTAGAGCCTCGGTCACTGACCACAGTCAGGATCACCAGGTCCGCCGCGTAAATCAGCAGGTTGATGGCTGTCAGGATGGCCACAGCCAGTCGCTGGTCCCAGACGCACAGGTAGGAGGTGAGCTCATCAATGCAGCTCAACTCGTTGGACCGCTGGGGCTGCCCACCGAAATGCCCGTTGAACTGGTAGAGAGGCCAGAGGACCAGAGCAGTGGTGTAGAGGAGGACGGCGAGCACAGACTGCCCAAACCCCAAACAGGAGTAGGGCAGACTCTCGTCACAGTCACACCGGTGCCACAGTATAGCCACGGCCCCCAGGATGAAGCAGATGCAGTATACAGCCACACACCACACCAGGGCCGGCTGGCGCTCATTCGGGTAGGTGTTGCTGAGGAAGGCGAAGATGACACATGCCACAAAGATCTCCAGCCTCTTGAGCAGGCCTAGCAAAGAGTAGGAGGACTCACCAGTCCGGGCACAGGTCCAGGCCACTTCGACAGCATAAGCCACAGAAGCGACGCAGGAGAATGCAGTGGCAGCAGTAACATGGTGTCGGGGGGAGCCATCGGGAAAAATCTGAAGGTAGATGATGGGGTAAACGATGGAGGCTGAGAGGCAGAAAAGGGCGCAGTAGCAGGCAGAGGTGATGAGAAATCTGTCCCAGAAGTGAAGTTTATCCTGGAGTCCACATAACTCAGCTATGAGGGTAAGGAGGGTCACGGCGAAGCAGAAGCACCAGACAAACATGGACCAGTTACTTATGTCCACATTCCAGGTGCTCTCGCTGGTCACCAGGAAGAAGGCCATACAGGTGGAGAGCAGCTGCAGGAAGTGGAGGAGGTAGCTCTTGTTGGTCACCGAGTCCAAGCCTAAGGACAATGACGTGGATGTCATGATGGTCATGTGGGTCTCCGTCAATGGAATGGCCGTGGTCCTTGCAAAGGACTCACCAGGTAAAGATCCAGCTCTGGAAGTGGATTAAGTCAGACTCCTAGAAAAGGCTCAGGGCCCTGTGACAGGGCATCTGTGGTATTTGAACCAGTGGTTCAGACACCTGGGTAACCGCACAGCTGTTCCAGAATGATTCTCCCCACCTATCACCCTTGGCCTTGTCAGACTTGGTTTATCCCAACCTCACAGCTGGGCTGGATCTGGCGTCAGACCATAAACATTACTTATCTCTTTCAGCTTTTGCCATTACTATCAGAGACACAAAGTAGAATTGTCCTTATCTGTAACTCCAATCTCCAAGGCTCTGAAAATTGTAAAAGTTTTTAAAAATTTATTTCATAAGAATATGTGGCCTGAATGGACATGAGACAATTTATGGTCTTTATTTCACTTAGTGCAAAAGTTCAAAAGTTCAACTGCAAAAACACTAACATATTTGACTGGGTCTTCCCAGCTGGAGCTATGGTAAAGAATCTGCTTGCCAACGCAGGAGATGCAGGAGACATGGGTTGATCCCTGGGTGGGGAAGAGTCCCTGGAGTAGGAAATGGCAACCCACTCCAGTATTCTTACCTGGAGAATCCCATGGATGGAGGAGATTGTTGGGCTACAGTCCATGAGGTTGCAGAGTCGGGGATGACCGAGCACACACACAGAACCGAATGTGTTTGATTAGTAAGTGCTTTCAGACACCAGTAGGGTTTTATCTCCTATAAAGTAGATGCACCATATAACCTGTCTGAAAAATTCTGACTCTGGAGCAGATCTGACCTCAAAGTTTTCAGAACAGTGATTGTATAAATACATTGTCCTCCTAATCATCTGACAAAGAGAAAATTAGGCTCAGGGAACCAAGTGCCTCAAATAACATTCCATGGATAGGAGTAAGGACCCAAATAAAAACACCAAAGCTGGAAGTCTAAACACTTTGCTTTACAGCCCACTTGTCACCAGGGCCCATGGGTGGGAGCAAAGGAAAAAAGCTGGGAGCTCTGGGACCCAGGACATGCCTTCAGGGCCACGGCCTCCTTCCACAGCATCTGAAGACACACGTGTTCCAGCCTCTCCCCCCTGCAGTATCACTGGAAGGAGCTGCCCTCTGAGGGACACAGCCCCACCCGGAGGAGGGCAGCTCCAGGGGTGGACAGGGAGGAGCCACGGGGTGAGAGCAAGGCCGTGGGGACCAGATGACATGGGAAATAAGGACTGTTCTGAATTCCCTCCCCTAGTTTTGCCTTCACATGTGACTTTCCCACTGGGGAAGGGAGACCCCAACCTAGCAAGACTCCCATGTGGAGTATCATGGGGGAACCGCAGAATAAATTAACATAATGTTTGGTTTTTAAAGGGCTTCCCTGATAGCTCAGTTGGTAAATAATCTGCCTGCAATGCAGGAGACCCCAGTTAGACCCCAGTTCAATTCCTGGGTGGGGAAGATATGCTTCTTTGGGTTCCCTTGTGGCTCAGCTGTTACAGAGTCAGCCTGCAATTCGAGAGACCTGGGTTCAATCCCTGGGTTGAAGCTGCCATCCCACTGTGAGTCTGGGAAGATCTAGGACTATTCCTACCTGAGTGAAGATTTTAGGCCTGTGAGACTGGTTCAGCTGTGTTATGCTTAGTCGTATCTGACTCTTTTTGGCCCCATGGACTGTATCCCTCCAGACTCCTCTGTCCATGGAATTTCCCAGGCAAGAATACCGGAGTGGGTTGCCATTTCTTTCTCCAGGGGATCTTCCCAAACCAGGGATCAAACCTGCATCTCCTGCTCTGGCAGGCGGATTCTTTACCACTTAGTCACCTGGGAAGCCCCAACCCCACCCTCAGCCCCCAGTTAGCAGCTTCCAAGCTGGGAAGAAGAGATTGGAAATGAACAAGGATTCTGTGTCTGATTATGATATGGAGCCTTTCAGGGTATCCAGGGAGGGGATGGGATGGACAGATGATTGGGCCCTTTTTAAGGGTAGAAGCTGAAAGAGGAGGCACCGAATGGACCCCTGGGAGGGGACAACCCTGAGGATATGCCCGGGACTGGGGTGGGGTTGGGAGTGGCAGAGTGGAGATGACTGGGGGGATTCCAGGGTCCCAGGGGCCCTGAGGCAGCCCAGTAGGGGCCTTCTGACCCAAAAGGGATGCAGGCAAGGAGCCAACCTTCCCCATGGAGGAGGGGCCTGGACTGGAACTGAGACAGGAGAACAGGGGCCTGAAGGGGTCTCAGGGCTGTGACAGGGACATGTGGCCAGAGTGGCAGGGACCCTGGAGACCGTGGAATTGCCCAAGTCACCACCCAAGACAGTCCTGCCAGCCAGGGCTGCAGTCCTGCTCACACAGGGCCTCCTCCAGGGTCCAGTGTGGGGGAGTGAGGCCCCTCCCAGCCCGCCCCCTCCTCAGGGACAGCTGCCCTGTTTCCAAGAGACTATTTGCTGAGAGGCCCCCAGGGCAGAAGGGCCAGCACCCTGAGCCCCAGCCAGCTTCCTGCCATCAGGGGATTATTATATCACCTTTGCTGATAATAAACCCTGGGACAAGAGAAACACAGAGCAAACCTCATAACCTCCCTGGACTCACAAAGCTCCGTGAGCCCCAATTGCCAGTGGAGTCCTGGAGCCTGTGGGCCTCTCAGTGGGCACTGCCAGGGTGGGGAGGGCACTGGGGTGAGGGAAGCTGGAGGATCATACTGTCCTTTAATTTTTCCCAACTTACTACCAAAATGACCCTAGTAAATGACAACCTTGTGTCCATTTAATGTCACAGTCATGAAATTAAAAGACGCTTGCTCCTTGGAAGGAAAGCTATGACAAACCTAGACAGTGTATTAAAAAGCAGAGACATTACTTTGCTGACAAAGGTCTGTATATCAAAGCTATGGCTTTTCCAGTAGTCATGTACAGATGTGAGAGTTGGACCATAAAGAAAGCTGAGCACCGAAGAACTGATGTTTTCGAACTGTGGTGCTGCAGAAAACTCTTGAGAGTCCCCTGGACAGCAAGGAGATGAAAACAGTCAATCCTAAAGGAAATCAACCTGAATATTCATTGGAAGGACTGATATTGAAGCTAAAGCTCCAGTACTTTGGCCATCCAATGCGTAGAGCCAACTCACTGGAAAAGACTGTGATGCTGGGAAATATTGAGGGCAGTAGAAGGGGATGACAGAGGATGAAATGGTTGGATAGCATCACTGACTCAATGGATATGAGTTTGAGCAAATTCTGGGAAATTGTGATGGATAGGGAAGCCTGGCATGCTGCAGTTCATGAGTTAGACATGACTTAGTGACTGAACAACAACAGGATGTTTGGTTGCTGTACAGCACTTTAATTTCACTTGAAAATGTAGATTTCTACCTCCTTTACAAGACTCAAAAGATCTGGTGTCACTAGGCTGTGTTCCCTTGGTGATACGGTTGGGTGGCTGGAGCTGAGCAGCTGCTGCTGCTGCTGCTGCTAAGTCGCTTCAGTCGTGTCCGACTCTGTGCGACCCCATAGATGGCAGCCCACCAGGCTCCCCCATCCCTGGGATTCTCCAGGCAAGAGTACTGGAGTGAGTTGCCATTTCCTTCTCCAATGCATGAAAGTGAAAAGTGAAAGTGAAGTCGCTCAGTCGTGTCTGACTCTTAGCAACTGTTACATGCTCTATATTGCTTTCCATTCTCATCTCTGTTTAGTTTTCTATATTTTTCTTATTCTCAGGTGTCATTGACATAAAGCAGGTCTATAATTATCTCACATGTTCCAATTTCCCTTCTTGGGCTTGGCCAGGCTTCCTGCCTACTCACAGGAGTGTCCACTCCTCCATCCAGGGAGCATCCATGTCCTCAACCTCATATACAGCCTTCAGCACATTTCACATACTCTGAAATCATATATAGATATGTGTGTACATACACACACACATGTTTGTATGGGGTACCTGTAGATTTTTTTCCTACTTTATAAACATGAGCTTATGTCATGCACAGGACATCTTGCTTTTCCACCGCCCCTGCCAGGTTCAGTTGGTTGTCTCCAAGGACCTTAGTCCTCTCCATCCACATTACTTATTTTCTTCCCTCGTGCCTCCTGGGCGTTTCCACTGACCACCCTTCTCTAGATCAATGGATCCTCCTCTGTGAGTCTCAGACACTAGGGGACCCAGGATATGACAACGGGTCCTGGGATCCTTGTGATCACCATATGGGGCAAGCTTTTCTGGAAACTTTAAAAAATATGACAAGGATTATATTTTTAATTTCTCTTATCTGGGATATAGAAAGAAATTTTGCAACTTAATAATAAGTAGGCAAACAACCCCCCAAAACGGGCCAAACTTCCTAAGAAGTTTTAGTGTATCTTACTGATTTAAATGGGAGAATTTTTTTTAATATTTCTTCATATATTATAGAATTCTAACACCAAAGTTTTCTTTTGGTATTTTATCCTCTATACAAATTTAAGCTTTGCCTCCGGGATCTGGGTCTACGAGAATGGTTACTGTTTTACAAAAATGAAAATTAATAAAAGAGATAAATGATTTAGATGCACTAAATTCACCTAATCACCAATTGTGCTCTTTTGGAAAAGTGTATAAATTGTGTCAACTGATAGTTGTGCTGTGTTGGAAAAATGAGAGTTCATATAAGAAATAAGTCATGTAGTTCAAATGGCATAGCTTGATTGTAAAAATAGGCTGAAATATTTTATAAAGACTGATATCTAAATGGTAGGTAAACACATTTTAAAAATACCAAAACTCATTAATAGTGAGGAAAATGCAAGGTATAGGGAGGCCTGGCGTGCTGCGATTCATGGGGTCGCAAAGAGTCAGACACGACTGAGTGACTGAACTGAACTGAACTGAACTGAACCTCAATGAGATATCACTACACACCTTAACCAATGCAATGATTATTTTTTAAGAAACAGTGAGCAGTAAGGCAGAAAACACAAGTCAATGTCAACTGAAGAGAATCTAAATCGTCACAAGGAGAAGTTTGAGTTTTATCTTTTAAAAGAAGTTTGAGATTTTTGAGAAGGATAATGATACGATTTTAAATAAAGTTTCAGTGGACCTCCCTGGTGTTGCAGTGGTTAAGACTCTGCACTTCCAATGCACAGGGCACAGGTTCAATCCCTGGTCAAGCAACGGGATTCCACATGTTGCATGGTCCTGACAATTAAAACATAATAATAATAAATAAATAAAACTGGCATACTGTAACTGTTTAAAATTAATAAAAATAAAGTTTCAGGAAGATTAATCTAACACATTCATAGAATGGCTAATTTAATAAAATGATGTAACATGAAAAAATCTAATAAAAACAGTATTTCTTTTAACAGAAGGTAAGTATTGAAGTCATTAAAAATCTGATGATATAAGATAAATAAGCAAATCTGATTGACCATTTGACATGTTTAAAAAGTTGGAACCAAACTTATCTTGCAGAATCTCCAGGAGTTTGTTCTATTGTTTGAATATTTTTACAGGACCTTCCCCTTAATACATTCTAACTTTGTATAAAACAATAGTTGTAGACAATTAGCTGGAATATTATCACATAATAAAAGACAATAATGCCTTAGTTTTTCTATAATTCACTCATTTTAACTCTTCACTATCTGACTATTCCAGATGTTCAAGCTGAATTTAGAAAAGGCAGAGGAACCAGAGATCAAATTGCCAACATCTGCTGGATCATACAAAAAGCAAGAGGATTCCAGAAGAACATCTACTTCTGCTTCATTGACTAACACTAAAGCCTTTGACTGTGTGGAAAATTCTTAAAGAGATGGGAATACCAGACCACCTGACCTGAGAAATCTGTATGCAGGTCAAAAAGCAACAGTTAGAACTGGACATGGAACAACAGACTGGTTCCAAATTGGGAAAGGAGTACATCAAGGCTGTATATTGTCACCTTGCTTATTTAACTTTTATGCAGAATATATCATGCGAAATGCCAGGCTGGATGAAGCACAAGCTGGAATCACGATTGCCAGGAGAAATATCAATAACCTCAGATATACAGATGATACCACCCTTATGGCAGAAAGTGAAGAAGAACTAAAGAGCCTCTTGATGAAAGTGAAAGAGGAGAGTGAAAAAGCTGGCTTAAAACTCAACATTCCAAAAGTTAAGATCATGACATCTGGTCCCATCACTTCATGGCAAATAGATGGGGAAACAATGGAAACAGTGGCTGACTTTATTTTGGGGGCTCCAAAATCACTGCAGATGTTGACTGCAGCCATAAAATTAAAAGATGCTTGCTTCTTGGAAGGAAAGCTATGACCAACCTAGACGGCATATTAAAGAGCAGAGACATTACTTTGCCAACAAAGGTCCGTCTAGTCAAAGCTATGATTTTTTCAGTAGTCGTGTATGGATGTGAGAGTTGGATCACAAAGCTGAGCGCCAAAGAGTTGATGCTTTTGAACTGTGGTGTTGAAGAAGACTCCTAGGAGTCCCTTGGACTGCAAGGAGATCAAACCAGTCAATCCTAAAGGAAATCACTCCTGAATATTCATTGGAAGGACTGATGCTGAGGCTGAAGTTTCAATACTTTGGCCACCCGATGAGGAGAACTGACTCCTTGGCAAAGACTCTGATGCTGCGAAAGGTCGAAGGCAGGAGGAGAAGGGAACAACAGAAGATGAGATGATTGGATGGCATCACTGACTTGATGGTCATGAATTTGAGCAAGCCCCGGGAGTTGGTGATGGACAGGGAGGCCTGGTATGCTGCAGTCCATGGGGTCGCAAAGAGTCGGACGCTACTGAAAGACTGAACTGAACTGAAGCTGGACACTTAGTTTTGCAGAGCTAATTTTTTGTGTTTGGCAAAACATTCTCAATGAAGGAAGCAGTGCATTGATTCGCTGGCCCAGCCTCCTTCATCTGGTTCATGTCTGTCCTGCCACTGCAGCTGGACCATCAGCACAAACTCCAACACTAAACTTAACCTCCAGGCCCCATTGTCTGGCACTGGTCATACCCCTGGATCTTTGGACAATGTCAAATTACTATAAAAGTTTGTAAATGTTTATTCGCTGTGTGTACTTATCTCATTGTGGACCAGGAACAGTTTGCAACTGGTACTACTCCACAAACTGCATTTTGAGGAGCACTGTACAGGGCTCTCTCTCTGGAAAATGATGGATGAGCCCCAGGCTGGAGTATAATGTAGAGAGATGAACTAAAGTTCTAAAGAGATCCCTCCACTAAGGGATTCTCTGATGCTGTGCTTTGGGAAGGCAACAAGCTGGGGAAATTAAATGCTCAGAGAAGGTACCAGATCTTTCTGAACCTGCTTCTCCTGATGCCAAGAAAGATCACTGCCCCAGATGGGCAATCCGGAGAGATCTCAAGTCCATGCTCCCTCACTTACTCAGTTTGGTTTAGGAACATTGGTAGAGCCTACTTCTTTGGAGTTATGCGAGAACCATCCAGTTATACGGGAACCACGGGGGAACCACTCTTTAATATTTTCTGCGTGTAAATCCCTTTGACTATATGATTGTCCCAGGAATATGCATTCATATACATTGGAAACGTTGCATTCAGTTACAGGGCTCTTGTAGATCTCCTAGAACCCGTTCCAGGACATTAGTGGACCCATGGGCCTCAGGGCAGGAAGCAGCCTTGGAGAAGTAAGTCAGGTGATTCCTGCACTACCTTTCCTTCAGGTGTGGGTGAGCAGAATCCTGGGTTCATACTTAGGGCTCCCCCTTGTGGTTCCTTCCTACAAATACCAGAGGTCCCCAGAAAGACAAGAGTCCTCTGGAGGCAGACCAAGAAGTCTGCGTCCTGACAATGATGCCCACACTCACCTTCATGGTCCCCTTTTCCTGCTATGATTCAGGAGTTTGGGGACCCCCATCACAGGACCCTCAGAAGGTAACTATTTAAACCATTGGGGAAGGTGGAGTGCTGCTGGATTCTCTAAAATTTGGATCAAACTCTTAAGAGTTGACTGTGGTCTGAAATATGCATCCTCAGGGAATGAGGGGCTCCTGAATGAGGGCTTTGTTGGGGGAGGGGTAATTCTCACAGGAGAATCCAGGGACGGGAGGAGTGAGCAAGGTTTATGGGAGAGAGAAAGTGAGAGAGAGAGAGTAGACTCTGGCAAGGAAAGGCCATCCCACCCTTGGGTACCACATTAAGCATTTGGGACTCAGTGGGAAGCCATGCTGAGATGTAATCAGATGTTCACTTACAGAGAAGCTTCTGGATTTCCCCCCAGAGAGCAAAATGGCAGATATGCAATACAGTGTGGGGAGGGTTCAAAAAGTGAGACGGACCCTGAGCTCAACTAGCAGGCCTTTCAAAACCCCAGGCAGGTGCAGGCACATGCTGGGGACTGGGCGCTCACCCAGGTAGAGGGGGCCAGGGAGGCGGGCTGGACACTAGGAACTGTGGCCACACGTGGGCCCTTCCAGCTTAGTAGATGTTTACAAGGCACCTGCTCTGGGCCAGACTGGACCAGAGGCTGAGGACCCAAGTGAGCAAGGCCCGTCCCATCCTTAAGAAACTCTCCGATGAAGGAAGGGCGACCTGTGACCTGACCATCAGCACATCCACGGGGCATGTCCACAGAGGGGAGGGCAGGTGTCCTGAGCGGGGATGGAGGATGAGGGGCAGGCAGGACACAAGATCCGAGTGGAGGGTGAAGGGTGTGTCTTAGTGGAGGAGGCAGGAGAGGGGGCCCAGGAAGGAGAGAGCCTGAGCCCAGGCCTGAGGAGTCGGGGCTGGCTTGTCTGGGGAGCAGGGATGTGCAGGAGGTGGGGGATGGGGCTGAGTTTGGGCCCCTCTGTAGGGCTTGTGGCACCAGGGACTGAGGACAGAGTGTTATCACCTGGATTCACTGAAGGGCCCTGTTCTCAACGTGCTGAGCAAGGAGACTTGTGGGAGTTCAATGTGTAGTTACTTTTGTGGATAAAAAAATTAATCAATAGTCAATCTAAGAAAGAAACTGGAAATTTATTCGAGCCAACCTGATGATTATAACTGGGGAGACAGTCTCTCAGGAAGCTCTGAGAACTGTTCTGAGGAGGTAATACTGCGGGCTTTAATGTGTATGTGACTTGGGGGGAGGGGGACAAGCAATCAGCACACAGCCTGGTAAGAAGGTACCTTCAAGCAGGGGGAAGAGATATCTTAGTTAATGGTTTTAGTGCTTTTCTAAGTATGGGAAGATGTGAGAAACTGGGTTCATAAAACCTTCGCCAGAAAATATTGACCAGAGGGCTGGTTCTGCAAGTTTTCTCAGAGCACAAAATGCCTCATCCTGATCTTCACATTGAACCCCTTTCATGGTGGATCATAGGTGACCTCAGTGACTAATGACTTCATGCCTGTAGAACTGGGTTTGGGCAACATTCTTTATTACGCAGTCCCCTCCATTTCTCTCTTATTATCCATTTCAGAGGCGTTTTGTGACTGATTCGTCCCAGGGTGCTAGGAATGCTCATTCCCTGCTCAGAAGACAAGTCTGTTGATAGACCACTCAGGGTGCTGTTACTCATCCAGCCCTGGTAAACAGCAGCCAAAAGCCTCTGGGCCGCCTGTCCTGCTGGTCTGTCAGCTCCAGGAAATGGTTTCCATTTTTTGCTCCTTCCCATGTCTAGGGTCACAAGATTACAGTCATGGATCTTATAAAGCTGAATATTATATGAATAATTTCAAGTAGTCTGCTGCTGCTGCTGCTAAGTCACTTCAGTCGTGTCCGACTCTGTGCGACCCCACAGACGGCAGCCCACCAGGCTCCCCCGTCCCTGGGATTCTCCAGGCAAGAACACTGGAGTGGCTTGCCATTTCCTTCTCCAATGCATTAAAGTGAAAAGTGAAAGTGAAGTCCCTCAGTCGTATCTGACTCTTAGCGACCCCATGGACTGCAACCTACCAGGCTCCTCCATCCATGGGATTTTCCAGGCAAGAGCACTGGAGTGGGGTGCCATTGCCTTTTCCGTCAAGTAGCCTAGTCATCATTAAATTTCATCACAAACACAATCACAGAACTATTAATGCAAGAAACAAGAATCTTATAAAAATAGGCGGAATACAAGTAATAAAGGTAGTGACATTAATCTGATTCTAAGTATTGTACTATATGTGTGTTAAGCCGCTTCAGTCATATCCGACTCTGTGCGATCCTATGGACTGTAGCCCTCCAGGCTCCTCTGTCCATGAGATTCTCCAAGCAAGAATACTGGAGTGGGTGCGTTGCCATGCCCCCTCCAGTGGATCTTTGCGACCCAGGAATCGAACCTCCATCTCATATCTCCTGCATTGGCAGATGGGTTCTTTACCACTAGAGCCACCTGGGAAGCTGGTCATAAGTATCAGGTTGGTACAAATATAACTGCGATTTTTGCATTGTTGAAATTTGCTGTTTGGTATTGGAATACATTCTAAATAAATGTGGTTATGCTGTGCTACTGCTGCTGCTGCATCGCTTCTGCTGCTGCTGCTGCTAAGTCGCTTCAGTCGTGTCCGACTCTGTGCGACCCCATAGACGGCAGCCCACCAGGCTCCCCCGTCCCTGGGATTCTCCAGGCAAGAACACTGGAGTTGGTTGCCATTTCCTTCTCCAATGCATGAAAGTGAAAAGTGAAAGTGGAGTCGCTCAGTCGTATCTGACTCTTAGCGACCCCATGGACTGCAGCCCACCAGGCTCCTCCGTCCATGGGATTTTCCAGGCAAGAGTACTGGAGTGGGGTGCCATTGCCTTCTCAGTGGTTATGCTATATATCATTTTAATTGGACGTATCTCATTTTATGTTTTTTGCTAATGACTCACTACTTGCTGTTTATTTTCTATTTATTTTAGAATATGGAAATGCTGTTAGACAAAAAGCAAATTCAAGTGATTTTCTTATTTGAGTTCAAAATGGGTCTTAAAGCAGTGAAGACAACTTGCAACATCAACATTTACCCCAGGAATCGCTGACATACAGTGCAGTGATGGTTCAAGAAGTTTTGCAAAGGAGACGAGCCTTGAAGACGAGGCGCATAGTGGCCGGCCATCAGAAGTTGACAATGACAACTGAGAGCAGTAATTAAAACTGATCGTTTTACAAATGTACAAGAAGCTGCTGAAGAACTTGATATCAACCGTTCTAATGTCACTTGCCATTTGAAGATATTGGAAAGGTGAAAAAGCTTTACAATTGGATGCCTCATGAACTGACCCAAAATCAAAAAAATCATCTATTTGAAGAAGAATCTTCTCTTTTTCTATGCAATACAGCACTGTTTCTCGATCAGATTGTGGCATGCAACAAGTGGATTGTAGGGGAAGTGGGACGGATGTTCAAGAGGAAGGGGTCATAAGTACACGTGTGGTAGATTCATTACTGTTGTATGGCAGGAAGCAACACAATATTGTAAAGCAATTATCTTTCAATTAAAAATAAACATTTTTTCTTAAAGTGGATTGTATATGACAGCCAGCACTGACCAGCTCGGTGGCTGGACTGAGAAGAAGCTCCAAAGAGCTTCCTAAAGCCAAACCTGCACCAAGAAAAGGTCACAGTCACTGTTTGGTGGTCTGCTGCCCATCTGACCCACTATAGCTTTCTGAATCCCGGCAAACCCAATACATTGAAGAAGTATGCTCAGCAAATCAATGAGATGCACCCAAAACTGCAATGCCTGCAGCTGGCATTGGTTAACAAAGAGGACCCAATTCTTCACAACAACACCCGACTACACGTCGCACAAGCAACACTTCAAAAGTTGAACAAATTGTGAACAAGTTTTGCCTCATTCGCCCTGTTCACCTGACCTCTCACCAACTGACTAACACTTCTTCAAGCATCTTTTTACAGAGAACACACTTCCATAACCAGCAGGAGGCAGAAGATGCTTTCCAAGAGTTTGTTGTATCCTGAAGCACGGATTTTTATGCTATAGGAATAAACAAACTTTTTTCTCATTGGAAAAAGTGCGTTGATTGTAATGGTTACTATTTTGATTAATAAAGATGTGTTTAAGCCTAGTTATAATGATTTAAAATTCATTGTTTGAAACTGTGATTGTGTTTGCACAGACCTAATATGTAGGCAGCATTATCTTCTAATGAGTTATAAAAAAAATGTACCTTTCTGGTGGAGCAGGTATCTCTGCCCTTGAGAGGGCTGGTTTGCACACAATGCACACTAGAGGGGAGGGAGGCGGTCAAAACCGGCAGAGAAAATTTTTGTTTAATTTTTTCTTATCTTGTCTTAAATTATGGATTTTATTTCATTCCTTCTTACGATTTTCCCCATCCAACGAAGGCCGCAGGTGCTGATCACTTGACTCATCCCTGTACAAGAGTGAGCGGCAGCAGCGGGGGTCCTTCCCTGCCCCTCCCCCGCCGCTCTGTTTTCCTGGCCCCTCTGGCCCTGGTGAGGCTTTGTGACTGAGAACAGGAGAGTTAAGGTACCTTCCAAACCACCAGTTACTGGAAAGGGCTGCTCATCTCAACGCAGGGGAACAATGAGCACACACACATACACACGCGTGCACTGAACATGTACGCAAGTACGCACCTTCCTAGAGAGGCATCCAGGTGTTGTCATGGCCCCTTTAAGAGCTAAGGGACAGGATGTTGGCACTGGGTTAGGGCCCAACATCTTTTATCACAACCCCAGGCTCTGGTCCAAGTTGGGGTGGGGAGTTAGTGGGAGGGGCTTCTGGAAACCTAGGTTTGGTGAGGGTGGAAATTGACTAGGATTCTCTTTTGAGCTCTAGGCAAATTTGGAGCAATTAAAGTATGTGGATTTGATTAGGGTAGTTTTTAAAAGTTCTTTTATTTCCTGTTTATACTGAAATTGAAAAGAACATTATAAATGTGGGAAAAGGGACCTGGCTTATTTCTATGTTTGATAGCAGGGGCGGATGGGAACCCAAACTTCCGCGAAATTTTTAAGATTACATACATTGATCTAGATCATTTTATGCCTGAGTCTCAGAGAAGCAGGAAGCAGCAGAAAGCAACTGACACAGAGAAACACATGTAGGTGTCACCTCACACTCAAGCAGCGCAACTCCTCTGACAATGGAAGCAGCAGCCTCCACCTTGTATAAACCCTCTGCCAAGAAAACTGGAAGAGAAACTTTTTCTTTAATAAGGTCACCCAGTAATTTTTGGCCTCCTGATCAGAAAAAAAAAAACAAAAAACAAAAAAAAAACAAAAGAAAAACTCCAGGCTAACATCAACTTTAAGGCTGGCAGGGCCATGCTGTTCTCCCTGCTGAGGCAGGACCTGCAGTTTTAATCACTGAAGCAGGAGGGACACATCACTGCCCCTCTCCAACACTGCAGACAGGTGTCCTCAAGTCCCTGGAGATCTTCACCAGCTCCTTTTTTGATTCCCCAGAGATTGGTTGGAGGTGGAAATCATCCCAGATTCCTTTAAGGTGCCCTCAAGGCAGCTAGTGTTCAGTATGCTAGGAAAAATTCTGGAGCCAATCTCAGGTGGGGCGGAGCACCAACTGGGGCCCAGGAACCCAGGGTCTCTCCTTCAGGACTCTTGCTCAGTGGAAATTACTGAAGGCCAGAGGGTTTGTTTGTTTTTAGTTGAAGGGGCAGGGCACTATATACCGCCCTCCACTGGGAGAAAGGGGACACAATCTCTCATTACCCACTCCACCCCCACCCCCCCCCCCCCCCACACATACCCCAACTAAGTCCCCCTCCAGGGGACAGATATGCTTTGGCAGTGAGGCCCCTTCAGAGGCCCAGGAGTGAACAGCTGCACAGAGGACTGTGTGCTGTGGAGTCAGCACCTTAGGAGGTGGGAGGGGGCGGTGGGCAGAGAAGGAAGGAGTCTCAGGTCCTGATGGGTAAGAAGAAGGAAAATGGGCAGAGGTGGTCAGGACACAGGAGAAGAAAAAACAAAGACACCCAGAAAAGAGTCAAAAAAAAAAACCCACAAAATGTAGAATAGATGAGAGCAGCAAGAAAAAGAGGCGAAACAGTGTGGCCACCATACAAAATAGGAAGGAGACAGAGCAGAAGGAGAGAAGGGAACAGAAAAGAGAGTGAGATGCATGGGGAAGGATGTGAGGAGGGAGAGGGGAGCCAGGAAGAGGGCATCAGAGGACGTCAGAGCTCGGTGAGGACACCTCCTGTGAGCAGGGGATCGGGAGTCCCTGGGCTGGTCCTCAGTCCCTACAGAACCTGGCGGGCCCAGCACCCCAGGTCGGCCACGTGAACCAGCAGGTTGGCGGCTGTCAGGACGGCCACAGCCAGGCGCTGCAGGGTCCGCGTGTACAGCACCCACTCGAGCAGGGACGTCAGGGGTAGTGACCCGCAGACCCCGACGGGCGGCTCGAGGAGCGACTTGACCATCTCGCCGGTCTCCTGGTCTCGCGACTATATCTCCTCCTGTCTCTCGTAACGCTAGTGTCGGAGTTGTCCGCCGGACACAAGGGTAAGTGGGTCCAAGTTGTCCCGCCAGTGACGACGGTCCTACTTCGTCTACCTCATGTGCCGGTGTGTGGTGAGGTCCCGACCGACCACGTCCACGTCCCTCCACAACGACTCTTTCCGTTTCTACTGTGGCCGGCACTTCCAGAGGTCGTGGAAGTCGTCCGGACCGTACCACTCGTGTATCGTCCACCATAAGCACTAGAACATCGGTAAGGTGCACGTCCGGTGAAGGCACCGTATGTCGTGTCTACGCTACGCTCTCTTACGTCACCGCCACTACCAGACCAGAGTCACTCCTGGTATTCCGTTCTTGACCTACATTCGCTACCTCATCTACTACCTTTGGCTCTCCGTCTGCTCCCGGCTCATCGTCCGTATCCACTGTCGTTTCAACAAGGTTTTCTTTCCTTTCGCCCTGACCTGGAATGTATTGAGTCGCTACCTCCACCGCTCCCAGTGTCGCTTTGTCTTCGGGGTCTTCGTGTCCCTGGTCAATGGATACCGGGGGAAAGGTTACGGGTACAGTCAGTGGTCCCTCTTTCGATGCGTCCGCCTCTGCTCGACACCGTCCGCTTCCGCCGTCGTGCTCTGTGTGTTCCGGGGAGAAGACCCGTACAGCTGGCCCACCGGTACCACGACACTACCAGTCCGCCCAGTGTCCGTGGTCCTGCCGTCGTCAGAAGTGGCTCCTGGCTGGTCTCTTTCTCGGTCGAGACCTCCGCCTCACTCAGTCCACGGACCTTTTCCGACGCCTCGGACCTCACTGATTCCGAGTCCTAGACACCTCAACCTTGGTTACCGAAGCTGTGAAGTCATTGTCGTGTCGCGAGGTCTTGCTAAGAGGGGTGGGTAGTGGGCACTGGGACAGTCCTCTGAACAGAATAGGGTTTGGAATGTCGGTACAAACCAGACCGGAGTTTGATACTTGCGAAAAAATAGAGAAACACGACACACGACAATAAATACCTTTGTGTCCCATCCTACCGGTGATAGACGTTGGTGTTGGGAAGGTCCGAGACTTTTATCTTTTTCTTAAAAATTTTCAAGGAAACCAATTTTGTGAACTGTACTTGTCTGTACTCTGTTAAATACCAGATAAATTAAAGGAATGGTACTTATAAGTTTTCACATCAACGTATAAAGTAACAAATACGTTGATTTCTGATGACTCAAACTATTGTTCGACGAAAGTCTGGGGTCACCCGACACCCCAGTACATGTCATCTACGTGGCACAGTGGACAGACTTCCACTTTTTAAGATTTAAGACCTCGTATAGACTGGGGTTACCAAAGTCTTTTTGAAAACACCTTACATGACGATTAGGGTAAAATGACTACTCTTTTGATTCCGACCCTTTAGTTCACGGAAGGGATTCCACCGTACTGACCGTTCACCTTTGAGGTATACTTTGATGGTTACAGCACCCACACTTGGGAACCGAAGTGTTGGGTACCGGGACGACTGTGAAGGCACCAGGTACCCACCCTCGGGTCCTGGTTTCGAGTCCCGAGACCCTGGGTCCTGTGGGGAAGTCCCGGTGTCAAAGGAAGGTGTACAGGGCTGGACAGGAGGGACGTCGACAGTCGTCTTCCTCGACGGTAGACTCCCTGTGTCGGGGTCGGTCTCCTCCCGTCGAGGTCCCCACTTGTCCCTCCTCGGCGCCCCACTCTCGTTCCGGCACCCCTACTCTACTGGACCCTTCATCCCTGACGACACTTAGGGGAGGGGGTCAAAACGCAAGTGTACACTGACAAATGGTAGCCCTGTCCCACTGAGGTTCCACCTCGCAGTCCTCCTTGGTGTCTTATTCAATCGTATTACAGACGGAGATCGAGGTTTCGACGGTAGGTCCACGCTCAGACCTTCTTAGATCCTCATCAGCATAGACTCACTCCTAAAAGAACCGGACCCTCTGACGAATCGTCGAAGGTTCGACCCTTCTTTCCTAATCTTTACTTGTTCCTACGACACAGACGACGGCTACCCCTCGGAAAGTCCCGTAGGGTCCCTCCCCCACCCCTACCTGCCTACTAACCGGGGGAAATTTCCTTCCTCGACTTTCCCCTCCGTGGACGACCTGTGAGTGCTTCCCTGTACAACTCCTACGTAGACCCTGACCCCGACCCCACTCCCCGTCCCTATCTCACTTCTACACGTCTGGGTCCCCCCGCTAAAGTCCCAGGGTCACTGGGACCCCGTCGGGTCATCCACAGAAGACTGGGTCTTCCCTACGTCCGTACCTCGGTTGGACTTTATCCCAAAGTCCCGACACTGTCCCCGTAGTGGCCAGAGTGGCAGGGACCCTGGAGACCATGGAATTGCCCAGGTCACCACCCAAGACAGTCCCGCCAGCCAGGGCTGCAGTCCTGCTCACACAGGGCCTCCTCCAGGGTCCAGTGTGCAGGGAGTGAGGCCCCTCCCAGCCCGCCCCCTCCTCAGGGACAGTTTCCCTGTTTCCAAGGGACTATTTGCTGAGAGGCCCCCAGGGCAGAAAGGCCAGCACCCTGAGCCCCAGCCAGCTTCCTGCCATCAGGGGATTATTATATCACCTTTGCTGATAATAAACCCTGGGACAAGCTGAGGCTGGAAAGAGAAACACAGAGCAAACCTGAGAACCTCCCTGGCCTCACAAAGCTCCTTGAACCCCAATTGCCAGTGGAGGCCTGTCATCACACAGCATCTTGCTTTTCCACCAACCCCCGACAGGTACAGCTGGTCCCCTCCAGGGGCTCCACTTCTGGAAACTCATTTTGGTTTCTTAGGGCAACTGCAGTAAGTTAGCACAAGTTTGGAGGCTTAGCACAACAAAATTGTATTTTCTCACAGTTCTGGAGGTCAGAAATTTGAAATCAAGGTCAGCAGAGCTTTGCTGTCTCTGATCTTCCAGGGGAGGATCCATCCTTGGCTCCTTTAGCTTCTGGAGGCCTCTTTGCTTTGGGGGCATCTCCACCTCCACCTCCACATGCTCATCTTCATTCAACCCTGTGTGTATAAACTCTCTGTCCTTTCTCCTATAAAGACTCCGGCAGTGCTGCAGGAGCAGCGGACAGGGCCCACTGTGGACAGACTGAACTCCAGAGACAGAGGTTGGATTTCAGCTGTAAGTGATGAGGCCTCACTGACATTTTGTAAGGAAGGGCTGACCCATCAGAGGTCCACTCTGGCACTAAAACTCTGGTTGTAGGAGAAAAACTGAGTAAAGTCCACCAAGAAGCTGGGTGGCCAGTTTGGGGACTGATTATGCAGTCCACATATGGGATGATGGGCCTTAAGGAAAGACACTTCAGGGGCGGAGGGCAGGGGCAGATTTATGAAATATTTGGGAGCAAATATTAACTGGTCTTGATGAGAGGAGGGGCCGTAATTACTGACACTTGATGCCCCAGGGACAGCTGTAACCTCACCTCTCCCTTCTGCTCCCTTCACATCTCAGGCTCTGTCCGAGGTGCTCCCAGCGCCCCGCCCCTCCCTCTGGGCACCACCTACTGAGTGCTCTGGGAAGGGAACCAGCCAGAGCTCAGGGAGGCAGCCTGGGCTCCTGCATCTGCGTCTCCTTGAGGCCCCTCCAGATACACATGCTCATCTCTCACCTGCACCTGAGGCCCGGCTCGTGTGCTTCTAGAGGGATGAAATTTATTAAAAAATGGATCTCTCCCCGCAGTTCACCTGAGTCAGGAAATCTTGTCTGGTGTGATGGTCCTCCTGAGGCTCAGTCTCTCTCCTTCTGTCTGTCTCTCCCATTGTCTGAGTGTCTCAGGTCCACTTAGACCATCTCTTCTCTGTGCACCTTCTCATCCTCATCCAGGCCAATAGCTCTAAGATTTCACTCAGTCGACAAATGATGTTGTGTACAGAGTGTGTGCCATGCACTGTTCTAGGCACTGCACAGAGAGAAGAGAAAAGAACTAGTAATTCTGCCTACATGGAGCTTACACTGTAGTAGAGGAGATGGAAAGTGTGCAAACCAATATGTATTAGGTTTTTATCTCCATGATAAAAGGAAAACAGGTAAAGAGAGAGTTATTGGAGTTGACGGGTGGTGGGGGGAGGCAGTGCACCAGGCACTGTTCTAGGTCTGGACAGAGAGCAGAGAACCAAGAACTCTGTCCTCATGGAGCTGACACTCTAGTACAGAGGATGGACCATGTGCAACCAGTATACAGTGTTAGGTCAGTGGATGATAAATGCCATAATGAAGGAAAAACTGGCGAGAAGAGTTATTGGAGTGTGTGGGTATGAGCCGCCAGGCTACTCTTTTAGGTGAGTGGGCATAGTAGATATTTATGAAGATATTGAATGAAGTGAATAGGCTGTTTGATGAAAACTCTGGAATTCCTGCCTCTGGAGTTGATCTCTGCTGGGGTCCAGAGTCAAATCCAGCTGCCTCCTCATCTCTCCCTCTGGATGTCTCAGGACTCCTCACACTCACCGTGTCCAATCACATCTCTTGAACCTCCATCCCCCCCCCGCACACACACACTGATCCTTCCTCATCTTTCCCATATCAGTCGATGGCACCACCTTCACAGATGCTCTTCACAAAATACTCCTGTACCCACCCACTCTTCTTCATCTCTAGAGCCACCTGGTCCAGATGCATCCATCCCCTCACCCAGATGCCTGCCATAGCTTCTATTTTCATTCTTTTCTTCAATGTCTGCTTTGGAGTAATTGCAATGCAAATTAAAACTGAGTGGAGTAAATTCAAATTAAGGTACCTTGAAAGCTTCTGTTTGCTCCCTTAGTATGAAACACAAATTCCAAAAGATCAAGCCAAAGCCCTGCGAGCTCAGACTCCTTTCCAGCTCTCTTGCCTTCTCACCTCCCTCCCTCCAGCCACTGAGAACTTCTCCCAGTTCCTCTTGGCCATCTCAGGACCCTTCCCCTGACATATCTACACCCCCTCAACCCTGAACTGAGACCAGAGCTGTCTGGCACACGGTAGAACCATGTTCAGTCAATGCTACTCTAAGCCTTAGAGATTCCTGCACCCAGCCTTGGTAAGGTCAATGCATACATGCGTTTGTGGATGAAAAAGGAGTCAGTAGTCAACCTAAAAAAGAAATGGAAATTTTATTGAAGCCAACCTGAGGATTCTAACTGGGGAGACAGTCTCTCAAGAAGCTCTGAAAACCATACTAAGGAAGGGGGGAGGACAGTGTGTGTATGACTTGGGGAAAGGGGACATGCAACCAGTGCACAGCTTGGTAGAAGGTTACTTCACCCACGAGGAGGAGATATCTTGGTTAATGTTTTTGGTGCTTTCTAAGTATGGGAAGATGCAAGGAACTGGGTTCATTGAAAGTCTCTTTAAATTGTCTAAGTATCTGAGGGTCGGTTCTGCCAGTTTTCCCAGAGCACAAACTACCTGATCCTGACCTTCCTTTCAGGGTGGACTGTAGGTCAGTGACTGCAGTGGCTAGTGACTTGGTGCTTGTAGAACGGTGTGATAGGCAACATTTTTTATCACACAATCCCCTCCATTTCCATCTTAATTTCAACCAAGACTTGGGGGGAATTTTGACCATGTTGTCCCTGGGCTTTAGGAGTGCTCATTCCTAGGCTGGACAGACCACTCAGTGTGCAAGTACTCATCTAGTCTTGGTAACAGTAGCCAAAATCCTTAGGATCACATGTCCTACTAGTCTTGTCAGCTCCAAGAAATATTTCTGTCTTCTTGTTTCTTCTCACATCTAGAGTCACACTGCTACAAAACAATCTGATAGAACTGTATATGAGGTCAAGTGTTTCAAGTCACCTGGTCATCACCATTTTTGTCTAGGCTCAGTGTTACATTTGTTAATGCAAGAAACAATACTCTTGTAAAATGGCAGAATACGAGCAATGTATTAATAGCTACTGACATTAATAAGGCCATAAGCAGGTGGTGTTAACAAAAGTTACATGGCTGGTGTAGAAGAACCGAACTGGTCCTGATGGTTCAGGCGTCTCCGCTCTTAGGAGGGCTGGTTAACACATACTGCAGATGTGCCCTAGAGGGGATGGAGGAGGCCCAGGTGGGCAGAGAAATTTTTTATGTTAATATGCTTTTTGTCTTGCCTTAAAATATGAGTTTTATTACATTGTTCCATAAGATTCACCTCCTGAGAGACCTCCCCATCCACCCCACCCACCCCCGGGTGAAGAACTCCGGCTTCCAGTAGGGAGCGAGGGGTAGCAGCAGGGGGCCTTCCCCTCCCCTCCCCAACAGCTCTGCTTGCCTGGGGCCCCTCTGGGCCTGGTGACGCCAGGACGCTGGGCTCTGAGGCTTTGTGGCCGAGAACAGGAGAAGAACAAGGATTGTGGTGTCTTCCTGGTCATCAGTTATTATAAAGGTTCCTGGTCTCAATGCGTGTGTGAGCATAGACATACAGGCACATACACAGGCAAACACACACACTGGGCATGCACGTAGGCATGCATCCTTATATACAGTTACTCGGGGTCTGGTCCTTCAAGAGGTAAGCGGACAGAAAGTCTAGTGTTGGGGGCACAACTGCTAGTTGTCTTGGGCTGGACCATGCCCCTAGGTTCTCAGAAAATGTGGGAGTAGGAAGACATTGGGAAGGGCTCCCAGGGATGGGGGCTTGGGTGAGAATAAACATCTGCTCAGTTTTTCTGAGTTCTAAGAAAATTTGAGGCAATTAGGGTATGTTGATTTGTGTTTTTTTCTTTTATACTTGTGTTGAGGTTTAAAAAAGAACATTATAGATATGGCAGAAAAGACAGGCTTCTCTCTATAAATAGCAGGGTTTGATGGTATTCAGAAATTCCAGAGAATTAAAAAATATATGTGTATTTACATTTATTTAGATCATATGACAGGTGGGTCCCAGAGAAGCGGGAAGCAACAGAAAGCAGCTGGCACATAGAAACACGCGTGTACAGCACACACTCAGGAAATGCAGGTTCCTCAGCAATAGCAGTAGCAATACTCATCCTCCCAACACCACCCCCCAGACAAAAATCTGGAAAGAAACTTTCCATACAAAATATAGTCTCCCCATAATTTTTGCCCTTGAGACAATAAAAAGGAAAAGAAAACATCCCAGACTAACATCACCTTAAGGTTAACAGGGCCATGCTCTTCTCCCTGCAGAGGCAGAATGAGCAGGAGGGCCACATCGCTGCCCCTCAACAACACTGCAGACAAGTGTCTTCAAGTCTCTGTGCTTCTTCACCAGCTCTTTTTTTGATTCCCCAGAGAGTAGCTGGGATGGACAGTATCAACACCTGGCTTTCTCTAAGATGACCTCTAGGCAGCAGGTGTTTAGTGAGTCTGCAAAAATTCTGGAGCCAATCTCAGATGGGGCTGGAGCACCCGACCTGGAGCACCACGTGGGGCCCAGGGACCAGGGTCTCTGCTTCAAGACTCCTGCCACTGAAAATTACAGACCTCCAGAGATTTTAGTTTAAGTTAAAGGGCAGGTGCTCTGTACACTCCCCTCCCATGGGTGGTGAGGGGCTGAATCACACAGAGAGCTGTGTGTTGTGGAGTCAGCACCTTAGGAGGTGGGAGCGGGTGGTGGGCAGAGAAGGGAGGAAGATCAGAAGAAGGAAGATGGGCAGAGGTGGTCAGGACACATGCTGTTGCTATTGTTCCGTCACTAAGTCGTGTCTGACTCTGTGACCCATGCGGCACACCAGGTTTCCCTGTCCTTCACTGTCTCCCGAGGTTTGCTCAAACTCATGTCCATTGAGTCAATGATGCCATCCAACCATCTCATCCTCTGTCGCCCCCTTCTCTTCTTGCTCTCAATCTTTCCCATCATCAGGTCTTTTCCAACAAGTCAGCTCTTCACATCAAGTGGCCAAAGTATTGGCGCTTCAGCATCAGTCCTTCCAATGAATACCTAGGGTTTTTTTTCCTTTAGGTGATGAGGGAAAAAAAAAAAAAAAAAGGATGGCCAGAAGAGGGAAAAAAAAGCAGAAAATATAAGAAAAATGAGAGTGGAAAGAGAAGGCAGCTAACAAGGTAAACAGAGAGACAGAGCAGAAGGAGGGAAGGAAATGAAAAGGGAGGGAGATAAATGGGGAAGGAAGTGAGAGGGCAGAGAGGGAACCAGAAAGAGAACTTCAGAGCTCAGTGAAGAACCTCCAGGTGAGAAGAGAAATTGAGAGCCCCGGGGCCCATCCTTGGTCCCTACAAAGCCTCCAAGGCCACGTACAGCAGGTCAGCCAAGTAAATCAGCAGGTTAGTGGCTGTCAAGGCAACTACAGTCCAACATTCATCCCAGACGCACACAGAGCAGGTGGGGTTTTTTTTTTTTTTTCCCTCTTTTTTATCACGGCAGCTCACATCACTGAACCACAGAGGCAGCCCACCCAACTTCTCATGAAAGGGGCAGAGCGGCCAGAGATCGGAGCACTGGTATAGAGGAGGATGGAGACATGGTCTCCTTTTACAGTAAAGGATAGTAGACAGGTGTCCGTGTTTCATTGTTATCTTCGAGCAACAGGGTGGACATCATCCCCAGGTAGAAGCAGACGGAACACAGGATCCTTTGTCTCACCATGGCAGACGTGTACTGGAAACGGCTGTTACAGTTGATAATGGTGCTGAAAATTAAAGCCAAAATGACATAGAGCAGGAAGATCAACAGGCTCCCAAGCACGCCTGGACCAGCAGGCACAAAGCAAGGTGTGTCGCCAGCCAGGGCGCAGGTCCAGGCCTGATGCAGGAGAAGGCAGTGGCGGCGATGGCCTGGTTCCAGGTGTGGCTCTGAGGCAAGAACCGAACATAGTTGGTGGTGAAAATAATGGAGGCAAAGAGACAGAATAGGGTGAGATAGAAGGCATAGTGGTAGAGAACGTCATGGCAGGATAAGGGGAAGTGGGATTGGAGCCCACACAACTCCACTATGAAGACGGTGAGGGTACCACCGAAGCAGAAGCACCACAGGATCACAGACCAGTTAACTGTGCACCCACTCCAGTGTCCATGCTGGCCACCAGCAAGGAGGGCACGCAGGCGGAGAGCAGCTGCCCCAGGTGCAGGCAGAAGCCCACGGCCGTAGAGCCCAGGCGTGAGGACGTTCTCCTGGCGATGGTGACGGTCAGGCAGGTCACCCGCACTGGTGTTGTAACCTTACTGGTCTTAAAACCAAAGGCTTGTGAATAATTAAAAAACAGCTCCGGGTTTTGACGGACTGGTTCAGTTTCACTCTGCCTGTTTAGTTCTCTTTCTGTCTTTGTTTTTCCAGAAAGATACAACCACCAATCCTAACAATGTAAGGACCACACTCACGGTCTCACTCCAGCAAGATGGTTTCTGGTTCCTGGTTACTGTCAAGTCTTAAAAAAAAAGAAGTGCATCACACCCGCAGTGTGCAGCCTGCAGCCATTTCTTGCTCCCCTCTGTGTAAGTTCCCCTGGCTGAGCCTTGCTGTGTTGGAAGCTGATTCTTCTGAGTAGTGAAAAACCTTCTCCCCTGGTGACTGGCTTCCTTAAGATAAAGCTACTTTTCTTCTACCCAACACTTGTCACTCTGTATTGGTTTCTTTTTTTTTTTTTAATGTAAATTTATTTATTTTAATTGGAGGCTAATTACTTTACAATATTGTATTGGTTTTGCCATACATTGACATGTGGTGGATTCATGTCAATGTATTGGCTTCTTAAGCAACGCACAGTCGAGACTAGCTGGGGGACAAGGCTGTGCCTCCAGGCAGGAGTCAGGTCCCCTAGGCTCAGTCCCTCCACCCGCTTCTGGGGCGAGGAGTGGGGTGAGGCTGAGAAGGTTGGGGAGGATCTATAGGTATCTTCAAGCAGAAGCAGAACTTGCTGGTTTCAGGAACTTGCCTGTCCCTCCCCACTCCTAGCTCACAGCCTGCTTTCGCTTTCTGTTGAGAGAGGGAAACTGGCCTCTGAAGGAGCAGCCGTGCTCTTGACCGAGTGAGTAGAGGGCTGTGCACCCAGGGATCACCCCAGTCTCACCCATTTGGGAATAATCTTTGTCCTTTGGGACTTTGGGGTCAACTTGGACACTACAGGAATGGGACGTGGCTTGCTTGGGATTCTGTACGAGTCTCTCCCTGAGGCAGAATTGCTTTGTTTGAATTCCATTCTGGGGGAGCAAGCGAAGTGCCTTCCAGAACTTCACAGGGAGGCATCTTGGCAGGTTGGCAAAACTAGACTATGACCCTGTAACCAAGAAGAAAGTGCTTTTTTAAGTTATAAGCCAGGCTTCCCATGTATGTTTTCAATTCTGAAGAATAGTGGCCCTGAATATGTCTCTAAATTCCTCCGCTATTTTGCAGTTAGAACTGACTTGACCACGATCTGGTAAATGGGAGGAAATTCCATGTGCCGGCCTCCTTGTTTCTTATACTAAGGATTCTTCCAACAAGGGCCCTAAATTAACAGTACAAGAGGCTGGGGCTGCCCTGGGGTCTTTTCCCGCACACCTCCCTGCACCTGTCCCTGGAAGGAGGAGGAGTTCTAGTTTGGGGGTAGGGCAGAGCCTGAGTGTCCCCCAGCAGGAGGAAGAAAGGGGATCTGAAGTAGTCTCTCCCTTTAAGACCCCAAAGGCACTGAGTTTGCCTGCAGTGTGTCTCCTATCAGGGAGAGGCAGGGAGGGGATGGATTTTCACTAAGACGACTCCCTGCAGGAGGTTTGAGGACAGCCAATAGGATATTATTGTTCTTATACTCTGTTTTCCACCTCAGACCTGCTAAACTGGTCAACTACCAACCTTCTACACGGAGATGATCCACAAAAATCATGGAAATGTTCATTAGGATTTTTTTAAGCCATCACCCAACATAGGCTAATGTGCAGGTTTGGGTGATAATTTTGTGGAGACCTGATGAGGGGTCATTCGTCCCTCCACACCCTCCCTGGGATGCCCTGAAAGATTCCACATCAGCATCAGACACAGCATCCTTGTTCATTTCCAATCCCTTCTTCCCTGGCTTGGAAGCTGCTAACGAGTTTCCCAAGCCAGGTAAATCCTCACTCAAGTAGGACTTCTAGATCTTTCCAGACTCCCACCTGGATGGCAGCTTTGGAGCTTAAGAGACAGACATTATGTTAATTTATTCTCTGGTTCCCCCATGACACTATACCTTGGTGTCAAGCTGGATTGGGGTCTCCCTTCCCAAAGGGGAACAGTCACATGCTGAGGCAAATTGGGGGAGGGCATTCACAACAGTCCCTACTTCCCATGTCATCCTGTCCCCACGGCCTTGCCCTCACCCCGTGGCTCCTCCCTGTTCACCCCTGGAGCTGCAAAAAAAAAAAAAAAAGGATGGCCAGAAGAGGGAAAAAAAAGCAGAAAATATAAGAAAAATGAGAGTGGAAAGAGAAGGCAGCTAACAAGGTAAACAGAGAGACAGAGCAGAAGGAGGGAAGGAAATGAAAAGGGAGGGAGATAAATGGGGAAGGAAGTGAGAGGGCAGAGAGGGAACCAGAAAGAGAACTTCAGAGCTCAGTGAAGAACCTCCAGGTGAGAAGAGAAATTGAGAGCCCCGGGGCCCATCCTTGGTCCCTACAAAGCCTCCAAGGCCACGTACAGCAGGTCAGCCAAGTAAATCAGCAGGTTAGTGGCTGTCAAGGCAACTACAGTCCAACATTCATCCCAGACGCACACAGAGCAGGTGGGGTTTTTTTTTTTTTTTCCCTCTTTTTTATCACGGCAGCTCACATCACTGAACCACAGAGGCAGCCCACCCAACTTCTCATGAAAGGGGCAGAGCGGCCAGAGATCGGAGCACTGGTATAGAGGAGGATGGAGACATGGTCTCCTTTTACAGTAAAGGATAGTAGACAGGTGTCCGTGTTTCATTGTTATCTTCGAGCAACAGGGTGGACATCATCCCCAGGTAGAAGCAGACGGAACACAGGATCCTTTGTCTCACCATGGCAGACGTGTACTGGAAACGGCTGTTACAGTTGATAATGGTGCTGAAAATTAAAGCCAAAATGACATAGAGCAGGAAGATCAACAGGCTCCCAAGCACGCCTGGACCAGCAGGCACAAAGCAAGGTGTGTCGCCAGCCAGGGCGCAGGTCCAGGCCTGATGCAGGAGAAGGCAGTGGCGGCGATGGCCTGGTTCCAGGTGTGGCTCTGAGGCAAGAACCGAACATAGTTGGTGGTGAAAATAATGGAGGCAAAGAGACAGAATAGGGTGAGATAGAAGGCATAGTGGTAGAGAACGTCATGGCAGGATAAGGGGAAGTGGGATTGGAGCCCACACAACTCCACTATGAAGACGGTGAGGGTACCACCGAAGCAGAAGCACCACAGGATCACAGACCAGTTAACTGTGCACCCACTCCAGTGTCCATGCTGGCCACCAGCAAGGAGGGCACGCAGGCGGAGAGCAGCTGCCCCAGGTGCAGGCAGAAGCCCACGGCCGTAGAGCCCAGGCGTGAGGACGTTCTCCTGGCGATGGTGACGGTCAGGCAGGTCACCCGCACTGGTGTTGTAACCTTACTGGTCTTAAAACCAAAGGCTTGTGAATAATTAAAAAACAGCTCCGGGTTTTGACGGACTGGTTCAGTTTCACTCTGCCTGTTTAGTTCTCTTTCTGTCTTTGTTTTTCCAGAAAGATACAACCACCAATCCTAACAATGTAAGGACCACACTCACGGTCTCACTCCAGCAAGATGGTTTCTGGTTCCTGGTTACTGTCAAGTCTTAAAAAAAAAGAAGTGCATCACACCCGCAGTGTGCAGCCTGCAGCCATTTCTTGCTCCCCTCTGTGTAAGTTCCCCTGGCTGAGCCTTGCTGTGTTGGAAGCTGATTCTTCTGAGTAGTGAAAAACCTTCTCCCCTGGTGACTGGCTTCCTTAAGATAAAGCTACTTTTCTTCTACCCAACACTTGTCACTCTGTATTGGTTTCTTTTTTTTTTTTTAATGTAAATTTATTTATTTTAATTGGAGGCTAATTACTTTACAATATTGTATTGGTTTTGCCATACATTGACATGTGGTGGATTCATGTCAATGTATTGGCTTCTTAAGCAACGCACAGTCGAGACTAGCTGGGGGACAAGGCTGTGCCTCCAGGCAGGAGTCAGGTCCCCTAGGCTCAGTCCCTCCACCCGCTTCTGGGGCGAGGAGTGGGGTGAGGCTGAGAAGGTTGGGGAGGATCTATAGGTATCTTCAAGCAGAAGCAGAACTTGCTGGTTTCAGGAACTTGCCTGTCCCTCCCCACTCCTAGCTCACAGCCTGCTTTCGCTTTCTGTTGAGAGAGGGAAACTGGCCTCTGAAGGAGCAGCCGTGCTCTTGACCGAGTGAGTAGAGGGCTGTGCACCCAGGGATCACCCCAGTCTCACCCATTTGGGAATAATCTTTGTCCTTTGGGACTTTGGGGTCAACTTGGACACTACAGGAATGGGACGTGGCTTGCTTGGGATTCTGTACGAGTCTCTCCCTGAGGCAGAATTGCTTTGTTTGAATTCCATTCTGGGGGAGCAAGCGAAGTGCCTTCCAGAACTTCACAGGGAGGCATCTTGGCAGGTTGGCAAAACTAGACTATGACCCTGTAACCAAGAAGAAAGTGCTTTTTTAAGTTATAAGCCAGGCTTCCCATGTATGTTTTCAATTCTGAAGAATAGTGGCCCTGAATATGTCTCTAAATTCCTCCGCTATTTTGCAGTTAGAACTGACTTGACCACGATCTGGTAAATGGGAGGAAATTCCATGTGCCGGCCTCCTTGTTTCTTATACTAAGGATTCTTCCAACAAGGGCCCTAAATTAACAGTACAAGAGGCTGGGGCTGCCCTGGGGTCTTTTCCCGCACACCTCCCTGCACCTGTCCCTGGAAGGAGGAGGAGTTCTAGTTTGGGGGTAGGGCAGAGCCTGAGTGTCCCCCAGCAGGAGGAAGAAAGGGGATCTGAAGTAGTCTCTCCCTTTAAGACCCCAAAGGCACTGAGTTTGCCTGCAGTGTGTCTCCTATCAGGGAGAGGCAGGGAGGGGATGGATTTTCACTAAGACGACTCCCTGCAGGAGGTTTGAGGACAGCCAATAGGATATTATTGTTCTTATACTCTGTTTTCCACCTCAGACCTGCTAAACTGGTCAACTACCAACCTTCTACACGGAGATGATCCACAAAAATCATGGAAATGTTCATTAGGATTTTTTTAAGCCATCACCCAACATAGGCTAATGTGCAGGTTTGGGTGATAATTTTGTGGAGACCTGATGAGGGGTCATTCGTCCCTCCACACCCTCCCTGGGATGCCCTGAAAGATTCCACATCAGCATCAGACACAGCATCCTTGTTCATTTCCAATCCCTTCTTCCCTGGCTTGGAAGCTGCTAACGAGTTTCCCAAGCCAGGTAAATCCTCACTCAAGTAGGACTTCTAGATCTTTCCAGACTCCCACCTGGATGGCAGCTTTGGAGCTTAAGAGACAGACATTATGTTAATTTATTCTCTGGTTCCCCCATGACACTATACCTTGGTGTCAAGCTGGATTGGGGTCTCCCTTCCCAAAGGGGAACAGTCACATGCTGAGGCAAATTGGGGGAGGGCATTCACAACAGTCCCTACTTCCCATGTCATCCTGTCCCCACGGCCTTGCCCTCACCCCGTGGCTCCTCCCTGTTCACCCCTGGAGCTGCCCTCCTCCGGGTGGGGCTGTGTCCCTCAGATGGCAGCTCCTTCTAGTGATGCCGCAGGGAGGACAGGCCAGAACACTGTGTTTTCAGGTGCTGTGGAAGGCGGCTGTGGCCCTGAAGGTGGGTCCTGGGTCCCGGAGCCCCGAGCTTTGGTTCTGGGCTCCCATCCGTGGGCCTGGTTGAGCTGCTGGGCTGTAGAACATAGTGCTCAAACCCATGGCTTTTTATTTTTATCAGGGATTTTCACTCCTACCCTTCCAAACTAGGGAAGACACTTGACTCTTGGAGCCTTGGTTTTCCCATCTGTAAAATGGGGTTAGCAGGACAATCCACAATCCATTTTCTGAAACCCTTGGCATCAGATTGCTACAGAATCAGAATTTTTTAGCATCAGTCATGTAACTTGATGCATCTTCTCTATTGGACCTAACACCCTACTGGTGTCTAATGTACCTTTTAAGCAAAGGCATTAGTGTTTCTGTAACTGCTCTTTTGAACATTCACACTAAGTAAAATAAACAAACACCATAAATTGTTTCATGTCTGTTCAGGTGAAACTTTGTTACCAAACAGCTTTTTAAAAAATCTTTTTCAGTTTTGAGTCTAATGAAGATTTGTGGTTGTAGGAAACGACCAGAGTACCCTGTGTCTCTGTAGATAACGGCACAAAGTGTGAAAAGATGTACATGGCTTTGTGGCCAGACCCAACCCATCTGTGAGATAAGACAAGTCTCCTGACAAGGCCAAGGCTGGTGGGTAGGGAGAGTAACTGAAGAGCACCTGTGCTGTTACCAGGTGTCTGAGTCATTGGTTCCAACTCCATGGATCCTGAGCCTCAGTCCTCACAGGGCCCTGAGCCTTTTCTAGGCATCTAACTCAATCCACCTCTGCAGCTGGATCATTCTCTGGGTTGTCCCCAGTGAAGATCATTACCTTACCAGTGTCCATGAGCTGCTTGACCATCATAACACCATTCCGCCAGGCTGACATCCCCAGGCCTTAGACACCACGCTCCACTTCCTCTGCCTGCTGCAACTGTTCCCCACCAGTGTGGCTTTCGGGCTGGTGACCAGCATGGGCACTGGGAAGCGGGGGCCATAGGTAACTGGCCCGTGGCCATCTGGTGCTTTTGTTTGGCCCTGACTCTCATCATCTCCATTGTTGAGTTATGTAAGCTCCGGTCCCGGCTTCCTGTCTCTGGTACCACCTCCTCGACACCTACACCTACTACGCCGCCCTCCTCTGCCTCTCAGCCTGCATCGCCTACTGCATCACCTGCGTCCAATCCCTGCCTTATGTCCCTTATCAGGACCGGGCTGCCACTGCTACTGCTTTTTCCTGTCTTGCACCTCTGCTGTATATCATAGATGTGGCTTGGACGTGGGTGTGCTATGTGTTCAAGGAGATTTCCAGCTACATTCACACTGCGCCAGGCCTGCTGAAGGTGCTGGAGACCTTCGTGGCCTGTATCATCTTCGCCTTCCTCAGCAACACCTCCCTGTACCTGCACCAGCCGGCCCTGGAGTGGCCGTTACTGCATCTGCTTCATCCCAGCAGCCGTGGCCACGCTGCTGAAGCTGGGTGACTGGGAGGACACCTACTCACCCCTCCCCGCCTTCCAGGCTGTGGTGACCCTGCTGCGTCCTTTTCTACATTAGCACTCTCGTCCTCTGGCTGCTCTATCTGGTCAGTGGGGAGTTTGACGGGCGTGCTCATCGGTCCAGTGACGAGGACTGCACTGATGACCTCCCCTACAGTCTGCATGTGCTCCTGAGACCAGCGTCTGGCTGTGGCCATCCTGACAGCCGTCAACCTGCTGCTTTACGTGGCTGAGCTGCTGTACTGGGCCCGCCAGCTTTCTGTAGGGCCTGAGGATATCTCCAGGGCTCCAGACTCTGTTTGGTCCCATTCGGTATCTTTACCAAGTTTGGATTCCTCTGATGCCCTCTTCCTGGCTCCCTCTCTCCCTCCTCACATCCTTCCCCTTTCATCTCACTCTCCTTTCTGTTTCCTGCCCTCCTTCTGCTCTGTCTCCTTCCTGGTTTCTTTGGTTGCCCATATCCTGTTTTGTCTCTTTCTCATCTTTTCTACATTTTCTGCTTTTTGCCCCTTTTCTGGTCATCCTTGGTTTCTCATCTCCTGTGTCCTGACCACCTCTGCCCATTTTCCTTCTTCTGCCCATTTTCCTTCTTCTGATCCATCGGGACCTGAGACGCCTTCCTCCTCTGCCCACCGCCCCCTCCCCCTCCTAAGGTGCTGACTCCACAGCGCACAGCCCTCTGTGCAGCTGTGCACACCCTGGGCCTCTGGAGGAGCCCGATTGCCACAGTGTGTCTGTCTCCTGGTGGTGCCATAGTTGTATATGCATTTGCGGGTGGGGGTGGGTAGCTAGTCATTGGGCCCCGTTTCTCCAGTGGAGGGGGATGTATAGGCTACATCCCCATTACGTTGAAAAAGGTAGAGGCTAGAGGTCAATAATTTCCAGTGGGCAAGAGTCTTGAAGCAGAGACCCTGGATCTCTGGGCCCCACCTGGTGCTAAGCCCCACCTAAGATTGGCTCCAGGATTTCTGCAGGCTCACTGAACACCCACTGCATAGAGGGCATCTTAGAGGAAGGCAGGGGTGAATGCCTTCAATCCCAACTACTGTCTGGGGAATTAAAAAAAAGGAGCTGATAGAGCTGTATGGTCATGAAGACACCTGTCTGCAGTGTTTGTGAGGGGCAGCGATGTGGCCTGCTTGCCTCAGTGATAGAACAGCATTCGATCACTGCAGGGACAAGGGCATGGCCACTACCAGCCTCACAGTGATGTTAGCCTCAGTGTTTTATTTATTTATTCATTTTTAGTGTCTTCTGTTCAGGAGAGCAAAAATTACTGAGTGACCCTGTTTTGGGGTCTCTTTGATTAAAGACATTTTTTACATTGGTTTCTTTTTGTAAGGTGTTTTTTTATTGTGGTAAAAGTCACATAGCATAAAACGTGTGACTTTAACCATATTTAACTGCACAGTCCAGTGGCACTAAGTGCATTCACTGTGCAACTCTCACGATCGTCTCTCTCCCAAATTTTTCGCCTTCTTAAACTGAAACTCTCCCCCTTCAGCACTAACTCCCACCCGCCTCCTGCTCCTGGCGTCTACCAATACACCTTCTGACTCTATGAATTTGACTCTTCTAGGTACCACGTCTGAGTGGAATAAAATAGTATTTGTCCGCACCTATTGCATATTGGAAGGCATTTTTAAAGTTAATACATGTGAGTGACTTGTTCTTAAAGAGGAAGTTTCTTTTCAAATGTTCTTGGACAGGTGTTCGGGGGTGGGATAGGGGCTGCTGGCCTCACTGTCCGAGGCGCTGCAGTGCTTGGGTGGGAGAGGACACACTCGTGTGTGTGTGTTTCTGTGTGCCAGTTGCTTTCTGTTGCTGCTTCTTGATTCTCTGGGACTCAGACACAATGTAATCTAATCAATGCACATAATTTAACAACAATTTCTGGGGCTTCTGGTTCCTATTTGTCCCTGTTGCTGTCAATCATAGAGAAGACGGTTCAACATTCTCCACATTGATAATGTCCTTTTCAATTTCAATTCAAAGATGAAAGAAAAGAAACAAACAAAAACCCAAAACAGAGTCCACATATTCTAATTGCTCCAATTTGCCTAGCACTCAGGAGAGTCCTAGTCAATTTCCACCCTCACCCAAACCTAGGTTTCTGGGAGCCCCTTCCACTGACCCCAATCACACCTGAACCAGAGCTGGGGTGCGGCCCAGCCTACGATGCACGATGCTGGGCCCCACCCCAATGCCAACATCACAGATGCTGCATCCTGCTGCACAGAATGTGCAGGCCATGACGGCAGCTGGATGCCTCTCCGGAAAGGCGTGTACTTGTATGCAAGCTCAGTGCACACGTGTGTGTACATGTGTACATGCCCACTGCTGCCCTGCATTGAGACCAGCGGCTCTTTACAGTAACTGGTGGCTGTGAAGGCCCCACAAGTCTCCCGGTCTCAACCACAAAGCTGCAGAGTCCAGCATCCTGGTGTCACCAGGCCAGAGGGGCCAGAGAAGCAGAGCTGTGGGGGAGGGGAGGGAAGGCCCCCTCTGCTGCCCACTCACTCCTGTACTGGCGTGAAGCCTGTGATCTTCTCCCAGGGGTGGCTAGGATGGAGGGGGAGGGCTCCCAGGAGGTGGTCCTCCTGGAAGGAAGATCTTAAGAAACAATGAAATAAAATTCCTATTTTAAGACAAGACAAGAAAAATTTTAATATACCGTTGTTTGTCTATTTCAGCCTCTTTCCCCTCCTCTAGTGAGCATTATTCATCTGCCATTTTGCCTTAACCAGACCTCTTTAAGGGAAGAAACACCCATTTCCCCACAAGGGTGATATTTTCTAGAGGAAGGCCTTGTAACGCCTTAGAAGATAGCACTGCTAACTGCCGGGGGCCAGCGTGACTGCTAACTGCCGGGGGCCAGCATGAGGAACTCCGCCCATGGCAAAGGTCATGAGGAAGGAAGCTTGGCATATGCAAAGGCATGATCAAGCCTCAGGAAACCCCCTGTTCCCGAGCATCTACCCCCAAAACCGAGTACTTTACGGAGGGCTCTCCCCCATAACCATTTCTCTCGGAAAAGAACTTGCAGCTCCAGTTAATAAAAATTCCTGGGCGTGACAAGAGTGTTTCAGCTTATGAACTCTGAAGGTTCTCTGGCCTGCCTGATCAGGTTCGTCTGGCCACATGTGATTGTTTACAGCCTCTCAACTGTGAGAGGCACGGGATGCTTTAAAACTTTCTAAACACAGACTCTCTTGAGAAGTTAGAAGATTATTAGTATAGTATTGGTGGGTTGATTAGGAATTATATTACTGCTAATTCCCTGCCCTGGGTGTGACAAGGGTGTCTCAGGTCAAACCTCTCTGCTGACAGACTAGCTTGTGTGACAACCTCTCAACCATTAACAGCACAGAGAGTTTTGGAGGATTTTAAAAGTCCTAATTAGCATAGGGCTTTTCTTATTGTTGAGTCAATGATTGCCACCAGGCCTCCATATCCTTAGGCACCTGGGAATATATTAATCAATGTATTTGGAATATAGAAAAGGAAATATAATAGTTTTTGATGTTAGCAATATTAGACTTTTTGAGTTAATTAATTTTCTCTTTTGATATAGATCACTGTACTTTGTTATCAATCACTGTGTCCTTGCTATGCAAAAATGTAACTTTATCACTATCTTAAGACTAAATAGATCTTAAGGGGAACATTGGTGAAGGGTTTTCATTTGTTGGGCTGATGTTTGTTGCTAAATCTCTACATTCCCTGCCTTTATAATGAATATAACTAGCATATAGGAGAAATAAGTATTAACCTTTAAGATTAATCATGTTAACCTTGGGTTAAATAAATTCCTTTCTTGATTGTAACTCACTACACCCTCACCCTATAGGAATGCAACATTATTTGGAGAGTGGTGCCTGGTTTAAGAAAAAACACTCTTGGAAAAAATAAGTTTTTTGATTATCAGAAAGAAAGGATCATAAAATGTCAGCAGGTCTCATGGCCAAAAGATGATGTAAAAGACCTTTTTTTTTATGTAAAGCACCTGATTTTGATAAAGGTCAGGACTGCTGACCCCTGCGTGACTCTGTATTCATCCCTATATGTAACAAAAGGTATATAAGCAAATCTGAAAAATAAAGAAATGAGATCAGTTTCTGGAAAGACTGGTTCCCCCATGTCGTTTCTTTCTTGTTCCCCGTTTTTCTGGCTGAATTCCCATCTGGAGCATGGATGCTATTCCACATGAACCAAGTTATTCAGCCTCTTTTTCTCCACTAATTTTCCTACTACATTATCCGTTTCTAATCTCTCTATATATCTGTAATTTTCTAATCTCTCTATATATCTGTAGTTTTCTAATCTCTCTATATATCTGTAATTTTCTAATCTCTCTCTATATCTGTAATTAAATATGTATTTTTCCAAGAATGCTGACTCCGTCCCCACCTTCGAATCACCCTGGATCCACCGCGGCTGGACCCCGGCAGCTAACTTACTTAGGACCTTACTTAATGTCTCTAGCTGTATTACTTGTGTTCTGCCTATTTTAAAGATTCATGCCTTGTTTCTTGTAGTAACAGATCTGTGATTAAGTCTGTGATGAAAAATAATGATGACTAGGCCTCTTGAAATGATTCATATAATATACAGTTTATAAGATCCAGGATTGTAATACAGTGACTGTTCCCATATGGCTCAGTGGTAGAGAACCTGCCTGCCAATGTAGGAGGCTCAGGTTTGATCCCTGGGTCTAGAAGATATCCTGGGGAAGGAAATGGAAACCCACTCCAGTATTCTCGCCTGGGAAACTCCATGGACAGAGGAGGCTGGCGGGCTACAGTCCATTGGGTTGCAAAGAGTCCGAGACGACTTATCGACTAAACAGCAACAACTACAGATGTGGGAAGAAGCAACAGGAGGGAACCGTTTCCTCAGGGCTTGGGCCCAGAACACTTTTTCCTCCTCATCAAATCCAATGACTTTAAGATTCCACTCATCAGTAAATATTCTTGTTCACCAAGTGTGTGTGTGCCAGGCTCCATTCTAGACACTGAACAGAGAGCAGAGATCAGAACCAAGAGTTCTGCCCTCATGGAGCTTGCTTCTAGTACAGGAGACGTGCACATCATTATATAACATCAAGTCAGTGGGTGCCGGCGGCCAGGAGGAGCAACCAAGGATCGGTGGCTGCGCAGGCGCAGGAGGGCCTAGAGGAGCTATCCCTCGTTGAAGGTCAGGAACGGCGGCGGTAAGGAGATAGCCCTCGTCCAAGGTAAGGAGCAGCAGCTGTGCTTTGCTGAAGCAGTGGTGAAGAGATACCCCACGCCCAAGGTAAGAGAAACCCAAGTAAGATGGTAGGTGTTGCAAGAGGGCATCAGAAGGCACACATACTGAAACCATACTCACAGAAAACTAGTCAATCTAATCACACTAGGACCACAGCTTTGTCTAACTCAATGAAACCAAGCCATGCCTGCAGGGCAACCCAAGACGGATGGGTCATGGTGGAGAGGGCTGACAGAATGTGGTCCACTGGAGAAGGGAATGGCAAGCCACTTCAGTATTCTTGCCTTGAGAACCCCATGAACAGCATGAAAAGGCAAAATGATAGGATATCAAAAGAGGAACTCCCCAGGTCATTAGGTGCCCAATATGCTACTGGAGATCAGTGGAAAAATAAGTCCAGAAAGAAAGAAGGGATGGAGCCAAAGCAAAAACAATATCCAGTTGTGCATGTGACTGGTGATAGAAGCAAGATCCAATGCTATAAAGAGCAATACTGCATAGGAACCTGGAATGTCAGGTCCATGAATCAAGGCAAAAAAGTGGTCAAACAAGAGATGACAAGGGTGAATGTCGACATTCTAGGAATCAGCAAACTAAAATGGACTGGAATGGGTGAATTTAACTCAGATGACCATTATATCTACTACTGTGGGCAGGAATCCCTCAGAAGAAATGGAGTAGCCATCATGGTCAACAAAAGAGTCCGAAATGCAGTACTTGGATGCAATCTCAAAAATGACAGAATGATCTCTGTTCGTCTCCAAGGCAAACCATTCAATATCACAGTTATCCAAGTCTATGCCCCAACCAGTAATGCTGAAGAAGCTGAAGTTGAACGGTTTTATGAAGACCTACAAGATCTTTTAGAACTAACACCCAAAAAAGATGTCCTTTTCATTATAGGGGACTGGAATGCTAAAGTAGGAAGTCAAGAAACACCTGGAGTAACAGGCAAATTTGGCCTTGGAATGCGGAATGAAGCAGGGCAAAGACTAATAGAGTTTTGCCAAGAAAATGCACTGATCCCATTACTATCTAGGAGCAAATAAGAGGAATAGAGGATTGAGCCTGGTAACTGACTGTGGAATGGGACCCTTCCGATCTGTAAACTTACAGAGTGATAGTGTCATAGGAGACCATTTGGCTTGGACAGGAAAGGTCTCATGCAATGCAGATGACCTGGGTTTGATCCCTGGGTCGGGAAGACCTCCGGGAGAAGGGAATGGCTACCCACTGCAGTATTCTTGCCTGGAGAATTCCATGGACAGAGGAGCCTGGCAGTCCATGGGGTCACACAGAGTCAGACACAACTGAGCTACTAATACTTCCACTTTCAGGGGAAATTTTTAGTGAAGCTGGGTGCAGAATTTAAACTTACATGCCTCTCTTAAAACATTTTCAGTAACTTATTAAAAATTCTTTGTAAAACAGAGGCTCATCATGGAGATCATGTTACAATTTATATAACGAATATTAACTTGAGATAAAATTAAAGGATCATTTTTTTCAATGCCCTTCAGCACAGAAGTGTATAGCATTTGTTTCTCATGGTAACCTATAGTTTTTGTTTGCTTGTCTAACTCATGTTCTCATAATATCTTCACATTCCCACATTTGGCAAATAATTGTATACTTGTGGAATCTCTTGGAAGAAATAAAATGTTGTAAAAATATTATTAAGAGAATGATATGAACTTACAATGGTTTTATAATTAGCCATATTGAAGAAATCCAAAATATGGAATAAATTACTCAAAAACTATGTCATCTTAAGATGATTTAATTATGCACATTCACATTTAAAAAGTAGAGTTGACCTCCTTTCCAAAAAAATAATTTCATTAATGGCTCCAGAATCTTTATCTTACAAACTGTCCTATTAAAACTTTTACCCATCAATCATACTTTTTAATTAACTAAACTGCAGACTTTATTTAGATTTCTCCAAGTTTTTCATTAATGTCCTTTTTCTATTCTAGGATTCAATCCAAGACCCCACACTGCCTTTAATTGTCATGTCTCTTTAGACTCCTTAAGTCTGTGTCATTTTCCAGAGCCTCAGTCTTTTGTGATATTGAACAAAATGATCTAGCCATCATTCTTGCTGGAAATGGTTTGCAATTATTCTTTTTAGCTTGGTTTCTGGTGGAAGAGTTTTGGGATAATTCTAAGTGGTGGTAAAATATCTGTGGTAAATAATAATTTCTTAAAGAGATATAAAAAATCCCATATAGAAAGTACATAAAACAATAATATAACATACATTGAGTTATGAAGCCTAAGAATGTATAGGGCAAATATGAAGAAAGTGATAAGGTTCTAACAATGAATATAAAAGAGCTGAATGAAAGGAGGACGTATCACCTGAATACTATTGGGTGGGAGTTTGAAAAATTATTTTAAGTTTATCTGGAATAGCTGGGTGGTATGGGAGAAGAAGAGTACTATTTGCCCTTCTAGATATTAAATGTGTTTTAAAATATAATAATTCAATCATTATGGTACTAGGGACATAAGGTACTAAGGTACTAAGAACTAGAACAAAAAGGTCAATGAAACAGAACACAAATTCCAGAAATAGCCAACTGCACATAGGAACTTAGAATACAAAACAATACATGTATTTCAGTTTCTACAAAGAGAATGTTCCTCAAAATATAAAACCTAAATAGTAATGTGCCATTAAATGCTTCACAACCAGGTCCCTGAAAAAAACTGTATGCAAATATATATATGTACATAAATATTATACATTTTTTACTAAAATAGAGGATACCTAGCATACAATTTAAAAATAAAAATACACAATACTCTTTACTGTCAATAAATGTTATTAATGTAATCAATTTTTTGTAATGTAATTTTTCAGAATGCTTTTTTTGATTTTTTTCTAACTTTGAACTTAGTCAATATTCAGCCATGATTTTTTGACACATGGAGTTGCATCTCAGTCTGCTCTTTTCCCAATAAACATATTATTAAATCTGATATGTGGCTTGTTAAACTTCTTTTCATCCCCTTCTCATTAATTAACTAAGAACTCAGTTTCAGAACTAAATCAAGCCCTGATTTGTAGCACTCGCGGATTTCCATGGTGTAGACACTCCCTTCACGGCCAGTTTCAAGCTATCAACGACGTCGCTGAATGTGGAGCTGGGGAAAGATGGGAACAGCACGCTGTGGTATCCATTATATCTGCACGTGGCAGTCATGACTGATTTCCAAAGTATCGATAACAGGGGCATTGAGCAAAGTAACTAGCATTTATTGATTTTGTTTTAAATATAATCGCAAGTTTATGTAATTTTAAAACAATGGCTACATTTTATGATTGATCCTCAGAATTCCTGAAAATCTGACAACTGGCTTTCAGAAGTTGCTGAGCTCTTAATGCTATAGATCACTGTTTCAAGGACAGGACCACAACGTAAAACATTGGAAACTTTCTAAAATATTTAGACTGTAAAGAAAGTTAAAAAATAAGATGAAAAAAATCAGAAAATGGGTTAATTACTTCTCTGGTGGGCAATTAGCAATTAGGAATTAGAAATACATATCAAAATATAAGATTTACCATTTCTTTGATCAAACCCCTCCACTGTCCCTTCATCCGTTAATTCCTCATGTGTATTGAGCACCTATTATGTTGCAGGAACGTCTAAGAATTAATTTTACAAGCATATAAAGACCTATTAGATAGGAGATTTGCTCAATGTTTTATAGTAACAAAGCATTAATAAAATATAAATGTTCATCAATAAGGGATTGGTTAAGTAAATGATGGTTCATTGATATGATTGTAACCATTAAGAATGAAGATATAGATCAATGTTCATTGTAATGGAAATATGTCCATGGTGCATTTAAAAGCAAAAATCAGCAAGCTTTACAAGTGTATATGGTATGATTCCATTTTGTAAAGAATAGTTATATCTCTATACATGCACATACAGGGACTTCCCTGTAGCTCATATAATAAAGAATCTGCCTGCAATGTGTGAGGCTTGGGTTTGATCCCTGGGTCAGGAAGATCTCCTGGAGAAGAAAATGGCAACCCACTCCAATATTCTTGCCTGGAGAATCCCATGGACAGAGAAGCCTGGCGGGCTGCGGCCCGTGGGGTCGCAGTCAGACATGACTGAGCAACTAACAGTACTAATACTATACGTGGACAGATATGTGTAGAGAAAGTCAGGGAGGATTTGCACAAGCTGTTAATAGAGGCAAGCTTTTCTTTTCGGAATAAATGGTCTTATAATGAACATGGATTACCTCTTAAAAATAACACTGAAACTCTTTCCATTAGAAATTATTGTGATAAATATGTCCATCATAGATGAATCACGTTCTAGAGAAAGGACTTTAGATTTTGGACTAAAACTTTGTTTGGAGTTCACAGTACCATTTTCTCTAGTTGAGTATCTATTTGAAAAACCCCATAATAAATAGTAAAGTTAAAAAAAGAGGCTTCAATTTCAGTTTCACTTCATTTTGGCTATGTGGCCTTGATTGAGATAACTGTCTGCTCTGAGCCTCACTGTTCTTTCTGTGGCAGGATGGACTGCATTCTTTATTCACTGGTGACTTTGAGTCAATTACTTAAACATTCTGTTGTTTGGTTTCTCTACTTGGGGAGTGTTGGTAACAGTGGAAATGGTGGTAATAGTTGTACCTATCTCACAGTATCATTGTGTTAAACGAAGTAAAATTCATGCCTGTCATTGAACAAATTCTGATTATTTTCATTATCTGCAAAATGGGTTGATGGTGATAACAATGATGCTAAAACACACCTGGAAGATTTGTTAAATACTTAATATTTACACCAAATGCTAGTTGCATCTACATTAAAACACAGCCCGAGTAAGATTTCTTCAAGAGCGTAGCCAATGTAATTTATTTATCTCATGTCACATGTAGAAATTAGATAACAGGAGGTTGAATGCACACTTTGGATTTTGACTCACTGAATAAAATACCCTTTCTCTGTTCAATTATCCAATATACTATTTAAAAATCTGGACTGTCATATTTAACAGCACAAATATTTCTATATAATTTTATTTTGAGAAATCTGTATTGGATCATTGTAATTCTTTATTATTCCATTAACTCAAAACAATTTGTACTGCCTCACTTGATATTCTCTGTAAATGGAGGCGATGCAATTATGCTATTTTAAATGATTTAAAGCACCACGTTCCCTGCTGCCCATCCGTTTGTATATATATCATTCTGTGTGCACGCCTGTTGAATGCCAACACACAGCCTAGTCCTTCAGCACGCAGCCATTAACCATGTGAGGATCAGAAACGATGTATATATTAATGATGTATTTTAATTTAATACCTGAGAGCAAGGGAAGGCTGAGTGACACAGCATATTTAGCTACAAATAAGGGAAGAACTCATTGCTTAGGAGTGTTCGAGTCACAGGTGAACAGCAAAAGGTTTTTATTCCTTCCTTGACAGAATAAATTTATCTCCTAAAAGTCACCTTTATGCTTTCTACTTATCACCAGGAAGGCTGCATTCTGTATTTCAATTTTGTGTGGGCAAGACATTAATTTTAAGTGAAAGACATTGTTCTGTGCTGGAATTAAATGAGGTCGTTATTGGTTTGAGTGCTAAAGCTGTGTCTGTGGAGGGGGGTTCAGGCTCATGTTTGGCTTTAATGAGAAAAGTGCATGTGAATATGGTCCTCTGGACTTTTTTGGCAGCGAAAGCAGAGTCTAAATGGGGCCATATAGTTGAAAGCTATCAGTAGCCTTCCTAAGTACCTGGAGTCAGAGTATACATCTGCTATCAGATAGGGGAGGTATGCAAGAATAGATGGGTCCTTTCTCAGTGGAGAGATGGATATGGCCACTTATAATCGATTTTAGATAGAGGAGCTCGGAAAGCATTAACTTCTGCTATTGAGAAAGGAACTTCAGAGGTCATCTAGTTTAAATCAAAGTTGAATCCTTTCAAGAATCATGTCTCTCCATTTCTTAAACACCCCCAGAAAGAGATTTCACCACTCCTCTCAATACATAAATGTCATCAAATTGGCAGGAAAGAGAGAAAGCTGGTGATTAGAACAGGATGAATATTTAAAACGACCTTAACGTGTTCTATATCTGAGAGAAAATAAATGAGGTTTTGTTCAAATAAGGCCAAGAAGACCAATTCAGCTCTATTTGGGGCAAGTTCAGGTGATTGTAGAGGAGCACAAGCTAATTAGAATTAAATAGTGCCTCGCTCTCCTTCCTGCTAGACCCACACTTCCTGAAAGGGAACTTGATAGCGTTTTCACTTTCTCACTTCCCATTCACTCTGCAACCTAGTGATTGCTGACTTTTGCTTCTCTAATCAATTGAAATGGTTTTTGAAACTCACCCAAGGTGTTCTTTCCCAGTGTACGGACACTTTACAGGCTTCTGTTCTTTGACCTCTCTGCTGTATTTGAGAGAGGAGGAAGGTTCTTACAAGTATTCTGAAATACACAGTTTCCCGTTATTCTGTTAAATAGTGTGATGCGGTGAGGGCTGGTCTTTCTAAAGCTTCCTTGCTAAAACAAGGGAGGTTGATTGGTCCTAATCACGAGTCTTCTTTTCCTTTTGCTTTTTATATTTAACTAGCATTAAGTCAAGCACTGTGTTGCTTTCCAAATGTTGTCTATTTAATGCCCCCCAGTATCAATAGAAGGGAGGTAGCATTAAAGAGTCAGACACGACCGAGCAGAAGCACGCACATCAGCATCACCTTCATTTTACAGAAAAGAAGACTGAAGTTCATAGTGGTGAGCTGCTTGACTGGAGTTATGTAGCTTCTTGGGGCTTCCCAGGTGAAGCTAGTGGTAAAGAACCCACCTACCAATGCAAGAGATGCAGGAGACATGGGCTCAACCCCCGGGTCAGGAAGATCCCCTGGAGGAGAGCATGCCAACCTACTCCAGTAATCTTGCCTGGAGAATGCCATGGGCAGAGGAGGCTGGCTGGGTAAGGTCCACAGGATTGCAAAGAGTCGGGCAACTTTTGCTTCAGTCGAAACAACTTAGCCTGCATTAGTGTGCGTGTACCTCTTTAAGTGGCGGCGCTTGGATTTACACTAGCCTTGCGCCCTTGTCCAGTACAGCACAGCAGAGGGCAGCTGAGAGGAGCAGACATCAGCTGCTCGGGGCAGATGCTGCAGCGGCAGGAGTGAAATCTAGGTGCAGGTCGTCGTCGTCATTGTTCTGTAGTCATTAAGGCCTGTCCAACTCTTTTGTGACTCCAGGGACATAGCCCACCAAACTCCTCTGTCCATGTGATTTTCCAGCCAAGAATATTGGAGTGGGTTGCCATTTCCTTCTCCAGGGGACCTTCCCCATCCAAGGATTGAACATGCGTCTCATGCATTGGTAGATGGATTCTCTACCAGTGAGCCACTCAGTTCAGTTCAGTTCAGTCCCTCAGTCGTGTCTGACTCTTTGTGACCCCGTGGACTGCAGCACGTCAGGCTTCCCTATCCATCACCAACTCCCAGAGCTTGCTCAAACTCATGTCCATTGAGTCAGTGATGCCATCCAACCACCTCATCCTCTCTCATCCCCTTCTCCTCCTGCCTTCAATCTTTCCCAGCATCAGGGTCTTTCCCAATGAGTCAGGTTCTTTGCATCAGGTTGCCAAAGTATTGGAGTTTCAGCTTCAGCTCTTCCAGTGAATATTCAGGACTGTTTTCCTTTAGGATTTATTGGTTTGATCTCCTTGCAGTCTAAGGGACTGAGCCACTAGGAAGCCCATAAGCACAAGTGGTAGAATGTTATTAGGCTGAACACATAGGGACTGAAAAAGCGTGTACCTGAGTCAATAAAATTGGTTCAGACCGACTGCCTAGGAGAGCAGAGAACAGTAAACTGAAGTCATGATGTGAACTTAGATCTAAACTTCTCTTCCCAAAGAGAATTTCTGATTTAACTTGTCACACTCATAATGACTAATTAAATGTCTCTTCACCCCACAGGTCACAAATTTTGCTTTTTTTAAAAAAGATATTTGAAATACAACTTTACTCTGATTCTAAACGAAAAGGAATGGGAATCATGGTAACAAACAAGATTGCACCGCTCAGTATTGTCATGTGACTATAGCAGTCTTATATTTGAAACTCAAGGAGGAAACAACTGTGTTCCAAAACACCTAAATATGTAGGTCCAAAAACTGAAGTTTTTTTAAACTGCCACATTCACGCCAAAGTCCATCCGTTTCCTTCAGCATCCAAAGACTAAGTACATGTTCTGCTTAGCTATATAATAAAGTGGCAAACACGCTGCATCGCTGACATCACAGGAATTGAGCTTTAAGCCAGCTTTTTCACTGTCCTCTTTCACTTTCATCAAGAGGCTTTTTAGTTCCTCTTCACTTTCTGCCATCACAGGACAGTTGCCTATAAAACTAGACTTCTGACGCTGGGCCCCAGCCTCACTTTCTCACAGGTCATCATCTTCATCCAGGAGAGCAGTTGTCTGAGCAACCTCTAAATCGTGCGCCTTCTGTGTTGCCAAGGCTGGGTCCATGCCCACCTCTGGCAGGGCAAGGGCAGGCATGGCAACAAACTCCAAGTTAGGGTCTCCAATCAGTTTTCTAGCAAGCCAGAGGAAGGGCTTTTCAAAGTTATAGTTACTTTTGGCAGAAATGTCATAGTGCTGAAGATTCTTCTTTCGGTGGAAGGCAATTGACTTTGCCTTAACCTTTCTGTCCTTAATATCCACTTTGTTGCCACACAACACAATCGCGATGTTCTCACACACTCGTATCAGATCTCTATGCCAGTTAGGTACATTCTTGTAACTCTCGATGTTACGTCAAACATTATAATGGCACACTGAGCTTGTATATAATAGCCGTCTCTCAGTCCACCAAATTTCTCCTGACCAGCTGTATCCCACACATTGAACTTAATCTGTCCTCGGTTGGTATGGAACACAAGAGGATGGACCTCAACACCCAAGGCAGCTACATATTTCTTCTCAAATTCACCAGTCAGATGACGCTTCACGAATGTAGTTTTTCCAGTACCACCATCACCAACCAATACAAGTTTGAACTGAACTTTGGGTTCTCCTTGGGCAGCCATTACGATGCTACTGGCAGAAGCATCTCCACGCCCGTCTGACTGAAGGCTGGAAAGATGGTGGAAGCACAATTCAAATACCTGGACACGCAGCGGACGCCGGCGCGCACCCAGGGAGGGCGGGGCAACGGTGGCGCGCGCTCCCACGCGGCCCGTGCACGCATGCATGCATGCACGCATGCACGCCCAGGCTTCGGCGTCGCCCCCGCTAGCCTGCAGCCTAGGGGGAGGCTCGCGGTGCACCGGGCGTGGGGGCAACGCCGCCCGGCCGATTTTGCTCACTTTTTCAACTGCTGTGTCCTCAATCCGTAATACAAAAGCGATTAATGAGTATTTATTGAATGTCACAAACCCTTTTCCTCTTGAAATTCGCTGACATCTACACGCAGGTTTTCCTCCCAACTCACTGACTGCTCCTCTTCAGCCTCTTTATGTACTTTACTTTCTCCTTGACCTTCCAGGGTATCTCAAGAATCCACCCTTAACATGCATGGAAATCTACTATACTTACACTATCGAGGCTATGGGGCCCGTCTAGTGGTATTCACTATCCTGTAACTGTTGCCTCCCCAGTCTCTAGTTCATATTAAATTTCTCTTCTGAGCATCATAGCTGTATGTTCAACTATCTTCTAGTAAACTATGTTTTGGAATCCTATGGACACCTCAAATGCAACAAGTCTAATATAATGCAACTTAGCCACCATATTTGAACATTTGTGTTTTTGGAATAAAACATTTTATTTCAAAGGGAGGGTCTAGAGCTTTCATCATATGCTCTAAAAGTTCCATGGCCAAGAGAAGTTCAGAACTAGTGTGCATTCTTCCTAAGAAACAGTGCTTTCCTGTGAATCCCAATCCCAAGGGTTAGGGCAGATTCTTGTGTGCAGGCAAAGCAAAGCTGGCCTTTGCAAGCTTTCTCACCATAATCCCTTGCTCCTTGTGAGAAGACCATAATTATTTGGTCTACATATGTGGCAACCTGCTTTGCTCTGCTATCATTCAACACTTGCTTAAGCTCTGTTCTGCTTTTAGGACCAGGCTTCCTGTCGGTTTGTTTCAGGCGACTGTCTTAAGGTAAAGTGAACCGAGATGTGAACAAACATATCCCAGGATATAAAAAAAGAGGAAGAAATTTGAAGGAAATCAGAATAGGCAGCTCTGTCTAATCACATAGGAACAAGAGTGAGAAATGAGAGTAGGTAATGATTAGGAGGAAACTGGTAATTTCTGAGTAAATAATTTGAGAGGAATTGTGTGGAAGACAGACTACAGGTGATAAAGAGAGAATAGATAATGAAGGGAGTGTGAAGGTGCTAGGAAAGGCAACTGTGAAATTCGTGGCTGTGGAACCGAAACGGAGATGAAGGACTGGAAAATATGGAGAAAGGGATTAGAGTGTTTGATAGAGAAGGTCAAGTTCAGGAGCAAGGTAGTGAGAGAGGTGAGAGCAGAAAACAGCTAAAGAAGGTGGGACCAGAGGCAAGATCATGTGCTTGACGTCGTCTTCAGTGACGCTGAGGAAGTTGAAGTGTTTCTGTTTTCATGGGTAGGTTAGCAGAGTGGAGATGAAATCCGTGAGAAATTGTGGAAGAAGTGTGTGTGGTAGGTTTTAACATTTCTATAGATTATTTGATATTCCTCCTTTTGTGTCTAATTCACTTCCCCTTAAATATGAGCCAGGCTTTGCGGTTGACTTCTAACATAAAATGCAATGAAATGATGCTGTGTGGCTTCTGGGAGTAGGTCATCAAAGGAGTACAACTTCTATCTACTCCTCTTGGGGTGCTTGTCTTTGTAACTCCGCTCTTGTGTTTTGAGGAAGTGTAGGCCATGTGGAGAGATTTACATGGAGAGGCAGCCAGGCCTGTGACCCTCAGCCCAGGCTGAAGAACCAGCCAAAATCCAGCACCAACTGGGCAGTCCTCAAGAGGAACCATTGGGAAGATCTTCAAGCCTTGTTGAACTACCCCAGCTTATGTCACATGGAGCAGAGAGGAGCTTTCCCTGCCAAGCCCTGACCAACTTGAAGATCTGAGAGGAACATATATGATTATTACTGGTTTAAACCATTAAATCTGGGTGGTTTATATGCAGTGACAGAAAACTGGGGTAGAGTTTTAACAAGGCAGTCAACTGAGATGTTTCACTTTGAGTGACCTGAATTTAAATCTTTGACCATTAGTGTGACTTGGAATAGGTTACATAACATTTCTGAGCCTCACTTTTCCTGTCTTTAAAGTGGGAATGATTTAGACTGTGGAGGTTTTCGTGTGATTTAGAAATAATTGGTATAAACCCAATGGCTGTTACACAGTGGTCATTCAGAAAATGGTAGCATCCTTGTTATTTATTATTAAGGAAGCTTGGAAGGAGCTTGAGCTTTGGCACAAATATTTATGTTTACCTTCTGGTTCTGTTGCTAATTAAATTGTGACTTTGGGCAAGGTATGTAATTTCTCTGAATCATGCGTCCTTCTTATGTAAATGGAAGATGAAACCTACCTTGTTGGGTTGTTAGAGATTAGGACTAGTGTCTGAAAGATAGATTAGAAGCCATATCATAGGACTTCCCTGGTAGTTGAGAGGCTAAGTATCTGCCCGCCCATGCGAGGGATATGGGCTTGATTCCTGGTCTGGGAAGATTGCACAAGCTGTGGGGCAACTAGACCCATACCCCCCAGGCACTGAGCCTGTGCTCTAGAGCCTGCGAGCCGGCACTACTGAGACGCATGCACCCAGAGCCTACGCTCTGCAACGAGTGAAGCCGCCGCAAAGAGAAGGCCATGCGCCTCGACAAAGGGTGGTCCCTGCTCTCGGCAGCTAGAGAAAGCCCGAGTGCAGCAGCGTGAAGACCCAGCGAGGCCAGAAATAACATGAAACAATTTTTAAAAAGAAAGAAAGAAAGAAAAACATAGGGATGAACACATGGTAGGCACTCAATAAATAGAAGGCGTCATAATAATTAATATAATAATGCCTGTTATAGCCCTGAAATTAGTATGGCTACTGGCAGGAGTAGGGCAAGCTAGACAGTTCTGAGCCAAGCATCAAAGCCTTTGAGGCAGTTGGAGGAAGATTCTAGTAGAAGATGATGATGAAGTTTTGGGAAGGATGATATTAATAATTGATATGTTTCAAAAGAAGGACCTTTTGAATGATGAGCATAGAATGAAGACTTACAAAAAGCAGTTAGAGTGACCCTCTTCTTCTACTAGTACTGAGAATAGGAGGAAATAGGTTAAGGAGATTGGAAAAATAATGAGTTTCTTAATATTAGAAGAGGCCACAAAACTCCAGCATAATGGATCTGAAATTATGAGAGAACAAGGGAGACCAAGAGACTAAGAAAAGTGGAATTATTGATAAGCAGCATTGGTTTCAGGGATTTTAGTGAACAAGAGGGAGATTTCAACCTCTCAGTCATTCAGCACTCATGGTCCTAGCTCCATTCTCTGCTCTAACATTAGCCATACGCATAAGCTTGCCCAGAACTTGAGGTCACTCCCTGGTCTTCCACCTTTGGGCTGAGTCTCTCTTAAACTTCTGCAAATGAATCTATTCTGAAAAGACTATCAATCAATAACTTAATAGTTCAATTTCTGGGAACCCTCATTCTGATTTCTCATATCTACCAACTTCAGTCTTTTTACAAAGACCTTGGCTTTCAAGCATATCCCGTACAGTATTCCATGACCGTTGAATTTCTTTTTTGACCTGTTTGACTGAAATGCAAACAGGCTTTACTCAACAGTTCCTGAGAAAGGTACATGTCAGCTTCTGGAAACATTCTTTAAAAAATGTTTTATCAGTCTAAATAGCAGGATGTGTGCTCCTGTCTCATGCAACTTTGCTACAACACCATTCATTCATCTGATATTTGCTGAGTATTAACTATGCACTCTTGAGAGTCCCTTGGACTGCAAGGAGATCCAACCAGTCCATTCTGAAGGAGATCAGCCCTGGGATTTCTTTGGAAGGAATGATGCTAAAGCTGAAACTCCAGTACTTTGGCCACCTCATGCGAAGAGTTGACTCATTGGAAAAGACTCTGATGCTGGGAGGGATTGGGGGCAGGAGGAGAAGGGGACGACTGAGGATGACATGGCTGGATGGCCTCACTGACTTGAGGGACGTGAGTCTGAGTGAACTCTGGGAGTTGGCGATGGACAGGGAGGCCTGGCGTGCTGCGATTCATGGGGTCGCAAAGAGTCGGACACGACTGAGCGACTAAACTGAGCTGAACTGAACTATGCAGTAGGCACTGGACTAGACACCTGTGCTTCTGGAGCTTGTAAACTATGGTGGGACTGGGGCTGGGGTGGTACCGATGAGCAAATGAGCAATAAACAAATGAATAAGTTCTACTAAAGAACATCCATGACATGCAGTATATCTGGGCCAACTATGAGACCCAACTCTCAGGTGCCTGAGAGAGTACAGGTGTTGGGTAGGTTGGGAGAAGAAGAGGAATTGTTCTGGGTGGCTGACCCCCGGCTGCCCATGTTGAACACTCAGACCCACTGGATTCCAGGCAGGTTCTACTGCCCTGACTCAGTCCAGGGCCTCCTGCAAGCAACTTTCTGGATCCTACTGGAGTTCTCTCTCCTTTTCCCTTCCCCATCCTTCACAGAGTACTGAGCTTCAAGGAGCCAAGGTACTGGTTCTCAGTTCTCTGAGACGTTACCATGAGAAGGGTCCCTGAATGATGCTTTCTGGAGTAGTGCTCCCCCAAATTTCACCCACAATGAGGTCAGGAGCTTGTGCCAGAATGTAAATCAATGGTCTGTATCTTCTATAAGGAACAATCTCATTCTGGAAAAGATGTCAGCTGAACTCAACAGCGTTCAGCATTGGCTTCGGATCTTGCCACAGATTGGAGCAAAGAGTGTGTGGACAGGTGCTGATCTGTAGGCCACACTCTGAGAAGCACCGTTCTAAAATGTATATTGCAAACTGAGGATCCAAATTGCTGCATCCAGCCTGCAGATATAGTTTCTTTGGCCTGCCGCTGTTTTCAACATTCTGAAATGGAAAGATTTCACATAAAACCTCCCGTTTCCCCAAACCTCTTAATCATGCCTTTCTTTTGTGTCCCTTCATCATTGGATGTCTTGGGATTCCACATTGCTACATGGCAAGAGTCAGGGATGACTCTCTTAGACAATGCGTGGGCCTAGGAGCCCAGCAGGCCCCTTTGACCCCCTTTGTTTCTTTATGTTGCCTACTGCCCCCTGGAGGCGTTTGGTTTCATAACCCCTAAGAATCTTGGAGGAGGCAATGGCAGCCCACTCCAGTGCTCTTGCCTGGAAAATCCCATGGAGGGAGGAGCCTGGTGGGCTGGAGTCCATGGGGTCGCTAAGAGTCGGACACAACTGAGCAACTTCACTTTCACGCATTGGAGGAGGCCATGGCAGCCCACTCCAGTGCTCTTGCCTAAGAATCCCAGGGACGGGGGAGCCTGGTGGGCTGCAGTCCATGGGGTGGCTAAGAGTCGGACACAACTGAGCAACTTCACTTTCACGCATTGGAGGAGGCCATGGCAGCCCACTCCAGTGCTCTTGCCTAAGAATCCCAGGGACGGGGGAGCCTGGTGGGCTGCAGTCCATGGGGTGGCTAAGAGTCGGACACAACTGAGCAACTTCACTTTCACGCATTGGAGGAGGCCATGGCAGCCCACTCCAGTGCTCTTGCCTAAGAATCCCAGGGACGGGGGAGCCTGGTGGGCTGCAGTCCATGGGGTGGCTAAGAGTCGGACACAACTGAGCAACTTCACTTTCACGCATTGGAGGAGGCCATGGCAGCCCACTCCAGTGCTCTTGCCTAAGAATCCCAGGGACGGGGGAGCCTGGTGGGCTGCAGTCCATGGGGTGGCTAAGAGTCGGACACAACTGAGCAACTTCACTTTCACGCATTGGAGGAGGCCATGGCAGCCCACTCCAGTGCTCTTGCCTAAGAATCCCAGGGACGGGGGAGCCTGGTGGGCTGCAGTCCATGGGGTGGCTAAGAGTCGGACACAACTGAGCAACTTCACTTTCACGCATTGGAGGAGGCCATGGCAGCCCACTCCCGTGCTCTTGCCTGAGAACCCCAGGGACGCGGGAGCCTGGTGGGCGGCCGTCTATGGGGTCGCGCAGAGTCGGGCACGACTGCAGCGACTCAGCAGCAGCAAGAATCTTGGTGGTGGGGACAGGTCAGTGAACAAACGTTATGGTGGCTCCGTCCAGGGAGGGAGAAGATCTGGGCTGCAGTGCGACTGAGGAGACCTCTCCTCAAGGGAGGGACAGACTGGGAGAGGAGCAAGGAAGCATATATACCGCCATATGCAAAGTAGACGGCTAGTGGGAATGCGGCCTGTGTCGCAGGAAGCTCAGCCTCTGCTGTTTCAACCTAGAGGGGTGGGAGGGAGGGCAAGAGGGAGGAGACCTGTGTACACCTATGGCTGGTACGTGTTGATGTGTGGGAGAAGCCAGCACAACATCACAAAGCAATTATCTTCCAATTAAGAAAAATAAAAATAGGTTTATGGATACTCGAGAATGTAAACAACGATGTAACAGGCTACCTAATACTCAAAATGGTAATCCAAAATATAAGCATTCAAAAACCAAAAAAATAAACAGAATGCCTCTCCTCTTCCTTCCTTCCACTGGACCCCATCCACTCATGGAGTCTTCTCTCATACCCTCTCCATCATAAAATTACTCAGAATTTATTGCCCTGAGCCTGCTCAGCAATGAGACAGGGAAGGAAAAGGTGATACGCATGTGTTCGTTCATGCACAGCAAGTCACAGCTCCAATCCGTCAGGCACCATTTTCCCAAGAATCTGGGGAGCCGTTAGATCCGTAGACCTGAGGGCCAGTCCGTGCGGGTAAGAGGCTGCCTCGGAGGACCAGCCCTGCATCCCTCTGCTGACCGCTCGGAGACGGCTGACTGCAGACCTTCCCGAGAGAGGAGGCTTTATCAAAGGACTGCTTCAGAAAGTGCCTTTTGGTTTTCTAATGGTCCAACGATCTTGCTACAAAGATTCTTGTTTCACTGCTCCCTCTAATCCTTACACATTTTACAAAATGGTGTTTGATCTGACTTCTCTGAAAGCACACAACAGTCTCTAGTTTTAGTCACACTTCTTGATGCTCTTTTCTCTCAGTTTAAAGCCTTGAGTATATTTTCCTGTGCCTTGTGAGGTATACTAATTAAAACAGAAGATTATAAGGGGTAAGTGTGTTACATCCACTGGACTTTGGGTGAAGTGAAAGTGAAGTCGCTCAGTCGTGTCTGGCTCTTTGCTGTGACCCCATGGACTGTAGCCTACAGGCCTCCTCAGTCCATGGAATTTTCTAGGCAAGAATACTTTAACCAGAGGTGGGTAAGGTTCTGAAAAACCACTGTGATAGTCTAGGATGGGTGCTCCACCTGCAAATCCCCGTGACCAGTGCTTCGCTCGGTGCTTCCTTAGTTGCATTTTCTTGGTTTTTATTTATATTATACAACATATTATGAGATGAATGGGCCCTAGAGTGAGAGGAAAGAGAGGAAAACAGGGAAGAAGCCACGCTTTTCTCAATCTAAAACCAACTGAGCTTAGAATTTTAAGCGTGTCATGGTGGATGGGAAAATACAAAGACACTACAGTCTGTAAATTCCACAAAACAGGGACCACAATTGGAGGGGTGCAAAGAAGACTTAAAATCACATTATAATCAATCTAGATCATATACTTTTGAGAATAGAAGAATATAAATGAATAGTAAAGAATAAACAGAATTTGGGACTGTTGACTGGAGGCAAAATAAATGAGGAGTCCAAGTTGGACACCATTAAATACTTGAAGGCAGGTGGCTTTGCCGAAGGTACCAGGTGCCCCTGTCGTCAGCGGGACCGTGTTATGGGCACGAAGACCGTCCGGTGCTCTTCTTCTTGATGTCTTTATTTATGGCTGCACTGGGCCTTCCTTGCTGCTTGAGTTTTCCCTAGCTGTGGAGGCGGGGCTACTCTCCGTTGCTGCTGGGGGCTTCTCACCGCCGAGGGGTCTCCCGTTGGGGTGCGGGGGTTCCAGGGCCGGGCTGCATAGTTGTGGCCTGCGGGCCCCGTTGCCCGGGGCACGCGGCATCTTCCCGGGGCAGGGGTTAAACTGGCGTCCCCTGCGCCCAAGGCAGGCTCCGGGCGCCGGCGCCAGCAGGGAAGCCCCTCTCAGCCTTTCTGCGCCCCGCCAGCCTCCGTGCCCCGCACCGAGTGCCTCGGTGCCGCGTCTGCATTCACGGCGTGTTAGAAAGAGCAGTTCCCGGATGCGCTCCGCCTGTAATCTGGCTCTTTCCGAGCTTCTGCTCCCGGTGCCTACGCCTGCCCTGGGGCTGCAGCTCTCGCTTCAGGAGGCGGGGCCGGCTTCCCCTCCTTTGAGTCCGGGAGGCCTGTGCCTGCTGCGGTCAGGCGCACCGGCTGCAGCGGCGGGGGCCTCGGGCTGCTGCTCGCCGCCTCGGCCTCGGGTGCCCGCGTCCCAGCACGAGCGTCGGCAGGGTGCCTGTGCGCTCGGCTCGTCTGCCGGAGCGTGAGGCCTGGAGAGGCAGAGCCGAGTAGGCCCATCTGGCTCAGCCAAGGTCCCAGCCACGCTGCGGCGTCCAGCCAGGATCGGAAGACCTTCCTAGCTGGCTTGACGCTGACGACAGACGCTTGCGTGAGTGTCGCTGAACCCCGCTGAGGTCAGAGCCGTCCCGCTGATTTTCGTGTTATTGGTAACAATGAGCGGTTATTAAGTCACGTGTGCTTTTTGTTGTTGTTGTTGCTTTGTTACCCAGCGTGACTGTGGCACTTGGTAAGTGTATGGAGCAGCTTTGGCTGTGATAAAGCCATATGACAAGCAACTCCCAAATCTTAGTGGTTTACAAGATTTTTTTTTTTTTTTTAATTTCCTTCATATCAGCTTCAGGCTGATGGTTTAGGAGTCTTCGGTGTATCTCTCGTTCTGGAATTAGGGGCTACCAGGACATGATTTTCTCATGACAGATGACAGAAGTGCAAGAGTCAGGCCAAATTATGCAAGCAAATTTAAAGGCTTTGTTTGCATCGTGCCCACTAGCATTCTGTTGGGTAGAGGAAGTCACAGGGCTAAGCTGAAAATCAATGTGGCATTTTAGTTTACTGGTACTGCTGGGCTCTGTGAAGTCCCGTGACAAAGGAAATGATATCTAATCTTACTATAGGAAAGAAATGAAGAATTAGGAATAAATTCACCATGAGGAGAATTATTCAGAAGGCGTAATCGGGAAACTGTTTTCTGAAAGACTTGATGAAACTCATTAATGCAATAAACCGTTTGCCCCAGAAGAAGCTAAAACAGCTTATTGAAGACAGGCGGTGGTTCATATCCTAGCGTGAACATGTAATTATATATTTTTCGGAAACATAAATTATCTGGAATAGGAATATGCCAAACATATTTTCATTTTCCTTGGTAAACTCACCTATTAGTGTCTCTTTATATAAGTTAAGGACAGTTTGGGGTTATGGGCTAGTTCTCCCTCTCTTGGTTTTATAAGTTGGTCTACTCCCCTTTTAGGTTTCCCTTGGGTTTACAGTGTTGTAAAAATAGGAAGATATCTTTCTTCTGCTCTAAGAAGTCTTGAAGGCAGCAAAAAAGTCATATATGTGAGTTCAGGCTAATATGCATTATAATTATTAAAATGCCTTTTAGTTTGAACTGTAAAATGAATTGAAACAGTGAAATGAGGATAAGTTTATGCCACTATAGAAAGGCAGGATTCTATCTTGTATATACCCAGAAAAGTGCTCTGAACACCCTAGTATATGTGCCACATTGCACTCTCCTCTGAGAGTGTCAGAATCTAGACATTGCTTTTTTGTGGTTGACTGTTCACCTTGCTTCTTGCCTTGGTAGGTCTTCCCTTGAACACTGCCACTTTATTGTGTGGGAAGTATGACAGTCAGTAATCATTTTTCTTTGTTAAAAATAAATATATACTAGCGCCCAGTATCTACAACTATTTATCAGAAAAATTATTTGAAATAACATATTGAAAATATTGAAGTACTCTACGTGTTTTTGGCTGGTTTGCCCAACGGATCTGTCTGTCTGTCTGTCTGTGTCAAGCGCCTGTGCCAGGAGCCCGTGTCCTTGGCAGAGTCGGGGTCCTCTCCAGAGCCCTTCTCCACCTCCCTGTCTCTCTGAATCAGTCCCTCTCTTTTTCCTGTCATGCTCCATGCACTTGAGTGCATATGATGTCAGGGAAGAAATCTGTTATGTCCCTTGGGAGCAATCAGTGGCAGAGGAGTTGCAGGGAAAGAAAGCAAGAGAACCAGGCAGAAACGCAGGAAGGGCAGAGAGCTAACGTATGGAGCTAACCAGTGCACGGGGAACCGGCAACGTAAGTGGTTTTGAATGTAGAAATAGTGGTGACGCGTCAGCTGAGCGGATGCGGACCCGTTGTGATGCCACTGAGCCCACTTTCCAGCTTCAAAACGTTTATTCTTGGTCATCCACATCACTTCACTCTACTGCCCAAGTCCTCTCCACTTGGTTGAGGTATCTGTGCCAAATAAAAGCAATTTATGCAGTTCTGCCATGAGATGATTTGTGTTTAATGTTTCATCCCACCCAACCTGAAGACACAGTGCAGGTAAAATGAATAGGGAATTCACTGAGGGGAAAAACGAGTGGTAGAAATAAATTCTACATGGAGTATTTTTATGGATTCAAAGAATGCCAAAGTTGGGAAAGAAGCTAGACACGATACTGTCCAAGCTCTCATGTTATCGGTGAAGCCAGTGTTTAGGGAAGGATAATGACCTGCTCAAGGTGATGTGAAGGGCAGAGACAATGTCAGCCCAGACTCCTGGCCCTGGGGCAGTGCTCCTAACCCAGAACTTCCTTTCTGCTTGCCCTCTTTGAGCCATCTTATGGTGATTTTTGTGCAAGGAGAAATCAGGAAATGTAGCCTGTTATGGCATCAGTGGGGTTAATGAAACTTTTCTACACACCATTGCTTTGGTGAGCCCGTTCAGCCCTTCATTTAACAATATTTAAGAATGTCTATTGTAAGTTCCGTGTATTATACAGTAGGCACACGGGGCCAATAATATTTTATGTATTCTCATCAAGAGGGTAATTGTAAGGGCCATAAATGGCCTGATGGAAGAGGATGGTGAGCACGGCGGCTCACAAATCGCGTTTCCTCGGCTGAAAGAGCTGAGTGACTGAGGACGTGAATTCCTGCTGTCTCACAGGCCCACAGGGAGCTGCCTGCCAACGGGGCAGAACATATGAAGACATCTACCATTTACATTCTGTTCCGGTCAAAGGGTGGTGGTAGCAGCGGACAGTTTGCTCTTGAGGAACGTCCATCTTTACGGGAGTATGAGCAGTGACCGTCGACCGCTGAGTGCAGGACCCTGGGCCGGATCCTTCTTCGTCAATTATTTCCATTAATTAATGAATTGAGTCAGTCAGTCGTCCAACCTTCATTAATTGAATGCCTCCTATGTGCCATGCCCTTTTCTATTGCTTTTATATTCCTCACAATAACCTTCTACTACTGCTGCTAAGTCACTTCAGTCGTGTCCGACTCTGTGTGACCCCATAGACGGCAGCCCACCAGGCTCCCCCATCCCTGGGATTCTCCAGGCAAGAACACTGGAGTGGGTTGCCATTTCCTTCTCCAATGCATGAAAGTGAAAAGTGAAAGGGAAGTCTGGCTCTTCACGACCCCATGGACCACAGTCTACCAGGTTCCTCTGTCCATGGGATTTTCCAGGCAAGAGTACTGGAGTGGGGTGCCATCGCATTCTCTACACAATAACCTTAGGATGGGGATATACATGCGTATTCCCCATTTACAGCAAAGGAAACAAACTTAGAGAAGGTAAGTAAAATGTCCCCAAGTCAAGCAGTATGTAGTGTGTAAGTCAGGAATTAAACCCACAGGCAGGGTGTCTAATTCCCCAAGTCCCTGGACATTACACAAAACGTGAAAGACCTGATTATAGCTTAGCCAAGGCTAGTCTTGGGTGTGAATAGAGTGAGTAGAGTGAATAGTGTGAATAGAGTGAATAGAGTGTGGTGTAATTTTGTAATTCTTAGGAGAATCCCATGTCCCAAATAATCTCTACTTAATGCTGTAGTGCCTAAATTCCACAAATAGAAACACTTTCTTTTAGATTATTGCACTGATGCCTTCTAAGTGCAGCTGCAGCATCTGTCCTAAGTTCAGAATTTCCACTAAATTTAAAGCTGGATTTTTAGAAGCTTTCTACATGTTTCACAGGCATCTCAAATTCAAGGTGTCTAAAACAGTGGAAACAGTGCCAGACTTTATTTTTTTAGGCTCCAAAATCACTGGTGATGGTGACTGCAGCCATGAAATTAGAAGACGCTTATTCCTTGGAAGAAAAATTATGTCCAACCTAGATGGCATTTTCAAAAGCAGAGACATTACTTTGCCGTCTAAGGTCCGTCTAGTCAAGGCTATGGTTTTTCCTGTGGTCATGTATGGATGTGAGAGTTGGACTGTGAAGAAGGCTGATCGCCGAAGAATTGATGTTTTTGAACTGTGGTGTTGGAGAAGACTCTTGAGAGTCCCTTGGACTGCAAGGAGATCCAACCAGTCCATTCTGAAGGAGATCAGCCCTGGGATTTCTTTGGAAGGAATGATGCTAAAGTTGAAACTCCAGTACTTTGGCCACCTCATGCGAAGAGTTGATTCTTTGGAAAAGACTCTGATGCTGGGAGGGATTGGGGGCAGGAGGAGAAGGGGACGACCGAGGATGAGATGGCTGGATGGCATCACGGACTCGATGGATGTGAGTCTGAGTGATCTCTGAGAGATGGTGATGAACAGGGAGGCCTGGCGTGCTGCGATTCATGGGGTCGCAAAGAATCGGACACGACTGAGCGACTGGACTGAACTGAAAACTGAACTTCATTAGTTATTGGGAAATGCAAGTCAAAACCACAACGAAATAGATTTCACTTCACATTCTCTAGGATGGCTAGGAAATAAAAGACAGGCAGTAACAAGTGCTGATGAGAATATGGAGAAGCTGGAGCCCTCATCCACTGCTGGAAGGGATGGAAAATGGTGCCGCTTCTTTAGAAAGAGCATGTCATGTCCTCACAAGAGTAAAACCAATAATTCCACTACTGGGTTTAGTCTCAGTAGAATTTAAAACATATGTCCTCACAAAAACTTTTACTTGAATGTTCATAACAGAATTATTCATAATAGTCAGATGGTGGAAACATCCAAATGTTGGCCAACGGATGATTGGAAAAACAAAATGTGGTATATCCATACAGTGGAACGTTTAACAGTTAGAAGGAAGTACTGATATTTGCTACAAGATGGATGAGTCTTGAAAACATTGTGCTACAAAAGACCATATGTTATACAATTCCATTTATATTAAATCTCCAGAATAGGCGAATCTATAAACATGGAAGGTAGATCAGTAGCTGCTTAGGGCTGGTGTAGGAGGTATACGTGGAAATGGAGGGGCTAATGTATGCAGGATTTCTTTGGGGGGTGTTTAAAATGCTCTGAAATTGCTTGTGTTGATGGTTGCATGACTCTGAATATGTTAAAAAGCATTGGACTATTTTAAATGGGTGAATTATATGACTTGCAAATTATACCTATCAGCTGTTATATTTATTAAAAAATAAAAACAGCATGTTCCAGCCATTTTCCAGGCTAGCAGCTCCCCTCCTGCTCCCCCTGGCTGAGCTGCGCGCTCTTGGCAGTGGTCGGCTTCCTGCTCATGTTCGTCTCCCTGTACCTAGCATCCTGCCTGGCCTGCGCCAGGTTCATTTTACCACGCAGGGTATCATCAAGCAGACAGGAGCGGTTTCCTCTCTGCTAGGCACAACCTGGACAGGATGAGACTCTTGGGGACCTGGGAGAAGTGGATGCGCTGAAGGGCGGGTAGAGTGGGGTTAAGGGGCAGCGGGCGGCACGGAGGGCCCGTGGCTGCCCCGCGAGGCGCCGTCTGATGCCACGGGCAGAGTGCCAGCTCCGCGCGAGGCCGCAGAGACAGGCCGTGATGCAGTGAGGCTGTGAGCTCGGCTGAGGGGCGGAAGAGCTGTCCTCCTGATCTGCAGAAGGCTAGGAACGCTTGCTTCCAGGAGCTGTGACGATGTTATGAGAATGCATGTGAAGGCTGTGATATGGTGCAAAACGCTTCGAGTCCTGTCCTCGGACGCTCGCACCGTCAGGGGCTGGACGGAGAAACCTGACTGCGTTTTCTCTCAGCCCTTCCTTATCTCAGACGCCCGAGAGAAGGCATTCTGAAAGAACTGTGAACTGTAGGAAAACTGGAATAAGTTCAGTTACTAGTCACTTTATGGAGCAAACTGCTCCCGTACTTCCTGCGCTTCATCCGTGCTGTGTAACGCTCTGCATCGGCCTTCGCCGGGCGGGTGGCGGGCTGCAGGGGGGCCTGCGGCGGCCCCCGTGGGCTGCAGGACGCGGCGCGAGGGGCGCGCTCGGGGCCGGCCGCCTGCAGCCGTGAGCCGCCCTCGGCGGCTGCCTGGCCTCTCCGGGCCGCATCTGTAAGAGTCAAGTCCTGCTAACGGTTCCCTGGCAGGCGTCGGAGGGGAAAAGTGAGGCAGGCAAGAAAAACTGTTACAACATCTGGGGCTTGGTAAGCCCTTAATAAATCTACTTTAAGCTGAAGGATACTTTGAAGACACGTTTTCCGCAGAACCAATAAACCAAATTCAGAGTTGCATACCGCATGTTACAGCAATTTACCTCCAGGTCAGTTCAACAGTTTGCTTATCACTGCCTGAAATGTCGGGGACTGTGCTAATTGTCCCTGTCAGAGACTTCTTCTTCTTTTAAACTTTGATATTTTATTCATCATGGATTTTTGTGTTTTCTTTTTCAATAGTGCAGGAAATATTATTTAGTTACTGAGTTTTGTTTTGTTTGCTTGTTTTTTGGGGCCACGCAGCATGTGGGATCTTAGTTCCCAGACCAGGGATTGAACTTGTGCCCCTGCACAGGAAGCTCAGAGTCTTAACCCCTGGACGGCCAGGGAAGTCCCGGTCAGGGACTTCTTAGAGTAGATAGAACGGGCTTACTAACTGACTGGAAGGTTGCTTTAATATCAAGTCTGCTTTAATTGACTCGTAAGCATTATGTTTGATTTTTGCAGAATGCTATATGAAGATGTGTTCAGAAACATATAGACACATCAGATGTCACAGCGGGACTGTGATATTCCTGCTGTTATGCTGGAGCCCTCAAAGAGGACCTGTGCCTGTGTGTGTCCCCCCAGACGAGCCCTCCCAGATTTCTTTTCTACGGGGAAAATCTAGTCAAATACGGAAGAACTCGATACTCATTCTTCGTGTTGTGACTCTACTCCCGAAGTTGTTTCTCAGGTTCTGTTTTTTAAGAGTAAACAGAAATTACGTTTTCTATACGGTTTTCTCATTTCTTACTTTTCAGTTATGAAGTCCAATACAAGTTGAATCCTTGTTCTTGGACAACACAGACAACAACAATGACAAACAACAGCCCCCCCAGTCGAACAATAAGCCCCCAGAGAGGCGATTGCGCAAATAAAATGACAAAACGCTGCCTAAAATTCATACCTTGTGGAGCCATACTATCTATATTTAGCTTGGTTGTTTTGGGAGCTTATTAAGCCCCTTGCTTAGTCCCAGGCTCTGATGATACATCTAGGTTTGAGGATCTGGGGTTTATGAGAGCAAGGGGCTACCAAACACATCATTAGCCCAGACGTTACTTTTTAGTGGCCCTGTTTTCATGTGTGAGAATGGTGCTAACTCAGAGAAAGATTATAATCCTCCGGGAGATCTAAAGTCGCGGTAATATATTATGTTCAGTAATTATTTTTTAACATATGCTTTCCATCATATTTCAAAATAAAAATGCAAAACAAAGACATAAATATAAAAAATGACAATACAGATCTACATTTAATCACAAAGAGTTTTGTATTTTATTGAACAAAGCACCAGGTACCAAATTTGGAATGTTGGTATGATCTCATGTTTGATTAAACAGATATTCTTAGTAATGCTGACCATTTATTGCACATCTGTTCTGTTCTTGGCACTGTCCTAAGTGATTTACATATATTACCTTGTTTAATCTTGGCATAAATAATGATATGGTATATTTTAACCATATATATATATACACATATATATATGGTGTACTTTGACCATATATAAAATTTGTCCCCATTTTACACATGTGAAAACTGAGACTTGGAAAGGTCAAGCAGCTTGTTCGGGGTCACAGCCAGTGTGTGTGAGAGCCAGGTGCATGGCCCCCAACAGACACAGAGAGACACACAAAACTGCCAGCAATTGTTATCTGCGGGTGTGGATTTTTTTTCTTTTGGCCTATCTTTATTTTTAGTTTTCTTCAGTGAGTTTGTCTGCATAATAAATGAAGTCAGGAGGTAAATTGAACCACAAGCAACCTTCATATCAAGGTGGAAGGAGGTGGCGGGAGAAAGGAAGGAAGAGGGAGAAGTAAAAGGCAGATAAGAAAAGGAAGAAGGAGGAGGAGGGAGGGAGGGGAAGAAGGCTGTCTTCCCGAGGAGGCTGTGAGATGCTGCGTGCAGCTCTGTGCCCTCCCGCTTGCCTCTGGGGGGGCCTTGATGCAGTCCAGCTCAGGACAGGAGCAGCGGGAAATGTCCTGCAGAACACAGGATTTGGGGAAGGGACTTCACATATTTAGAACACTGTGCTCTTTCCAGCTACAGAAAGTTGAGCATCGTGATACTGAACTGGGTTGTAATTGATACTGAAGACCATATCTTTTACAAAATGCAGTCATCTAACAGAATGCTTTGGGTATTTTTAGCAGAAGACTATTAGCCAACAAAAAGTTTGCCCCGTTTCATCATCAGGGCATGTTGTGGGCGCCGGGCAGGGACAGAGGAAGGATTAGCAGCTGGGTGGGTGGGCCAGTCATGTGGGAGACGCACGTACAGGAGGCCAGCGGCGGGACATGGCAGGGCAACCGTGTGGTGTATCTTGCTAAATGAAAGGGGATCATATAATCATTAACTGGGACAACAGACATATATGAAGACGGTCACTGATAACCGGGAAGTCTGATCATCCTAGAGAAGCCAGATCCACAGGCTAACCAAGAAGCAACAGAACCAGATGTAGGGCACGAATGTAAGAAGCAAAGAGAGACTTAAAGAAAAAAAAGGTCTAGCCTCATAAGTAACCCAAGAAGTTCAAATTAAACCGAAAGAATGTTTCCTTCAGTTTTCAAAATGGCAAAAAGTCATTTAAAAAACAATAAACCTGCCACTGTTGAACACCTATATATACTGGGTAATTCTAGGCCTTTTTGAAAAGAATGTTTAATAAACTTTTAATTTTACAACAGTTTTGCATTAACAGAAAAATCACAAAAATATTACAGAGAGTTACCTTATACCTTGTGTTCAGTATCTTACTATATTACGATGGTACACTTGTCGCAGCTAATTAATCAATAGTGGTACATTTTTATTAACTAAAGTCCACATTTCATTTGGGTTTTCACCTAATGTCCTTTTTCTGTCCTACTGTTCCGTCCAGGCTAGGACGTTACCTTTAATCATCACGTCTCTGTAGCTTCTCAGACGCCATTGTTTGTGATGGCTTGAGAGTTTTGAGAAGTGCTGGCCAGGTGTTTTATAGAGTGCCCCGCAGTGTGGGTCGTCTGATGCTTTCCTCGCGGTTAGTCAGGGCTCGCGGGTTGGGAGGGAAGAAGCCCACGGAGGTGGCACGTCGTCCTCCTCAAGTTCAGGGTGCGCGCTGCCGACAGAGCCCGTCCCTGCGGGCGCCTGGCCGCCTGGCTGGGGCAGGGCCCGTCCCTGTGGGCGCCTGGCCGCCTGGCCGAGGCAGGACGGCAGGCTTCTCCACCGTAAAGGGCTCTTCTTCCCCGCCTTCCCTGCTGAGCTCTTTGTCATACTGAGTGAAGTAGGTCAGACAGAGAAAGACGAATATACGTGGAATCTAAAGCAAAGGGTACAAATGAGCTTACCTATGATGCTGCAATAGCCACAGATGTAGAAAATAACCTTATGCTTGGGGGCAGGCGAGGGGCCAGCTAAATCGGAAGACTGGGATTACCATTTACACAGTGCTGGATATAAGATAGATAACTAATAAGGACCCACAGTGCAGCACAGGGAGCTCTGCCCGATACGCTGAAATGGCCTGCATGGGAAAAGACCTAAAAAAGAGTGGGTACGCGTGTATGCATCACTGACCCACTTCGCTCTACACCTGAAACTAACGCAGCATTGTACGTCAACTATTCCCCATAAAAACAGAACAGAACAGCCTCACTGCACTCTTTGAAAGGCAGCGACTGAGCAGGGCACGTCTAAGGAACGGGGAGTGAGGCTCCACTCCGTCGATGGTGGCATATTCACGTCAATTATTTGGAATTCTCCTGCCCGGGGACTTCCCTCTCCTCCCTTTCAGTGATTTTGTTTGACCATCGGTTTCTATCAGGTGGGCTCACGGGGATTTATCTTACACTTCGGGTTAGGGTTCCATACTGCGCTATCTGCTTCGTGGCTCCGATTGCCCCTGCTCTTGGCGCTGGGCGCACGAGTCGGCTCTGTGGGTCTCTGGCATGTCCCGCCCTCTGTTTCCTCGGCACTTTTTATCTTGCTGGTGCCTGAAGAGGCTCCAGGTTCATCTTGTGTGTTTTCTTCCCAACCCCTTAATTAACCTCTTAAAAAATCAGCCATTTTTTTCAAGGAGCCCTGAAGAATGTTAGAAAATGATATTAAAAACCAAGATCTGGGCCCTGGCTGTGCTCTATGCTCCTGGGGTGGTGTTACTTCTGGCCTTCTCAGGGAACAGAGACAGGAAATACATGTGAACATGTTAATTCATGTATATAAATATATCTGTAATTATATCTCTCTCTGTATTCACTGTGTCCATATTAAGCTAAATATGAGTTATCCCTGTGCCTCTGATTGTCGTCCAGTACGCCACGATTCAGTCTAATGTCTCACTTCACTTATCTGTAGCCTCTCATTCCAACCTCCACCCTGCCATCCATGTGCATTTACTCAGTTTTGGTGAGAATGCGAAAAGACTGGCACTCCTGTGCCATTGGTGGCCGTGTTGGTACACTTCTTTTATGGAAAGCAGTTAAGTAAAATGTGTCAAGAGCCTTAAAAGTATCAACTAACTGGTCAAAGAGTCAGATAGTCCAGTCGTGGCTCATCTGGTTAAGAATCTGCCTGCGGTACAGGAGACCTCGGTTTGATCCCTGGGTCAGGAAGATCCCCTGGAGAAGAGCATGACTACCCACGCCAGTATTCTTGCCTGGAGAATCCCATTGACAGAGGAGCCCGGCAGGGTCACAAAGATGCAAATACAACTGAGCGACCAAAGCCTTCACTTTCATGTTCACTTTCCAGTCAAGGGGGCCAAAGACAAGGAAAGCAGAAGCAGCGACTCCAGCAGGGAGGAGCGCAGTGGACCCGGAGGCAGCCTGCAGACGCGGGTTCAGCTCCCTTCATTTCTCCCGGGACAGGCAACTTTTCTGGTCAAAGCTTGCCTGGGGAACTGCAGCTGATGGCAGTGGGGGATACAGAGTATTTGATGGGCATATGCAACAAATTCAGTTCTTTATCAGACATGTTTTCTTGACATTTTCCAAGAGAATTAATTGTTCATGATTTACCTCCAAAATCAACTGGCTGGTAGTTGTTGAGAACTCATTTTATACCTAAAAAAAAAAAGGATAGACTGGGATTCTCAGAGAGTTCACCGTCTAGACATTGTGACATTCATGCTTGCAAGTGTGTGTGCTTACTCTCAGTCATGTCAGACTCTCTGCAGCCCCTTGGACCATAGCCCCCAGGAGTCCTCTGTCCAGGCAACTGTCCAGGCAAGAGTACTGCAGTGGGTTGCCATTTCCTCCTCCAGGGGATCTTCCCCAACCCAGGGGTCGACCCATATCTCTTGCATTGGCAGGGGATTATTCACCACTAGAACCACCTGGGAAGCCCTTAGTAAGTGACCAACCTGTAAAAACAACTCAGGTATTTTCCTGAAAAAAGAGGGGAATACCCAGGATAAGGGGGCAATTACTCTACTGTCTTTACTGAGCCCCCCCAGCTGCCTTGTGTTGTCCAGACGCCAAGGTGGGTCACCAGTGAAGTTACAGCTTCCTCACAGTTACACGTAAGACATAGAGGCTGAACTTTAGTGATTCTATAGTCTTTTTCTTCAAAGTATCAGCTACAAAGGAACATAAGTCTGAAGTCAGTGAGAGAAGGGTAACTATAATTTGAAGCAAGGAATAATAATTGTAAACCACCACTGTTTATTTGAGAAGGGATTAGCAAAGAATCACTTCTCAAAATGAACTCCCCAGAGCTTCTCTCTGCCCTTGATTCCATAGGCACCTTGCTAAGACTCTGAAAGAACAGCCAGTGGTGGTTTAACTCTTTTGTGCTACAGAGAATCAGCAGAGGAGAGGCCACCCGGGTGGGCTGGAGAGGAGAGGAGGAAGAGTGCTCTGCACTTCTTCCAGGTGATTGGGGAAGATAAGTCAAATTTGGGGGGGTGGGGAGCTAAAAAAAAAATTAATAAGTTGTGGCTGTGTTTGAAAACCAGGATTTCCTTTTAGAGAAGAAGTCACTGGAGTTGGCTTGCTGTTTATTTGAACAACAAGCATAATAAGGGTGATTATTTGGAGGTTATAAACAACTGAAAGGGCAAAAGCTACAAAAAATGTATCGTATCCAAAAGTCAAGTTTTGTATAAGTTAGAACAACTGAGAGAGGAAATATAACCAAGTTGTAGGAGGTATCCTGTCTCCCCTGGTGGCTCAGATGGTAAAAAATCTGCCTGCAATGAGGAAGACCTGGCCTCAATCCCAGGGTTGGGGAAATCCCCTGGAGAAGGGCATGGCCACCCACTTCAGAAATGTAACCAAGTTGTAGGAGGTATCTCCCCCGGCGGCTCAGACGGCAAAGAATCAGCCTGCAATGCAGGAGACCTGGGCTCAATCCCAGGGCTGGGGAAATCCCCTGGAGGAGGGCATAGCTACTCACTCCGGTATTCTTGCCTGGAGAATCCCACGGACAGAGGAGCCTGGAGGGCTACAGTCCATGGGGTTGCAAAGAGTTGGACATGACTGAACAGCTAAGCACAGATTGAGGCATCCTCTAAAACTTCCAGACTCAATATCCAGGGCAATGCATGCTTAGCGGCATTTTTATGCTGCGCTGCCAGCTCCCCACCCTACACTCAGCTGGTAGAAAGGATGACTTAGGAATCACAGGCTTCAATCCTTCTATTTCTTTTTTTCCTTTCTCTTTAATTTTTTAAATTATGAAAACGTGATAACTCATTTACAGGACACTTGGAAAATATAGAACAAAGTTACATGTAGTTTCACTACATATTACAATTGTTTAAGTAGATAAATTAAGATTTTTAGTTGAAGTTTCAATATCAAACTCTCAGAAATTAATTGAGTGAATGTACAGAGAAGAAGAACACGGTAGATCTGAAGAGCATTATGAGTCAATTCGACATAATTAATATTTATACAGTTTAAATGCCTTCTGTTTCTTGAAAGGGGTTGAGGGAGAGAGGAAGGAGCGTCTTTCCTTTCTGCTCCTCAGCTTGGAATGTCGTCAGCAGCGGGGGCAACGCTGCACTAATAGCACCTGGTGTAGCCTTTGTCCTCTCTTCTAGAGCTCCGAAATCACTGCAGACGGTGACGGCAGCCACGCCATTAAAAGACGCTGCTTCCGCGAAGAAAAGCTATGGCAGACCTAGAAAGTGTTTGAAAAAGCAGAGACCTTACTTTGCCAACAAAGGTCCGCCTCGTCAAGGCTATGGTTTTCCCAGTAGTCAGGTATGGATGTGAGAGTTGGACCATAAAGAAAGCTGAGCGCCAAAGAATTGATGCTTTTGAACTGTGGTGGTGGAGAAGACTCTTGAGAGTCCCTTGGATTACAAAGAAATGGAACTAGTCAATCCTAAAGGAAATCAATCCTGAATAATCATTGAAAGGACTAATGCTGAAGCTCCAATACTTTGGCTACCTAATGTGAAGAACGGACTCACTGGAAAAGACCCTGATGCTGGGAAAGATTGAAGGCAGGAGGAGAAGGGGACGGCAGAGGATGAGATGGTTGGATGGCATCACTGAGTCAATGGACATGAGTTTGAGCAGATGGTGAAGGGGACAGGGAAGCCTGGTGTGCTGCAGTCCGTGGGGTCGCAGAGAGTCCGACACGACTAAGCGATTGAACTAGAGTCAGAATTTGTGGAAGGGGTGTGTCCTGGTCTCTCTGTCTATGACACTGGATAGAACGCTGAAAACAAAGCGGATGCTCAGCAAATGCTGTCAGCGAAGGGAAGGCTCGAGCCTGTGGCAGATGCTATTTTAGGTGCCTTATTTAAGTTTGACTTTAGCCTCTGTTGGGATTGAGTTTTTGTAGAGAAGGAGGACCCGTGGGCAGGTTTTCAAAATTTGTCCTTTGCAACCACAGAGCTGGAATTTAGAGATCGTCAGTTCAGCGCTACATGTAGCATGGTTGATGGACAGGGGCTGGTGTGTGATAAAAATATGGACATGGAAAGCATCTAGAAACTTTTATAGTAATTTGACATCATGGAACATCCAACTCTGTGCTCATTTTTCCAATACTTCATATTTGTAATAGTGTCACAATAGTACTGGTGTATGAAGGGCTGGAAATGAAAGAAATAAAATAGTCTGTCTTTTTGTCCATTTCAAAGAAAAGCTTGAGACAGACGTTTGTGGTCCAGTCTCTGCCTCTTCAGGGAGGCAGCAGAACGTAGTGTTGGACACATGGGCCCGTTTGGGAATTCTGGCCCTCTGCTTTCCAGGTAGGAGACCTTAAAGATGCAGTAATTTTAAGCAAAGATTAAATGACTTCCTCTTGGCTCCTCCAGTTTCCTCTTCTGCAAACTGGGTAATGATGACGGCAGACTGCTAGCCCTGCCTCATCAGGCCGTTGTGATGATGGAATGCCTGACACGTATAAAGCCGTTAAAGTGAAGCCACATGGGAAACTTCCTACACTTCTTACTACGTTTACAGATGACAAGTGGACTCACGGAAGTGGAGAGAGTTGCTCAAGGTTACATGGAGACTCAGAGAGAGATGTGGACTTCCGCACACCTCAGCAGACCCCTCCTGCCCAGGCCTCCCCCTTCCCAGAACAATGCTGTTCTGCTCATTCATTTGTGGCTGCCCTGGGTTCTGGTGCGGCCCACGAGCTTTCTGTAGTTGTGGGAAAGAGGGGCTGCTCTCCCGCTGTGGCGTGTGGGCTCCTCATTGCGGTGGCTTCTCTGTGACACACGGGCTCAGCAGTTGTGATGCACGGCCTTGGTGGGATCTCCCTGGACCAGGGATGGGGCCCACGTCGCCTGCGTTGGCGGGGGGAGTCTTAACCACCGGGCCGCAGGGAAGCCCACGGTGCTCTCCATTCCCGAAGCTCTCCTCTCACCTCTGGCTTGCTCTGTGTCCCTTGAACAGTTTATTTTTAAACATGTTTCGTTGGCGTGGTTCCGTCGGGTCCCTGCTTAACTGCCCACAGACCCACTCGCTGCTCCCCCGTGCTCGGGGCTCTTATCTCCCTGTGGGAGTCATCCCAGCTCCTAGCAGGGCCGGCCAAGCTCCTGACGGAGCCCGCAGAAGGCCGCTCGACAGGGCAGCGAGGCCGTGTCGCAGGGGCACGTGCAGCAGGCGGGCAGTGGCCGCAGACGCTTATGGACACGATGGCGGCTCTCCCGCCAGGACAGTGCCTCGCGCAGCACGCGGTGGAAGCCGGCCATCAGGCCAGTCCCTGTGGGCCGGGCAACGTCGACCCACACGGAGGGGACGGGGGAGCCAGTGGACAAGCGCTTCTGATTCTCCCCGTCTCCGCCATGGGCCACGATGCGGCTGGGGTTAGAGCCTCACGCTTGGTCAAACAGGACGAAACCAAATCAGCGAGCCAGCAAAGACTGCTCCCGTGCCCATTTTCCAGATGGATTTTTAAAAAATTCTGTATTTTGAGAAGATAAAGCATCCATTTTCCTGATATAACTCCCCTCCTTCCCCTAGGCTGTGAGAAGCCCTTTGCAAGCCCCTTCTTCCTTTTCTGTCCTCAGACCTCCGGGAGCCACGCCGCGTGGCTTGCAGGGCAGTCAGGGAGGGCTCACTGTGAGCCGGGCCCTCTCTGAGCGCTTCTCTGTCCACCCGCTTGGTGCTCACAAGCACCCTGGGGAGCAGCTTCCCTTCACTCCCGTTTTAAGCGGGGCGCGGCTCGGGCCGGGAGTGGCCGGTGAAGACGCCGCAGGCCGGCCAGGCCTCCGGGCTCAGCCGCAGCCCCGCCTGCGGGGCCGGGCCCGCTCCTCCCGCGCCCTGGGCTGTGCGGTGCCCCTTTCTCCTCCTTTCTCCCGTCTCCTTCCTTCCGAGCTTCCCTTCTCCGAGAACGCTTTCTACTCTGGGCAATGACAGGTCTGCCCGGGATCTTTCCACCGCTTCCTGTTCATCTGTTCATCTGTTTCTGAATAAAAGGTGAGGAAACTGTGAATACAGACCCTCCAGTCGGACGGAAGCCTCTCAAGGATTTTGGCTTTCCTCTCAGAAACATAATTCTCAGTGTTTTTCCTTGCATTTTCTGTAAGACATTTTCAGGAGGGAAGGAGAGAAAGGGGGCGGGAGGGAAAGAAAGAGAAAGGGACTGCTGAGTAATGGGAGATATTTGAGAAGCTCTGGAATCTCGTGATTAACCCTGTCGTTGATGACCTTGTTCACTGTTTGTTTAAAAAGTTGGAGTGAGACTAGTGAGGAATTCCCCGAAATGATTTGTGGCCAAGGGTCAGATTCTCATACCATTTCTTTTCACTGTGGGAAGAAAAACTGTATGATTTAAAATTCTATAAGCAGAGAGTGAATTCTTGTCTTTTTTTTTTTTTTTAAGTGGGTTCTTAGATTGGACTCCAATATTATTCCAATGAGACTAAAAAAGTTTACCTCAAAGCAGATGTCAAAAATGCATTCTGGGAAATGTTTTTTGAAGACTACATTGACTAATTTTAAATCAATGCTATTTGACATTAAAGAAAATGAGTATACACAGAAGTCTAGATGGATGACATCCTAGTAACACTGTTTATTTTGTAAGCTTCCATAGTGTGACAGATACGGTATCGATTGGGAAGGGCGGATTCTCTATGCTAAAGCAAATTCAGTCTAATTTAGACACAAGTAATAGTCAGTGCTAATACTGCCACAGTGCCTAGTGCCTCCGGAGAAACACGATTTTTTGGCTTCAGTTGACCTCCCATTGAGTCAAATTGTACAGGATGAAGAGTGGTTTTCAGCATCCACAGTACAGTGCTTGTAAACATGAATTTAGACGCTGGTACGACTTTGCATTGGATGCAGTTCTCTAGGTTGTCTCACGTGCTGTTTTTTGGAATATAGGAAAACTAGGCTGAAAAGGGCATACTTAACAGATAATAGGAGAAAGAAAATTGGAAAAAAATGATTAAAATCTTTGAAAGGGAGTTGTCATCTCTTAGTATATGCAGCATCCTTCAATTAATTTGGGCACTTTCGGAAACGATAAAGCGCTGTCGGGTTGAAGAGTTTAGTCTTCACTTTTTGAAAGTGAAGCGTAGACAAACTATTGTTTAGCATTTAGAAGTGAAATTTAGGCAGCGTGTAATAAGCAAAAGAATTTCACAGGACATCAGATTTACAGAAACAGCTCACAGAGCCTTGGCTTTAGGAACTTTCACGGGGAGAGAGGCAGGGAGCAGCAGGGCCTAGGGAGGCTGAAACCGACCACGAGGCAACAGTGGCCCTCGCTGGCTAGGTGTTATAATGCAGCATGGATTTATTAAGCTAAAGGAAAAAAGAAAACAAATTCCGGAGAGGTTCAGCATGGGCTTGTGCAGACCCTCGATCATGAGCTACGTCAATTTCAGAAAGTCAGGGTAGAGAGGAGACGGGGCAGTGGCCGTGGTGGGCGGAGCAGAGGTCACTGGCACGCAGATTACTGGGACTGTGCGGTCAGAGCGTCATGCACAGGGCAATGAGCGCTCCGCGCCAAGGAACGAGGCCTCAGACACGTGAGAGCAGCTCAGCACGGGAGCAGATCCAGGCCGTGCCACCCAACACTGTGTCCTCGTGGACCCTGCCCTGGCAGGGCCGACAAGGGGGCGCCAGAGCTGGAACCCCCTGCACAGGTTATTCCCTGTGTGCTCGAGGGTCTCACCCTGCTTCCTCGGCGCTGACCTGAGTCTGCTGGCTGCATCTTTCGTGGCCCACTCCTCACCTGATTCTGGACCTGCTCCAGGCTAGCGTGTGTTCCTACTTCTCTGCCTGGACAGAGCCATTGTGTGCCCTCCAACACTCCATGATTTCGTTTCAGAACCCTACTAGCTTACTAAGCTTTGGCTCACTCACATGTTTTCTGAAGTAAAACTTCATGTCAGTTTCATAATTTTGCTTAGGATGGATGCTGTGGGTAGCCATTGTGTGTAGTAACTAGTACTGATTGTGACGCTGGATAAAAGGGAAGAGCAGGAAGCAATAAAACAGAATGGTAATTATAAAGTTGTGATTTTAGTTCATAGGTAAACCAATCGCTTATTCACAAGCCTTATCCTTAGCTACAAAATCAACAGCTTTTTTTCTTTCTTCTTTCCAGCTGCTTTAGAGAAAGTTAACTTGCCTAGAAGAAGGGGAAGAAGAGTTGCAAATGTTTAAATTCATAGAAAATATTTCCTCTTTTGCTGATTGTTAATGTTTATAGACTGAAGACAATAAATAAATGAAAACAGTAGAAAGACACATCTCTATCTGTGCAAAAGAACAGTCAAAACCAAAATATAGTTGGAGCATATTTCCTCTAGTATTTCACAGACTGTGTGCTAAATAGATGAGTCATGGACAGTTTTATTTATGAATTATAGCCCCTTTTACACTTACTTGTTATATCTATGAAATATGGCTATTTATAAAAATATTTAGAAATATATGCATATGTTTGATGTGTTTATAAATATGCATGCATTTATATATTTACTATATTTCATTGACATATCACTTTTATCAAATATGAATTTTTATTCATAATTATAATGTATTCTATGCATAATTTCTATTAGGTCTCTTGTAATCAAAAGCTCACAGTGTGATGATCTTTTTCAGAATCCTAGCTCTCATGCTGAGTAGTAATATTTCTCTGAGATGTAGAAATAGTTTGTTTTTTTTTTTAGTGTAATTTGCAGTTCTAACCATGTAGTTTTCTTCTAATAGCAGCTTTTCTCAAAGACACAGAGCAAAGGTCAACAGAAATGCCTGGCTAACTAGAAAGTAATTAGAGAAAGTCTCATTAATTTAACTATTTAATTTTTTTTCACTTGTAGTGACATTATTTTTTCCAGTAAAACACTAATTTCTAATTTAACAAATAGTATCAGGCAGTGGAAAATGAGGTGGAGAGATAAAAAGAGAATTTGAAAAGCTATAAAGTAGCTTAAAAAGAACCAATAGTTTTCCTTTCGGCTGGAAATTGCCAATGGCTTACCCTGCAGCTATTATCAGATGTGCTCACAAGAATATTCTTGAAAGAGAAATGAAATGTGCTTAATTATGGCTTTAAGCTCATGTAGGAAGTCACTCTTCTGTTCCATGGAGCTCTGGAACTACTGATGTTAATTTAACATTGCGCTTCATGAATTTTTTTTTTTAATGTTACAATCAGATTCAGGTCATGACGGCATGGTCTAAAACCATATTAATCCCAAATCAATATGCTTCTTTTGTTATCTTAGAAATTAAGCACAGAGAGCATGCTATTATATAGATTTTTAAAAAGTGGCTTAGAAAGTGAGCTCATTTTATGATATGGACTTTACTGAAAGTGGAATTTATAACTATTCAGATGAAAACCAGTGTTTAAAAAAATTCACAGATACTAAACAAACCAAATTCAATCTTCCCCGTGGAACTGTTAATTCCATGTTGCCATGTGCACTTCTGAAGAAGCAATACTTAGGGTAGTTTATATTTTGAGAGACCTACAAATTTGGCGGTAGAGCTGAGCGTTGTCCTAGTTATGAACTATGTGTTTAGACCGTGGAATCTTTAAGCCTGATTGCCAGGGACGCAGACTTAGTCTGACTGGACTTCCCTTTTGGAACCTGCAAGTAGCGTATATGCCTCTGGTCATAGTAATGAATTTTAAAGATAATAAGAGAGAATACTATGAATTTCATTAAGTGAAATTTATCTTCATGTTCCATGGATTGTATTACACTGCTCTTGCGTGTTCTGAATTTGCTGTCATCTTCTTGCTATCATCTGTTGTCCTTTTCCACTTCATTTACTTATAAAAAAGTTCTTGTTTGCTTTTTAGACAACAGTTTGGTAACTCGCCATTCTTAGTGTTGATCAGATAATGCCAAACTAGTTAGCTATTAAATTTTGGAAAGATGAAGTAATTTCCTGACCCCCCCCTTTTTTTTTTCATAGTGGGCATACTTTTAGAATGGATTATTGAATTAGTTTTGGAGCGCTCAGCAAGGGGTGTGGTGATGACTTGGAGCCAGTATGAGCATAGCACTCCATCTTTAGACAGAGGCTCTGCAGGAGAGGCATCATTTTGTCGCGCACACCACTGTGGTTCCAGCCCATGGAGAGTACCTCTCACCTAGCATACGCCCAGAGAATCTTTTGAAAGGATACATGAACATATCAGGGCATATGTTGAACATATCAGGGCAATGCAAGCTAGTATCAATTCCTGTTTTGATATTCAGGTTACTCATTTGATAGACGACATGATACTATGCATAAAATATACCTGAATTATAGCATAATATTGATTGGTTTTTCCTAGGGTCTTTTGTGGTGAGACAAGTAGGTGTTAGATCACAGCTTAGTTAGTCTGGCCCACAGTGGTCACTTAAAAAATACTTGTGGAAAAAAAAATGAAAGCTCCTGAGAGAAGCAGTATGGCATCCTGTGCTCCTGCTTAAAATTTTTTTCATTGATATGATTGGACACATTTGTAAGTTAGCAGACTTAACACAGTTCAAAAGAGCTCAGTGGGCTGTTGGAATAGCTTGAAAGTGAGAAGATGAACCATTTAAAAGGATACTGCTTAGCTTCAAAAAGTGTAAAAAAAATGCAGGCTGACAAAGCTACAACCCTCCAGTAGTTATATAATGTAAATTAGGCTTGAGATATTGTTTACTGAAAGCTCAGTTATGAATCAACAATGATGTGATCGGGCTACTAAAGTACAAATGTGATTTGGGGTTGCATTAATCAGTGCTTAACTTTGGATCTGCTTCATGAAACCTCTGACATTGTATGCATAGTGCATGTATGTGTATTTTGGTTTTGAGGAGAAAGGATTTATAGCTTTTATTAGATTCTTAATGAGAAAAGAGACTCACAAAATACTTAGATCTACTAGCTTAGGAGAAGATAGGTAACTGTCTTACTTTGTACACAGGTCAGATCAAAGCACAGTTGTACCATGACAATCCATTCTTGGAAGTACATTTGGAGAGCTCGGGATGAACAGACAGCTCCAGGAGGCAAGCTGGGATAGGGAAGGGTGTAAAAACCACGGCCTGTAAAGGTTGGACTGAAGCAACTGGAGGCTGGGCTCGGAAAGAAAAGATTTTAGAGAGGTTGCAAATGACTTAAAAATATTTGTTTTGGATTAGGAAAAGGCAGAAATACTGATGGCATCTAGTGTGCTGTGCTCAGTCGCTCAATCGTGTCCAACTCTTTGCGACCCCATGGACTGTAGCCCGCCAGGCTCCTCTGCCCGTGGAATTTTTCAGGCAAGAATTGCTGGAGTGGGGCCCTTTCCTTTTCCAGGGGATCTTCCCCACCCGGGGATCAAACCCACATCTCCTGCATCTCCGGCATGGGCAGGTGAGTTCTTTACCATCAGTGCCGCCTGGGAAGCCCAATAATATCTAGTACTTGAATATTTTAAAATATACCATTTTTTAAAAATGCACATTTGTAGGTTATTTAGAGAAATCTTATACACAAGTACATATACACAAAGGTACATATACAAATAAATTTACAAAGCTATTTTGTTAATTGCCACAAACTGGAAATATCCTAAGGGTTTATCATAGGTTGTATCCTTGATACAGCAGTAGAATACTGTGCAGCAGTTAAAAAAGAGACAGATCCATAAACTTGAATGCAAAATATCATCAAGATCTATTAAGTGAAAAAAAAAAACATGTTGTATATAATATGTATGTATTATAATTTATGGGAAAACTCCACAAAACAGTATATTTCCTTGTGTGCATAAAGAGATAAAGACCTGGAATAACAAGCTTATTATAGTGGTTTCCTCTGTAGGATTCAGGGAAGGTCAAAGGGCTTTTTATTTGCATAAATTTTATTTTTTATGTAAAATATTTTAAGATATCTTTTAAATAAAGAACAAATAAGTAGAAGTTATAAATGAATAAAAGTAAATAAATAAAATTTTAGAGGATTTATATGTGGAAAAGTGATTAAATTTCTTTTTCTGTATAGTTATAGAGGTGAAATAGGGTATGTTGTATTAGAATGCATATTTAAATTTTGTATAAGGAAGCATTTTCTGGGATTAGAAAGGTTTTAAGATGAAATTGGTTACTAATAACTGACTCCATCTTCATTCTAATGGTTCAACACCTCCAAGAGTTAAAACAGAGTTTAGATAACCTGCCTCCTAAGGGGTTTTTAAAAATAATCACCCTATTCAATGAGAAAGATTCCTTCTGAAATAATTTTAAATTTTACGAGTTTATGATTTTATGGGTAGATAATGTCTAAGTACCTGTTTAGCTATAAATTCCAAAATTCTAATTTAGAATTCCTTGACCTCGAGGCATACCCCTGGTCATTCAGGAGGTGATTTTAAGTGCTACATAAAGATGCCATTAATAATATTGAATAACTAAATCAAATCATTGGGGGAAATTGTTATTGTCCTTCATAGTACTTTTGAATAAAGTCGAGGAGAAAATTGTAACATTTTTCTAGTGCTTGATATTTTCCCTTTTAACCAACTGAGAAAAGCTTTTGGGCTTTGAACTTCAGTTATCAATAATATCCGTCTATCTAAAATGTTATTTTTTTCTTGTATGTGTTGTAATTGAAGGTGAAGGGTGAAGGTGAAGTCACTCAGTCGTGTCCGACTCTTTGTGACCCCGTGGACTATAACCTAGTAGGCTTCTCTGTCCATGGGATTCTCCAGGCAAGAATACCGGAGTGGATTGCCATTTCCTTCTCCAGGGGATCTTCCCGACCCAGGGATCGAACCCGGGTCTCCCGCATTGGAGGCAGACGCTTTAACCTCTGAGCCACCAGGGAAGTCCATGTGTTGTAATTACCTTCTGGTTTTTGGTAGTTGTGGCACAAAATATTGGTTACCTACTCTATGTTCATTTTCTCTTCTTCTTTACTAAAAGAGGCTCTTTGTTAATTGGTGGCAATATATCCAGTCTAACCTTCGTTACAACTGGGTGTGATCGTGTGTCTTAGTTCTGGCTAGTGAGATGAGCAGAAATGCCACGTGTGACATCTAGGAAGGATGCTTAAGGAGAGCTGATTCATCTGAGAGGAGTAAGGATGCTTAAGGAGAGCTGATTCATCTGAGAGGAGTGTACTTTTCTGTCACAGCTCTGTGCTTCCTTTCTGCTTCCTGTATTGATGAGATGGCTAGGGCCACAGCGATTGAATTAGACCATGAAACATCCTGAGGACAAATGACTCATGCTGAGAAAAGCAAGGCAGAAAGCTGAGGAGGAAACTGATCCCTAATAACCAATGCACTGCCGTAGCCAACTCCTGACTACTTTTTATGAGACATTTATCCATTTAAGTGGTTGTTAGTTTAAGTGGGTATATAAAGGAACACCATCCTAACAGATACACAAAGTATTATTGGTTTTCTAATTATATTCGTGATACAAAATTTACTTCTATAATAAATTTATTTCATTGGGATCCATTGGATTCAATTTTAGTTTTGGAGTTTCTTTTTTGGATAGGTTTAACTATTTGTTAGGACTGGTTTGTTGTTCAGACACTAGGCGGTGTGTGACTCTGCAGCCCCATGGACTGCACAGCCAGCCCCTCCCCTCAGGAAGCTCCGTCAGAGGACAGACACAAGCTGCAATCCCATGGCCTCCAGAACAAAACCCGCAATCACAGAAATCTAACCAACATGATCACACGGGTCCCTGCCCTGTGTAACTCAATGAAACTATGAGCCATGCCCTGCAGGGCCACCCAAGACGGACGGGTCACGGTGGAGAGTTCTGGGAAAACGTGGCCCACTGGAGAATCCCATGGCAAACCATTCCGGGGCTCTTGCCTTGAGAACCCCATGAACAGCATGAAAAGATAAGGACTGGCACTGTATGGCTTTTATGCTTTCTTCAAAAGCTTCTAAAGGACAAAGAGAAAATTTGCCATTATCTATTAAATAGGAAAAAGCTCATTTTATCTTGCAATAAGGTCCATTAAATATTTTGTAAATATAAAACATGAGATCTTAGAGACCTTATTCTTATCATTGCTTTTTATATCTTGGGACGTCATACTAGTTTATCATCTTAGGAATCATTTAATCATTACTCATCGATCATTAACAATGAGACCGAAAACGACTGGAATGATAAGAAAGCGTGAGAACAATAGAACCCCCTAAATTTAAGCCCTCAGAAAATGACACAATAATAAACCATTCTTCCGCTTTCGTGTTATGTTGCTGGGAGTATTGTATCATATTTTAAGAATCGTGTTAAGACTGAAGACATCATCCTTGCGGTCTGCTTTCAGTTTTCATTGAAAAGGTTGAGAATTCTGAATTTTACATTTCTGCTCAAAATGGCAAGAGAAAAGAATAGAAGAAACTGGTTCAAAATTATAGGAGGAATCAAAGGACGAATCCGAAGAGGCAGTTCATCAACTGTTCATATAAGCAAAATTTGAGATTATTAGTTTTCAGATGGAGCTATCTAGCATGAATTTCCCCCAATTTAAAAATCACTGAGTGAACAGTTTAAGGACACAAAAGAAAATAGGGCATTCTTATCCAGTTTGTCATTCAACCAAGAAAGACTTCAATATGCCTATATTTTGTGGCAAGACTCACAAATAAACATGTATGACAGCATTATTTCATCTTTTATGATGTTTGTACATCAAAATTTACTTGCTCAAATGAGGTTTATTATGTTTAAATTCTTATGAAATTTTAAATAGTTTAAAATTTTTATCTTTATTCTTCTGTAATTTATTTGTAAAATGATCTAACATATAAAAAAGTAAAAAGGGCCCATTGGACTTAGAGAATAAACAATGATGAGTATTTTTCCCTGTGTTCTTAGGGGTAAGTGGAAATAGCTAGCTAATCAGATAATAAATATGAAGTTAATAAAGTGCTAGAAGGCTGAGAATGTCTGAGGAGTTTGGCAAACATCCTAAAATAATGCCCACAGTTCTAACAGCAGCAAATTGTGTCTAACATGTGATCTGCAGAAGTTAGACATTACAAAACAGATAGGTTCAGGGATGGGTGAAAGGACAGGAGTTTTAAAAGATTCTTCCCTTTGAAGGAATATCAAGAATGATTCAATTAACAGAAATCCAAATTATATACACAGTCCTCGGACAAAATGAGCCTTGGTATAGCAAGTATTGATGACTATAATGAGTCTACTCGCCTTTGAAATGATTCAAGCACAGCCAAGTGGTGGCATTTGTTATCTCTGTAAATCAAAAGCGTCTGCCGGGAGGCTCATTAGCAAATCCTCATTACTGGGCTGACAGATTGCTGTCGAAATATGTTCTCAACAGACGTAAGTGTGAGCTCCAAAACAAACATTTAAAATGCAAAGTCACCCCTCATAGTCATGAGCCAGCTAAAGAAAGTTCTAAAGCAACAGGGGCCCAAAGTGGCTGCTATTTTAAGAGACAGGTAGAGGAAGGAGAGAGAATGGAAGGAATGGATATTGGAGAGAAAGAATCTCAGGTTTGGAATGAAGTATCATTCTAAGTGGGCTTCCCCAGTGGCTCAGTGAGTTTTCAAAAAAAAAATAGAGGAAACAAAAAATAAGGAAACCAGTTCAAAATTACAGAATGAATCCAAAGATAAATTAGGTTTAACATTTATAGATTGGGAAACATCTATCATCAAAATCTATTTTCTTCATTCTAACTTTGACATCATTTAAAATGATGTTGTACATTGACTGATATTCTTCCTCTATTTAAAATTTTTTTTATTATGAGTAGTTATTGTTTAATGAGTATGGATTTCAGTTTGGGAAGATGAGAAATTCTGGACATGAACGGTGGTGATAGCCCAGTGATGTAAATGACTTAATGTTGCTGAACTGTACCTTTGGTTACAGATGGTTAAAATAGTCAATTTTATGTTTATTTCTATTTTCCCACAATGTAAAAAAATTTCAAAAAAATTCTTACTTCCTCTGGACTTCCCTGGTGGCTCAGACAGTTAAGCGTCTGTCTACAGTGTGGGAGACCCGGGTTCGATCCCTGGGTTGGGAAGATCCCCTGGAGAAGGAAATGGCAATCCACTCCAGTACTATGGNAAATTCTTACTTCCTCTGGACTTCCCTGGTGGCTCAGACAGTTAAGCGTCTGTCTACAGTGTGGGAGACCCGGGTTCGATCCCTGGGTTGGGAAGATCCCCTGGAGAAGGAAATGGCAATCCACTCCAGTACTATGGCCTGGAAAATCCCATGGACAGAGGAGCCTGGTACGTTACAGTCCATGGGGTCGCAAAGAGTCGGACACGACTGAGCGACTTGACTTACTGACATGTTAAAACTCAAATTGTTTCCAATAGAATTTTTGAATTAATGACTGCTTTCATTCTTACTAGCTTCCCTAGTGGCTCAGAGGGTAAAGTGTTTGCCTGCAAGGCAGGTAGACCCGGGTTCGATCCCTGGGTCAGGAAGATCCTCTGGAGAAGGAAATGGCAACCCACTCCAGTACCTTTGCCTGGAAAATCCCATGGACGGAGGAGCCCGGTGGGCTACAGTCCAAGGGGTCACAAAGAGTCGGACACGACTGAGCGGCTTCACTTTCATTCTTACTAATGCCTCTGTCTTGGGTGTTCTATGTGTTTTTGGACAGAATTACTATTAAGTGGATGTTGTACTATATGGATATGCTGATATAGGAGAGCAGATACAGTGTGTATGATAGAGTCTTAGATCATTTCATTTTGACACATATACAGTAGAGCCCATATCAATGTAAGCACGCTCTATTATACTATTTTCATTTAATTTCTATCTATATCTTTCTATATTAACTTCTAATTAAGCTAGCACCCCAATGAAGTACCTTCCTGTCCTTCTTTTGGGACTATTGTTTTGCACAACGTGAAGGTCATAGGAAACGAATCCACGTGCGCGGCTGAGATCACTGATTTTGGTGAGTGGTTTCTTTTGTGCTTCTTCAGCTTCTGAGTCAAGTTGCACATAACAAGATCCTGAGCTCTTCTTACACTTGAGTACTCAGTATCCAAGACCTCTGGAGCCCAGACTTTGCATCTGTTCCTTACTTGTCTGGTTTCCCACTGGTTCAATTTCATCCCATATTATCCACATAGCCATTCACATCTACATCTGATACTGTTTTATATTTTGGTTTCTGGAATTTGATAGAGGAGCCATGAAGTCCTCCAAAAAACTCTTAAGAATTCAAACGAAGATAATTTTGATTAAGACCAGGAAGCATGAGAACAAAAGAGCTGAGGGAGAGATAAAACCATGTCTACTTCAAAATTAAGTTTCTCTTGATCTGCTGAGGTTTATTATACACAAGTTTCCTGATAAACTAGTTCCTTTACTGCATTATGATAAGATGTGAAGAGTTTGCATAATGAACTGCGACACAGGAAAAGTGTTTTATATGTTTCCTTTGAAATTTATTTCTATTTGTATGCTTAATGTTACTGTCACATTTTAAAATAGATTCCAGTTTTCCCTAGGAAATTGAAATGCTTTTGTGCTCTATTCATTGCAGGGATTTTCCTGCAAATTAAAAAAAAAAAAACATTTCTACCAATGGAGTCCTTTCAGAACACCTACAGAGGCTATAAAAAATATATTGTAGGGCATTGTATTGATGTCAACAGAACTGTGGGTTTTCACCCTGGTGTGCTGTCAGAACAATGCAGGGCATCTTTCACTGTGCCAACTTGCAGGAATAAAAGATCCATTCAGAGCGGGGCCCTTGGATGGTCTCAGTTTTTCAGAGTTTTAATGCATGGCCACACAAGCTTATAACTTTAAATTTCTCTTACAGTTCATTATATTCTCTTCCTATTGCAGCTGCGCTTTCAAATTGAAAAGTGAATATTTTTATATATAGCAGTTGAAATGTAGTGTTCATTCTCTGCTTAAAAAAATAAGCATGTTTTATAGAATGATTGTATCCCAAGGCTAGGGTTAGCACATTTCATTCACGCTATTCTCCAACATCCCTGGTGTTGACTGACAGCAAAATGTAGACTTCATAGATCCCACAGTAAAAATTCTAAAACCCCTAGTGTAACTGATAAACAGATGTGAGTGTGGATGGTATTACTGATGCTTTGCGGATGAAATTAAAACATTTTGCATTTAGACGTACAGAATAAGAATAGGGCATTTCACTTTAGGTGGTTGGGGCTTAAGGAGAAGAAAGAAAAGCTTAAGGAGAAAATAAAGCACTTTGCCTTCATTCCAGGAATTCTTCCTCTTCCTCTCCCAATGCTTCATCTTGTTCCTGTTAAAATTTTATTTCCCTAATTATGAAAGCCAGTTGTGATTATTGAAGAAATCGGGAAATACAAATAAAGGGAAAAAAAATAAACTACCTTGGAAGACCCTTTCCTGCTCCTCTCAGAGACATCATCATTAATGTGTTTGTGTGTCTTTTTTGGAGGATATATGTTGCAAAAATAGGTCATACTAAACATGTGAAAATTGTAACCTCATTCTAAACCATGGACCTTTTCCTATTTAAGCAAATGTTCTAAAGCATCATTTTTAATGAGTATTTCATCATAGATGAGCCATAAGTTTTAAAATGGTTGCATGGCTATAACACTTATTCTAACTTTTTGTTTATTGCTGTTACATGTTCGCATTCTACACCCCCTTTCAGCTGAATCACTGTGTCTCTGCCCCATTAATATTCCCTAGTTGATCACTGTTGAGTTATCCCTGTTTATTTCCATATTATAAACAAACCTGCCATAATCACTCTGGACACACACCCTGTGCACGTGTTGGGTATTTATGTAAGATGGCTTCCTGGAAGAGAAATATCTGAGTGTGTGTGGCCTTCTAAATTTTAATGGATATTGTCAAATTGCCATTCAAAAAGTTGTATCAGCTTATACCCTCCCCCAAACAGTGTGGATTCCAGTTTTTCACACCTTCTTGAACATTATGGAAATGGGAGTGTTGGTTGCTCAGTCGTGTCTGACTCTTTGTGACCCCAGGGACTGTAGCCTGAGATGATCCCGCGTCCACGGGATTCTCCAGGCAAGAATGCTGCAGTGGGTTTCCATTTCCTTCTCCAGGGGATCTTCCCAACACAGGAATTGAACCTGGGTCTCCTGCATTGCAGGCAGACTCTTTACAATCTGAGCCACCAAGGAAGCCCCTTTGAACATCATAAATAATAAAATTTTACCAATGTTATAGGCGAAAACTCACATATAACTTAATTTTCATTGCCTTAATAATTTAAAAAATTAAGCACTTTTCAATGTTCACTGTATACTGTATTTCCATTTCTGTGGATCATTTTCTCTTGGAAACATTTGCGTATTTTCTACTAAACTATGCCTCTTTTATTGATTCATAGAAACTTTTAGCCTTTTGTTTTTTGTACATCTGACAAATATGTTCTTTAAATCAATCGGTTAATGTTTAATTTTACTTGCAGTATTTCATTTTTCCATACAAACATTTTAAATTCTAGTTTAAATTTTAGTCATTTGCTTGATGAGTTCTAGGTTTTATGCCTTGGCTAAGAAAGGCCTTCTCGTCTAAAAATTTATGGAATAGTTTTCTGTGTTTTCTTCTAGGGCTTTCCTGTGTAGATTTAATCCATTTGAAATCAGTTTTGGCTTAGCGGTATGAGGAAGGAGGTCTAACTTTCTTTTTCAAAGAGTATCCTATTGTCTCCAAATCACTTCTATTTTATTCCATCTTTTGCCACTCCTTTAGGTACCAACTTAAGATGCTAAACAGTCAAATCTGTTTCAATTTGTCTATTCTGCTTCTTATTCAAATAATACACTGCTTTAATTTTTATAATTAAATGTGTTTTGATTCTGGAAGGAAGAAAAAAAACCATTACCTACTTCCTCAAGTGAAATTATTTGGTCAGATTTTTGTATGGTTTCAGGGCTTCAGAAATGCCATACCAGTTCACACATTATATGTATTTTAAATCACCGACTTGACAGACAACCAGTATCTGATAAACTATTATGCATATATTTGATTACTAGTAAGGCTGATTATATTCTATGCAACCAAAGATGGAGAAGCTCTATACAGTCAACAAAACAAGACCAGGAGCTGACTGTGGCTCAGATCATGAACTCCTTGTTACCAAATTCAGACTTAAATTGAAGAAAGTAGGGAAAACTGCTAGTCCATTCATGTATGACTTAAATCAAATCCCTTATGATTATACAGTGGAAGTGAGAAATAGATTTAAGGGCCTAGACCTGATAGATAGAGTGCCTGATGAACTATGGAATGAGGTTCATGACATTGTACAGGAGACAGGGATCAAGACCATCCCCATGGAAAAGAAATGCAAAAAAGCAAAATGGCTGTCTGGGGAGGCCTTACAAATAGCTGTGAAAAGAAGAGAGGCGAAAAGCAAAGGAGACAAGGAAAGATATAAGCACCTGAATGCAGAGTTCCAAAGAATAGCAAGAAGAGATAAGAAAGCCTTCTTCAGCGATCAATGCAAAGAAATAGAGGAAAACAACAGAATGGGAAAGACTAGAGATCTCTTCAAGAAAATTAGAGATACCAAGGGAACATTTCATGCAAGGATGGGCTCGATAAAGGACAGAAATGGTATGGACCTAACAGAAGCAGAAGATATTAAGAAGAGGTGGCAAGAATACACAGAAGAACTGTACAAAAAAGATCTTCACGACCCAGATAATCATGATGATGTGATCACTAATCTAGAGCCAGACATCTTGGAATGTGAAGTCAAGTGGGCCTTAGAAAGCATCACTACGAACAAAGCTAGTGGAGGTGATGGAATTCCAGTTGAGCTGTTTCAAATCCTGAAAGATGATGCTGTGAAAGTGCTGCACTCAATCTGCCAGCAAATTTGGAAAACTCAGCAGTGGCCACAGGACTGGAAAAGGTCAGTTTTCATTCCAATTCCAAAGAAAGGCAATGCAAAAGAATGCTCCAATTACCGCACAATTGCACTCATCTCACATGCTAGTAAAGTAATGCTCAAAATCCTCCAAGCCAGGCTTCAGCAATACGTGAACCGTGAACTCCCTGATGTTCAAGCTGGCTTTAGAAAAGGCAGAGGAACCAGAGATCAAATTGCCAACATCCGCTGGATCATGGAAAAAGCAAGAGAGTTCCAGAAAAACATCTACTTCTGCTTTATCGACTATGCCAAAGCCTTTGACTGTGTGGATCACAATAAACTGTGGAAAATTCTGAAAGAGATGGGAATACCAGACCACCTAACCTGCCTCTTGAGAAATCTGTATGCAGGTCAGGAAGCAACAGTTAGGACTGGACATGGAACAACAGACTGGTTCCAAATAGGAAAAGGAGTGCGTCAAGGCTGTATATTGTCACCCTGCTTATTTAACTTATATGCAGAGTACATCATGAGAAACGCTGGACTGGAAGAAACACAAGCTGGAATCAAGATTGCCGGGAGAAATATCAATAACCTCAGAGATGCAGATGACACCACCCTTATGGCAGAAAGTGAAGAGGAACTAAAAGGCCTCTTGATGAAAGTGAAAGAGGAGAGCGAAAAAGTTGGCTTAAAGCTCAACATTCAGAAAACGAAGATCATGGCATCTGGTCCCATCACTTCATGGGAAATAGATGGGGAAACAGTGGAAACAGTGCCAGACTTTATTTTTTTGGGCTCCAAAATCACTGCAGATGGTGACTGTAGCCATGAAATTAGAAGACGCTTACTCCTTGGAAGAAAAGTTATGTCCAACCTAGATAGCATATTCAAAAACAGAGACATTACTTTGCTGACTAAGGTCCGTCTAGTCAAGGCTATGGTTTTTCCTGTGGTGGTGTATGGATGTGAGAGTTGGACTGTGAAGAAGGCTGAGCACCGAAGAATTGATGTTTTTGAACTGTGGTTTTGGAGAAGACTCTTGAGAGTCCCTTGGACTGCAAGGAGATCCAACCAGTCCATTCTGAAGGAGATCAACCCTGGGATTTCTTTGGAAGGAATGATACTAAAGCTGAAACTCCAGTACTTTGGCCACCTCATGCGAAGAGTTGACTCATTGGAAAAGACTCTGATGCTGGGAGGGATTGGGGGCAGGAGGAGAAGGGGATGACCGAGGATGAGATGGCTGGATGGCATCATGGACTCGATGGACATGAGTCTGAGTGAATTCCGAGAAATGGTAATGAACAGGGAGGCCTGGTGTGCTGCGATTCATGGGGTCGCAAAGAGTCGGACACGACTGAGTGACTGAACTGACTGAACTGAACTGAAGGCTGAACTCATTTCCCATATAGTTATTCAGTTTCATAATTCTTTAAAAATATTTTCAGTTTGACGTGCTCCTAATAGGAATCTGTATGTTTCAGTAACAGCATAGCTCAGTGGGTCAATAATCTGTCTGCAACGTAGGAGACCTGGGTTTGATTCCTGGGTCAGCAAGATCCCTTGGAGAAGGAAATGCCAACCACTCCAGTATTCTTGCCTGGAGAATCCCATGGACAGAGGAGCCTGGTGGGCTACAGTCTATAGGTTGTTATTATTTATTATTTTTAATGCAGAACAATTGTGCGGTAATTGGAGCATTCTTTTGCATTGCCTTTCTTTGGAATTGGAATGAAAACTGACCTTTTCCAGTCCTGTGGCCACTGCCGAGTTTTCCAAATTTGCTGGCAGATTAAGTGCAGCACTTTCACAGCATCATCTTTCAGGATTTGAAACAGCTCAACTGGAGTTCCATCACCTCCACTAGCTTTGTTCGTAGTGATGCTTTCTAAGGCCCACTTGACTTCACATTCCAAGATGTCTGGCTCTAGATTAGTGATCACATCATCATGATTATCTGGGTCGTGAAGATCTTTTTTGTACAGTTCTTCCGTGTATTCTTGCCACCTCTTCTTAATATCTTCTGCTTCTGTTAGGTCCAGACCATTTCTGTCCTTTATCGAGCCCATCCTTGCATGAAATGTTCCCTTGGTATCTCTAATTTTCTTGAAGAGATCTCTAGTCTTTCCCATTCTGTTGTTTTCCTCTATTTCTTTGCATTGATCACTGAAGAAGGCTTTCTTATCTCTTCTTGCTATTCTTTGGAACTCTGCATTCAGGTGCTTATATCTTTCCTT